>CM044444.1:81125935-81147200 GCA_024363595.1 Xenopus borealis
TTTTTTTTTTTTTTTGTTTTATTGACTAAATTGCTAATCCTTCTGAATAAGCAGGATATGTAAATCACAGATATCTAGCCAGCCATTCTAAGCAACTTTCCAATATATATATGTATTACATTTTTTCTAAGGTTTTTAAGTTATTTGTATATGTATTGCTATTGAAAGCAGTGTTTGTCTCTCTACCCTGATGGCTCAGATATTTGGAACAATGCAAGACAAAGCAACTGATTAACAGCCCTGTCTGCTGGGGAACTAAAGTTGGCAATACATGCACTTATATTATCGCACAAAAAGAATTTCCATACAATATTCGGTACGTGTATGGCGGGAGATGAGCCAACCGATATTGGCAGAAGATTTGGATATCGGTCGGCTCGTTGATCGGCCCAGGGAGAATTTTTTTTTTTAACAAAATATTTTTATTGGTTTACATATGTTACTCAACATAAAAACAAATATTGGTTTGGCATTAGTGCAATAATTTTTTTCAAAATTTTAAGTGTCGACATATATTATCAGCATCCTCTATACACATTGAATTTGTTATATAATCAGTAGTAAGTACATATATCAATACTCTATGTCTAGAGAGAGAAAAAAAATCTTCCTTTAGGATATTTTGTTGATACTAAGCATCAGTTAATAGTGCTGTTCCAGAAGAATTCTGCATTGAAATCCATTTCTCAAAAGAGCAAACAGATTTGTTTATATTTCATTTTGAAATCTGACATGGGGCTAGACCTTTTGTCAATTTCCCAGCTGCCCCAAGTCATGTGACTTGTGCTCTGATAAACTTTAATCACTCTTTACTGCTGTACTGCAAGTTGGAGTGATATCACCCCCTCCCTTTCCCCCACCCAGCAGCCTAACAAAATAACAATGAGAAGGTAACCAGATAACAACTACCTAACACAAGATAAAAGCTGCTTGGTATATCTAAGAACAACATTCAATAGTAAAACCCATGTCCCACTGTGTACTATTCAGTTACATTGAGAAGGAAAAACAACAGCCTGCCAGAAAGCAGTTCCCTCCTAAAGTGCTGGCATGTCACATGACTGGGGCAGCTGGGAAATTGACAAAATGTCTAGCCCCATGTCAGATTTCAAAACTGAATATAAAAAAATGTTTGCTCTTTCGAGAAATGGATTTCAGTGCAGAAGTCTACTGGAGCAGCACTATTAACTGATGCATTTTTTTTTTTAAAAAACACGTTTTCCTATGACAGTGCAACTGTTAGTGCTGAATTGTCAGAATTCAGGTAGAATTCTTTTGTTTCCACCTGTATATCTGACGATTCACCTGTGTATTGAAACTAACTATCTTTCTTGGAAAGATCTTTTCCAGGAAAGATTGTGATTGTTACGTCTATTGTTTAAACTATAAAAACCAGGAGTTAAGCAAATGCTGCTTTCAGAAGCAATACTGAACTTACAAATAACTTTAAAAGCACTGAACATTTTTAATTGTATACTGGAACGTTGCTTAGAATTAAATTTCCACTTACTAGGCAATTTTTGATTTATAGGTTGACTTGTCCTTTTACCTCAGATGTTAACTATAATTGTCCATTGACTTTAGGCTTCCAGGAGTAAAGGTGGCCATACACAGGCAGATTAAAGCTGCCGATATCCGTCCTTTAGACAAATTCGGCAGCTTATCTGCCCGTGTATGGGGGCTTTCAATGGGTCTTCCCGATCAATATCTGGCAATGATATTGATAGGGAAGGTTTCATTTCTCAGGCGATCGACCTGTCTGAGCCCATTGCTCCTCGTTCCAATCGAATCATTTGGCCCTAGGGCCAAACATTTGGATTAACCCAATACAGCCCTGCCGTTGGTGGGCATGTCGGGGAAAGATCAGCTCGGTTATCGATGTCGCCAAATAAGCGGATCTTATAGTGTATGGCCAGGTTAGTAGGAGAGCAAATTGGCAACCCCTCCATGTGGGCCAGCCTCCGTTTGAGAAGCACTGGGTTTAAATAAAGAGGCACTGCTTGGACAATGAGGACATTTTAAAGGTTTTCACACTAGAATAATATTAAAAAGGTTGAAATAAAGCGGCAGTGCATTGCAGCTTCGTTTAAAGGCATAAACCCACCAGAATCTCGAAGAACGAAAGTTCTAAATAATTTGCTGGGCCAACTGATAATGTTTGGAACTGGCCTGCCCCAAGTTGAGTCAGTAACATAAAAAAATATGAAATATTTATAGAAATGTATCTTTGCCCCATTATTGTTCCTGCTGGTGTTACAGCCTGTATTATATTATTGGTTTCTGTAAAGTGGTATCTGTATTTATATAAGAAATCATTATGCTGCTTCTGCACTTTGTACTAGCTTTGTGTTTTCTAACTGTTAATATGCAATGCAGCTTTAAGTGGTGCTCTGTAGAGCTCTATAGTATATTACCTTGGATTAGAGTCCTGCAGCGGGTCGGGTACCCGCGGGTTACCCGCAAAATCCCGCGGTACCCTGCGGACTGCTCGTAGAATTTCTGGGTGCGGGTACAGAAGCGGGCCGGTGATTCTGCAGGTTGGCGGGTTGAGGGTCGGGTCGCGGATCCTCACTATAGCGATTTTTACTCCTTTTTCTGAGCATTTCTAATAATGATGATGTCACTTCCGGTTTACAATGACAGCACTTCCTGTTTTACTCCTTTTTTCCCTGATCGTGGCTATTTCCGATGATGTCACTTCCGGTTTACAATGACAGCACTTCCTGATTCTTGATGGTCAGCGGGTCGCGGGTCCGGGTTGCGGGTAGCTAGTCGCGGGTACGGTTCGGGTCGCGGTCCAAGAGGGTAAGATTGCGGGTCCAGGTTGCGGTTTGCGGGTACGGGTCGGGTGCGGGTCGCAAAAAATGGACCCGCGCAGGACTCTACCTTGGATTGTGCCTTTAGCTTTAAGTAGGATGTTGGATGCACAGCTATCTAGGCATCCTGATTGTTTTGTCCCAGCATATTCAGGCTGAGGGACAGCTTGTACTGCAAAGCAGCTGTATCCTTTGTGTTTGGCACTAGGTTAATTATATGTTGCACTAGAACTGTGAGTTCAAGGAAAACCTATATATGTGAAGAGAGACTGGTTAATCCAGTTGTCCCATGTATTGCAGGAAAGTGCCAGCCTGCTTCTGTTTATATACAGAGATATCATCTAGTGGTAAATTACCGTTTTGCCTTTGTGAATAGTTTACTGTGGCCTTTCCATTTGCACCAGCCATTTTTACCATTTGCCAAAGTTAATGTTCCATTCAAAGCCTTCTTGCAGAAACTATTTGTATTTTGCCATTTAGTTTCTATGCAGTTTGTGTAGGTGGAGTTTTTTCTTTTATTAATATGGGGGACAATATATTTACAACCAAAACTGTAGGCCCAGTTGAAAACAATCTATTTCAGCTTGAAACAAGTAGCAGCTACAGATTTTTGGCTGAACGTCATGGATTAGTGTAAAGTCTCCCGGATACACAAGGTTTTACTTTTTTCTAGATTACAAGTTGACAGATACGAGTGTACTCAAACAAGTGATTGTTAGCTCGATGATGTATGGCCCTTTTCTTTCTTGCTATGCACCCGAGGTTATTGGGTTCATTCCACCTTGATTGAGCCCCAGTATAAATCTAACCCAGTAGATACACCCACTATGTCATTAGAGCCACATCTTTTTACTCTACCATTTACCAAAGTGACCTTCTTTCAAAAAGTGCCTTCAACAAAGATCCAGTGTGCCTATAGCAAATCGCAAGTAGCACTGACTCTGATGGTAACAAAGGCTTTTCTTTTCCAGTTTATCTATGAAAGTGCCAAGGCTTAACCCAATTCTCTGCTTCATAACCAAAACACAATTATTTCATTTCAGATTTTTACCAGTTTCTAAAATTGTGGCATTGATTGTTGAAACCATTACAGATGCTGGCACTGGGTTGCCACCTATTCTGGAAAAAAAAATACTGGCCTTCCACTATAGTGTTTTTCACTATTCATAACATTGGGATCAACCATAATTTTTATCGGCCAGGCCAGTAAACTACCAGCCAGGTGGCAACCCTAGCTGGCACTGAACCAATTATCAATAGGGAAAATCATTATCAACTTGTTTTGATGCTGGAAGCTTTCATTTTGTAAAAGCTGGAGCAGCAAGTAGTCAGTCTGTGGCTTAGGCTCCCTTATAATAGTGAAATCACCCTATGCAGGTTGACCAGTGTCTATGGAGTGGCATCCAATTAGACAAATTGTGGCTTCAAGTGTCAGCAGTTCTTTGTGTAGAGTATTAAATCAACATTTATTGACATTCATATGTAAGTCCGCCTGTATGATGGTTCTGTACTCTGTACCATGTGTGATATTTGTCTCCAGCATTTCCTTGTTACTTCCATCTATTATACTTAATGCTTTTCTATCTAATAGTTTTGTACTAACATCAATTTACTGTAAATTTGAATAAAACTGTTTGTCAGTGTGTTTCTTGGTGTGTGTGTGGCCCTTATAACTCTCTTGATCAGCTATTGGAAGTCAAATATTAGGAAAGCCTATGTTTCAACTGTTACAGTATTCCTTGGGCAGCCTTTGGTTTTCACTATTTTCCTGGAAATATTTGTATTAAAAATGACATTTACTGCCCAGAAACATCTCAGTGTTCAGCGTTTGAATGAACAAAAGTAAGTTCAATGTTTGATTGTATAACCTATTGCTAGTGGGAGGGTTTCAATCAAACATCACTTTAATCATCATTATTAAGGAAGCCATGCACATTCGTCCCCTTTAGCCTAATGCTATGGTACAAAGGAAATTTAGAACTAAATGCCCCCCCCCAATAAGAAAAGCCACTACCTATTACCCTAGGTAGTCCCCCCCCCCCCCATATGATTCATTGCCCCTGAAGTTGTCCCTAAGAGTTTTCTCGCATATCCATGCAGATTAAGAGCAACTGAGCTCATGGGCACTACCTTCCGGATCTTCGGTCTTCTTTAAGTAAGCGATATATTAGTGCTTGCGCAGTTGGAGCAGTCTTCTGGTACGTAACTGCGCCTGGACCAAAATGCTGAAAATTGACGAAGGAAGGGTGGTGACCTGAATATGTAACCCATGAGCTAGAGTCCTGCAGCGGGTCGGGTACCCGCAAAATCCCGCTGTACCCTGCAGATTGCTCGTAGAATTTCTGGGTGTGGGTATAGAAGTGGGCCGGTGGTTCTGCAGGTTGGTGGGTTGAGGGTCGGGTCACGGATCCTCGCTATAGTGATTTTTACTCCTTTTTCTGAGCATTTCTACTACTGATGGTGTCACATCCGGTTTACAACGACAGCACTTCTTGATTCTTGATGGTCAGCGGGTCGCGGTTGCGGATCGCTGGTACGGTGCGGGTCCAAGCGGGTAAGAATGCGGGTTGCGGTTTGCAGTTTACGGGTCCCAAAAAATGGACACGCACAGGACTCTACTATGAGCTCCGCTGTGCTTACTCTGCACTGATATGTAAGTAGGGTTGCCACCTGGCCGGTATTTTTGTTGGTTGATCCCAATGTTATTAATAGGAAAAAAGATAAATATATAAGAAGTCTTTTTTTTCAAGAAAAGGTGGCAGCCCTATATGTAGGCAAACTCTTAGGGGCAGTTTCAGGGGGTAACTAACTATGTGGGAGGAAACAGGGAGGTGGGACAACCTAGGTTATAATGTGTTGGGCGGTTTTTATATACTGCTACTTCAAATGCAGTTTGGTAGGGCAAACATAACCAGTAAAGATTTGAATTAGGCCTGGGAGTCTTGAGATGGATAGTATAGTTAACAACACTATCTATAGTGTCTGCTGATGGATTTGGACACTGCAGAACAATAAAATGTGCCCACTTCTGTGTATAGCCAGCCATGCAGCTACTAATGACTAAAATGTCAGAATGAACAATGCAAATGCATTGGGAACACTGATATTCCAAATCAAAACATGAAGAAACGTGTGTTATTCCTTAACAGAAAGTGAAGAAAAAATATTGGGCTGTTCAAATAAATAAGTGTCTGCATTCTTCTTTACAAACATCCACTGTATAAACTGAAATATGTTTCAAGATTTAGCTTTTCCTTTGAATCACAGAACTAATATTTCTTTGTATAAGCAGTGTTTCTGAGAACTGCTGCACATCTGTGTTACATGGACTCCACTAACTTCTGGCTACATTCCATAATTCTTCT
This sequence comes from Xenopus borealis, assembly GCA_024363595.1. Lineage (NCBI taxonomy): Eukaryota > Metazoa > Chordata > Amphibia > Anura > Pipidae > Xenopus > Xenopus borealis. The sequence goes on from CM044444.1 coordinate 81,132,117, forward strand.
GCACTTCTTGCTTTTGCCTCAGAAACAGCATTTTCAATGTCACTCCACAAGTTTTCTATTGGATTAAGGTCCGGGGATTGGGCTGGCCATTCCATAATGCTAATCCTGTTGGTCTGGAACCAAGATGTTGTTTGTTTACTGGTGTGTTTGTGGTTGTTGTATTGTTGAAACCCCCATTTAAAGGGCATTGACTCTTCGCATAAGGCAACATGACTTCTTCAAGTAGTTTGATGTATTGAAACTGATCCTTGATCCCTGGTATGCGATAAATAGACCCAACACCATAGTATGAGAAACATCCCCTTATCATGATGCTTGTGCCACCAGCTTCACCATCTTCACTCTGTACTGTGACTTGAATTCAATGTTTGGGGGGACACTAACTGTCTGTGGCCCCTAGACCCAAAAAAATCTTATTTTCATCAGTCCACAAAATGTTGCGCCATTTCTCTTTAGTCCAGTCAATGTGTTCTTTGGCAAATTGTAAGCTCTTCAGTATGTCTTTTTTTTCAACAGTGGTACTATGTGGGGGCTTCTTGCTGATAGCTTGGCTTCACACAGGCGTCTTCTCAGGGTAAGGCCAGACGGGAAGATTTGGGAGATTTGTCGCCTGGCGACTAATCGGCTCTTCTTTGGGGCAATAAATCTCAGCCAAACTGCTTCCTCCTGCCTTCCAGCTGATTAATGAATAATCGCCTGCGCCTATTCACACTTGGCGCTGGCTTTTCCGAAGTTGCCTCCTTAGGCAATTTCGAGTGATTTCGGGAAAGCGCAGCGCCGCATGTGAATAGGCGAAGGCGATTATTCATTAAGCCACTGGAAGGCAGGGGGAAGCATTTCGGGGAGATTAGTCGCCAGGCGTCAAATCTTCCCGTCTGGCCTTACCCTAATTGTAACAGTACACACAGGTTACTTTAGATCTTCTTTGATCTTTCTGGAGAGTCTGGTTGGCTGAGTTTTGCCATTTGGGCTATTCTTCAATCTATTTGAATGGTAGCTTAACATTTTCTTTTCCACACCTTTCAGGTTTTGATGCCATTTTAAAGCATTTGCGATCATTTTAGCTGAACAGCCTATCGTTTTCTGCACTTCTTTATATGTTTTTTCCTTTCCAATCAACTTTTTAATCAAAACACACTGTTCTTCTAAACAATGTCTGGAACGACCTATTTTACTCAGAGAGAAATTTACTATGACCAGTTTGCACAACGTTTGCTGCCTTCTGTTCTTGAATAAGGTTCAGAATTGACACCTGTTTTTTCCACAGAACGAATGAGTTCACTAAATGAAATCCACGCTGCTATTATTTGGAACAAGCTATTATTTTGAGCGCTGCTATTATTTGGAACAAGCTATTATTTTGAGCACTGCTATTATTTGGAACAAGCTATTATTTTGAGCACTGCTATTATTTGGAACAAGCCTAAAGTAATGATTCAATGAATCAGCAGCAAGCAGGTTTTCTATTACTCTACTATACCAGCTAGTAAAATATTTGCCATGTAGAAATATAATTTCTACAAAAAACAGTGTCTGATCAGGTTAGTGATGTCAGACTGCTATTATTCTGAACACAACTGTATACAGCCCATTTCAGCAGGTACAACACCAGTAAAGGTGGCCATACACGGGAAGATAAAAGCTGCCGACAGACTGTGTCGGCAGCTTATCGGCCCGTGTGGGGGGCCCTCCGACGGGCTTTCCCGATCGATATCTGGCCGAAAGTCGGCCAGATGTCGATCGGGCAGGATTAAAAATCCCGTCGGATCGCGGCCGCATCTGTTCATTGATGCGGTCCCGCGATCCGACCGCCCGTACTGATCCGAACGTTGGACCCTAGGGCCCACGATCGGATCAGTCCGATATCGCCCACCTCAAGGTGGGCATATCGGGGAGAGATCCGCTCGTTTGGCAACATCGCCAAACGAGTGGATCTCTACGTGTATGGCCACCTTAAGAGTGGGTTGGTGGCATCGGTTTTGCCACTGCAGATAGCATGGAGGACAGAAGAACCGCTGGTTTTATTTCTATAGCAACTACATTTTTATTGATGCTTTGATCAGATTGGTGAACTAAATAATATTTTTGGGGTTACATATATATTTTCCAACATAGGAAGACTATGAGGAAAGCATTTCAAACCCGTAGTATAGCTTTATATTACAGGACCTTTCTACAACGTGTACAATTTTTCTGTAAGTTTTAAAAGCAAATAACAAAAGGCTTTGAAATCTAAACAGAGCTACAAAAAGCTGCTGACTATGCACACTGTGAAGAACAATGTCTAGAAATATACTGTATGTGCATTCCTGCCCTTCTTTTTAGCTGGTGTTTGGAGAGGCATGTCACTAAGCACTCTTAAGGATGTTAGAAAAAAAAAAACTCCGATTGAAAGGATGAGTAATAGCCATCTTTACGTAACAGGCTTCATCTATTCCCTTTTCCAATTATTTTATCATTTTTCCACCACCTGGAGTGCTGAAGCACATGGATTTCATGGGCAAAGTCCAAGTGCGCATCTATTGCTATTCTGAATAATCCAGTGATCCCTGGAATACAAAATGCAGCTTTGCTCATCTAAGAGTAAAAATTGTTTCTACAAATTGTGTAATGTAGGAGCAAGAAGGCACAGAAGGTGGTCTGCGCTTTAATCTGTAACTGAAAGGCTGAACTTTATTAAAAAAAATGCAACAAATTTGGCATTTATAAATTGTTTTATGAAAGCCAACTGGAGATTTAAAGGAGAACTAAACCCTAACAAAGAAAAATGGCTAAAAATGCCATATTTTATATAGTGAACTTATTGCACCAGCCTAAAGTTTCAGCTTGTCAATAGCAGCAATGATCCAGGACTTCAAACTTGTCACAGGGGGTCACCATCTTGGAAAGTGTCTGTGACACTCACATGCTCAGTGGGCTCTGAGCAGCTGTTGAGAAGTTAAGCTTAGGGGTCGTCAATAATTATCCAGCATAAAATAAGGTTGTCTGTAATATAAGCTGATGCTATAGGGCTGATTATTAAATTCTGATGCTAGTTGCACTGGTTTCTGTGCTGCCATGTTGTAATTGTAGTAATCGGTATTAATGACTAATCAGCCTTATACTGTGACATTTCTATTCAATGTGTACTGTATATTGTGAGTGGGTCCCTAAGCTCAGTAAGTGACAGCAGCACAGAGCATGTGAATCAGTGAATCAGCAGAAAAGAAGATGGGGAGCTACTGGGGCATCTACTGGGGAGACACAGATCTTTACTGCTAAAGGGCTGTGGTAGAGTCCTGTGCAGGTCCATTTTTCAGAACACATACACGATCCGCAACCTGCATTCTTACCTACTACCCGACCCGCAAGTACGTTAACGCAACCCCGATCCACAACCGGCTGACCATCAAGAATTAGGAACTGCTTGTAAACCAGAAGTGACATGATCCGAAGTAGGCAGAAGAATGCATGATCAGAAAAGTAAGAGGAAGTGCTGTCATTGTAAACCGGAAGTGACATCATCGGCAGTATGCACAACTCAACCTGCCATCCGCAAACCTGGAGAACCGCCGACCCGCATCTATACTCACTGCCGAAACTTTTACCTGCAATCTGCAGGGTACTCCAGGTTTTTGCGGGTAACCCGTGGGTACAGTTCCAGTGGGCTGGTACAGAAGCACAAAACATAATGTACATTTCTAGCTGCTTAGTACAGGTGCTCCTGATTACTAACAGGTGAGAGAATTGAAATAGGTACGTTAGGATTGGATAAAGTGATACTGTCATGGGAAAACATGTTTTTTTTTCAAAACACATCAGTTCATACTGCTGCTCCAGTAGACTTCTACACTGAAATCCATTTCTCAAAAGAGCAAACAGATTTTTTAATATTCCGTTTTGAAATCTGACATGGGGCTAGACATTTTGTCAATTTCCCAGCTGCCCCTGGTCATGTGACTTGTGCCAGCAATTTAGGAGGGAACTGCTTTCTGGCAGGTTGTTTTTCCTTCTCCGTGTAACTGAATGGAACACAGTGGGACATGGGTGCTATTGAGTGCTGTTCTTAGATCTACCAGGCAGCTGTTATCTGGTTACCTTCCCATTGTTCTGTTGTTAGGCTGCTGGGGGGGGGTGATATCACTCGAACTTGCAGTACAGCAGTAAAGAGTGATTGAAGTTTATCAGAGCACAAGTCACATGTCTTGGGGCAGCTGGGAAATTGACAAAATGTCTAACCCCATGTCAGATTTCAAAATTAAATATTAAAAAACTGTTCTTTTGAGAAATGGATTTCAATGCAGAATTCTGCTGGAGCAGCACTATTAACTGATGCATTTTGAAAAAAACGTTTTTTTCCCCATGACAGTATCCCTTTAAAAAGTGGATAACTGGTCAAGTGACAACAAGGAGCAACTATATAAGGAGGTCCCTAGGGGGTAATGTATACTTACCAGTGGGAGCAGGTCTTGAGACATCCCTGAAGAACCAGGAGGATGGCAGGCTTTATGGCAGCAGCAGCGGAGAGGTAACAACCTGCCCAATCTTCCCTATAATTAAAAAAAAAAAAATTGTTGAAGCCTGAGGAAGTCTTTTGGTAACAGATTTCATTGGATTTAAAAAATGCTTCTGGTTGTGGACAGGGCGGAAGCTTTAAACAATTGTCAGGGCAACCTGGGAACAAGATACCAGGTCGGCTGGTGGTGTCACAAATATTTATGAGTTTTGTAGAAGTAAATGATTAAATAACGATTTGTTAATATATCCATAAATCAGGCTGCTGCCTTTTCCTCCCACTTCTTGGTTGTCGTTTGTTATGCGGTACTGCTTACCATTCCATGTGTTTAGCACAAAGTGTATTAAAAGAGGTCTTGATAGTTTAAAAATCTCAGCTTGGGAATTAACAGTGATTACAATTTTATAACCCTAATATAAATTGGCAGAAAATGACTGGTATCCTGACACTGAAAGGGATAATCAGGAATCATTTCAATGTTTCCGGGTACCAGTCCATCATTGTATTGTCTAAACACACGGTATTTCAGTGAATCAGGGCTTTTTTAAGGGACAGCTAAGCAAAGATTTGATCACATCTGTTCCATTGTGTAAATATGAATTAAGTGTAGGATCTGGTAAATGTCAGGCATTACATCTGATACACAAGCAGTGTAGCACCCACATAATACCTCAATGGATTGTTCTTCCAGCCTGTTTATATATTTTAAAGCTTTACTACATGCTAACATGGGATAAATACAGTATTAAGGCAGCTATTGAATAAGTGGGTTTTATATTAGTTATATGGACTAAGGTTATTCTGTATATAGTAAGCACCGGAACATTGTCCATTGACTTAATTAACAAGTTCACCCAGCAACATTATTAATATGCTAATTGGTGAGTTCAAATGGACTCAAGAGAAGGTCGTTGTATAATACAAGTGAATGGCGGTTAATTTAACATAATTGGCTGAAACAACGTAAGTCTTGCGCATTTGCCACTTTACAGATTAGGATAGGATAACTTCTGAATTAAAGTGACATTTCACTGTGGGCAGGACAGCCTGCTGATGGCAAACACTATAGGCAGGTCATGCACTCATCGAATAACAGGAAAGAAAGTAAACCAAGAAGCCGTTACTGCCTGGAATTATGGGGCATACCTGCTTTAGTAAAGAGACACAGAGGTGCATAAGTATAAATGAATAGTAATGAAAAACAACATTATATAATGGGCTTTTTTTTCCCTAGAAGCACAATGTAAAGCAATTTGTTGTATTATGACACTCTATGTCAGCTGTAGGAATTGGTTTGTGCATCACTGTACAATGGGGAGGAATGACTCACCCTGGTTGTCACTTACAGTATTTCGTTTTTTCTATCCCACAAACAGGTTATGTTTTTGTTCCTCTACAGACCCCACGTATCTCTGACCTTTCTATGCTTTCATAAGAGCATTGTTATTTTTTCCTTTATCAGTATTTCTCATAAACTGCTTAAGTGCAATAAAGACAAAAAAACACGTAAAAATGAATGTGGATAAAAAAAAGTATTCTATATATATATATATATATATTTTACATAATGAATTTATATCACCAGCCTAAATTTTCAGTTTGTCAAAGTTTCAGCTTGTCAATAGCAGCAATGATCCAGGACTTCAAACTTGTCACAGGGGGTCACCATCTTGGAAAGTGTCTGTGACACTCACATGCTCAGTGGGCTCTGACCAGCTGTTGAGAAGCTAAGCTTAGGGTTCGTCACTAATTACCCAGCAGAAAATGAGGTTGGCCTGTAATATAAGCTGATGCTACAGGTCTGATTATTACATTTTAAAGCTAGATGCACTGGTTTCTGTGCTACTTAGGGGTCATCACAAATGATCAAGCTTGGCCTGTGATATACTGTAAACTGATGCTAGTTGCACTGGTTTCTCTGCTGCCATTTAGTAATTATCTGTATTAATGACTAATCAGCCTTATATAGTGACTATATTTCTATTCTATGTGTACTGTATATTGTGAGTGGGTCCCTAAGCTCAGTAAGTGACAGCAGCACAGAGCATGTGAATCAGTGAATCAGCAGAAAAGAAGATGGGGAGCTACTGGGGCATCTACTGGGGAGACACAGATCTTTACTGCTAAAGGGCTGTGGTTGCCTTGGGCTGGTACAGAAGCACAAAACATCATGTACAACATTTCTAGCTACTTCTTTAGTTAAACCGTAGTTCTCCTTTAATTGTCATAGTGAGAATGTCAGAAGATATTTCTCAGTTGTATTAGCTATATGGATGGCCTTGAACTGCATGTATTTGCTAAAGAACTCTCTATACATATTTGTATATATATATTTATGAAGCCCACACCATTAAGAGTCTGGGTGCAGGGCCAATAACTCTTGAGTATATGCATGGTATGAGGACCGGCACTCTGTATTTGAAAAAAAACTTTTTTTATTCTACCATGTTACTATGTAGTTACATAGTTAAATTGGGTTGAAAAAAGACAAAGTCCATCAAGTTCAACCCCTCCAAATTAAAACCCAGCATACATACACACACCCCTACACTCTTTCACACAAACCATATATGCCCATAGCTATACTAACTGTGGAGTTTAGTATCATAATTGCTTTTGATATTGTCTGTTCATAAAATCATCCAAACCTCTTTTGAAAGCATCAGCAGAATGAGCCATCACAACATCACCCGGCAGTGCATTCCACAACCTCACTGTCCTCACTGTGAAGAACCACCTACACTGCTTCAAATGAAAGTCCTTTTCTTCTAGTCTGAAGGGGTGGCCTCTGGCTCTATATAACAAATGTAGCATCTTTTCATAAGAAAACCCATGCAGCCAGTGCCCCAAATTAGTAAATAAATTGTGCCTTGATAAAAAGGTTTCATACCTATTGCACAATAATTCACAAATCCATTCATACCCAAAAGCAAAGCCTATATTTCAGACCTTATAGGAGTCACACATTTGTTAGATCACTAAAGTGATGTTGTATTACAGGTCTGCAGGGCCCAAACAAAAACCTTAGACCAGGGGCCCACCATAAAACCTTAGACCAGGGGGCCACTATCAGTACTAATATTCTTCATCTCCTCAATTAAACTCTATTCTCCTAGTCTCCTTTCTTTACATACTATAATCACTTATTCCATCTATTTAGCCTCTTTGTACTCGTAGAAATAGGGAATGGCCATGAAATAGGCCAAAAACAGCATGAGGGCCCACTGACTTCTACGTGAACTTGGCAGGTTTTAGGTGGCCAATATTCAAATTAGAACTGTTTCAAGGGTCAAGCTGTGATAAATCTTACTTTCAAATTCCAGTCGGTGCTTTTAATTTTGGACTTTTGTCGCCATGTATGCTGTCTGCAGCTATCCATAATGATGCCAAGCCTTCCATGTGTCACTATGTTTAATGCTTACATTTTAGACAACTATATAGTCAAAGTTGTGGCTCAACAAATGGAAGAATATTGCCACATCTATGAATGATGCAAGACACAAGGGAAAATACATTTACTTTTAACCCCCCACAAGTGATGGGCTAATCTATCCCGCTTCGCCGGAAAATTTGCGAATTTCCAGTGAAATTCGTGAAACGAGTCGCGTCCATTTTTGACGTGCGTCGCGTTTTTTGACATGCGTCTCGTTTCTTTTTTTATGCCAGCGAATTTTCGCAAATTTTTTGCTGGCGGTGAATCGCCGGAATTCGCGCCTGCCGTATAAATTCACCCATCACTACCCCCCACTACAATGATACACAGACTTTGATAGCAGCTCTGCAAGGTGTTTATCATATTAATAGCAGCTGATTTAATTTGGAACGTCTCTTTGTCACACCATATATGCGCATCTATTGTGGCCTCAGGATACTGCCTCTCTTCTCTTGAAAGAAAACTTTGCTGTCTGGCGTCATTGAGTTGTTATGAATCTAAAAGTAACTATTGTCATTTGCCATGAATGGGAATAATTATACTAATGAGACTACAGATGATAACAAGCTGCCAGTGTTTAATAAGGGATCAGGGTAGCCCTTCAAACAGACATGTAAATTTACTGTAAAAAAAAAAAAAAAGCAGATAAACAGAACAACAATAAAATCTAGTGAAGAGCACACTAGGGGTACTTATGATGAAGTCCCTCTAAAATGGAACAAATATATGTACAGGACAGAAGATAATATCCCGGAAAATAAGAGACATAATCAAACTCTATGTCATGAGTCAGATAATGAATCATTGATTTTTTTGTTAGTGCAATAAAGTTTTTTTTTTTCAGATTGGGAATGGTTCCTGGACCATACCATCAAAGGAAGGAGGCAGGGTCAGACTGGCCCGGCAGGGCACCGGGAAAAACCCTGGTGGGCCCCCACAAGGCCAGACCCCTCTCAGGATCTCCAGTCCCTACAAAAAAAAAAAAACTTGCAGCACTGCTTGCGCATGTGCCCAGTGCAGCTGAATCCGTACAAGTGTGCTGCACGGCTGAGTATACGCATGCATTCGCATTGCTTGAGTGGGTCCAGGGGGGACATGGACAGCAGTCCTGGTGGACCCCAGGCCCCCCAGTCCGACCCTGGAAGGAGGCCCTGCAATTTTTGGGGTGCAGGAGGCACTGACTTCAGTTAGTTTCAATATACAGGGAGTTCTCGCATTACACCCGACTTACATACAACTCATACTTACAAACCGAGGCTATTACGGTAATGTACTGTGGTTTGCTTAGCAGGTACATGTGGTTTGCTTTAAAGGTACATTTTTTATTGATTTTACAAAACCTAAACAAATAAGAAAATATCATGTAGTGTTGCCCTGTGCTGTTAAAACTGATCAGAAATCCTACTATAGTTCATATAAACAAGCTGCTAAGTAGCAATGGTGGAAATTGAAAAAAGGCTATATGGCACAGGATAAATAATGGATAACAGATAACATTATGTTCTACAGAGCTTACCTGCTATCTGCTGTGTAACTTGAGCCATTTCTGCTTTGACTAGTTGCCCCCATGGCTACACAACAGCTTCTTTATTTAAACAATAGTAGTACTTCTGAAGCAAACACTGCAGTTTTACCAGTGCAGGGCAACACTGCATTATATAGGGCAATGAAACCCCCCAGGCGCTAACTCCCTCCCCCCACCCCACCCCCGCAGTTCAGATATTTTTAATTACTCATTCACAAGTACCATAATAGAGAATCTTGATACTGGAGAAGGTAATGCTATTATCCTAAGAAATGAAGTAAGCTGCTCATGCCTGTTTGCTCCCTGCCCCATGAAAGATAAATGCTATGAATTTAATTTGCATAAGAAAGTATGGAAGTTAGGGTAGGGGCACATGAGGAGATTTGTCGCCCCGCGAATTTTAAAAGCGAGATCTGGCGACAAGTCATCCGTTTTTGTCTCTACATGCAAGTTGCCAGTCTTGCAATCGCCTGTAGTTCCAAAATGCACTGAGACCCTTTTTGGAGAGATTTGTCAGAAATAGCACAGAGAATAGTACATGCCGCAATAGTATGCAAATTCTTACGCTTGTGCAATGACGCAGTTACATAAGGACTAGTGATGGGCGAATTTATTCGCCAGGGGCGAATTCGCTGCGAATTCCCGCGATCCGCCGCTGGCGAATAAATTCGCGAAACGGCAGGAAAAATTCGCGGGCAAAAATTTGCCGCCGAAAACGACGCGACGCGCGTCGGAAGCGACGCGCTCGTTTCGCGAATTTTTCGCCAATTCACGAATTTCTCTGGAAATTCGCGAATTTTTCGGCGAAGCGAAACGCGCCCGTTTCGCCCATCACTAGTAAGGACGCCTAGTGCCAAATATATATTATACACACCTACATACACACATACACTGAGCCATAGATTTCTGTGCCTAATGCAAGCCTAAAAGCTTTTGGGAAAACACTAACCTTAAAACATTTTGGCAGTAGCTTATAATTAGGTGTTATGGTAAACCCCAGACCTGAATGGTACTCTGTAGATTGTGGCAGATGCCAAAGGAGCTGCTAAAAGATCCCACAGGCAACCATGGTGTTGGGCTTGCCAGGGCATCTTTTGAATCCCAGTGAAGTGCAGAGATGAACACAGAATTTCTGTAGCATCATTTCAAGAATATAAAGAAATTAGCCTGTAAGCTCTAGCCCCCATTCACAGGCATGAAAAGAAACTTTTTCACTGAAAATGCCAGGAAATGGCTCACCTGGTGTAAATACCCTGTGCCCAGCACTGAAATCTTCAATAAACTAGCAACATTCAAATAGCAGTCGTCAGGGGAAAGCCACACTCACCAAGTCCGGTCTCTGGCTCGGGTGCAGTGCCCCAAGCCCGTAGATTAAGCGTAAATTCCAATCGAAGAAAAATGCACGCACTCCTGCAACCAGCTGGCTGGTTGCAGGAGTGCGTGCATTTTTCTTCAATTATAATTCCAAGAATCCTATTTTCTCTATCTGTTACAGATGTTTGTAGGAGCCAGCAATAGGAAGACAGCACCCAACGGAACAGCATCTTCCCATTGTACCATCTACAGAGCACCAAGGATGTTATGCAGCTGGCAGGGTGATGTGACAGGGTGCTACAGACATTTCTCTCACATCCACACTCACATACTCACAGCACTACACACATTACAATCATACAGCCTGACGGACATATATTCATATCCTCACTCAAGACTATGGACAGACATATAACCTGACAGACTTCTTTTCCCCAAGAGCAGGTGTATTAACCATCAGATGGCATACGTACATGGGCCTTTCAGCCACATGAAGGCATCTGTATTCTTCTCCCATCCATCTGTCGGCTGCAGGTGCGGGGGTCTGCAGGCCACCGGGGAGGCAAATGGAATGGAGAGGAATGCAGAGGACACCAAGTGTCTGGAAAACTCATGTACATGAAGCCATATTCTTGTCCAGCAAGATCAGGGGCATTGATCCTGGGAGTAATTCCGATCGCCGTTAAGGGGTCAGGAAGGAATTTTACCCTCTAGTGAAGAAGATTGGCCCAAGGTTCTAAGAGTTTTTTTTTTGCCTTCCTCTGGATCAAAAGTCTCACTACCCAGCTGTGGCTCTCAGGGAAGGGGCATAGCAGCACCTCTTCCATCTTGAGCTCCACCTTTGGGCAGTGTCTCCAATTTGGGAGCCGCAGATGGGAGGGAACCCCAGTACAAGCTCTACTTTCCATCTAATTAAAGGACCAGGAACATCAAAAAATGAAATTGTTTTAAAGTAATGAAAATATAATGCAGTCTTGCCCTGTATTGGTAAAACGGCTGTGTTTGCTTCAGAAGCACTACTATTGTTTATATAAATAAGCTGCTGTGTTGCCCGGGGGGCAGCCAGTCAAAGGAGAAAAGGCTCAAGTTACACAGCAGATAGCAGATAAGCTCTGTAGAACATAATGTTATCTGTTATCCATTACTTATCCTGTGCCATATAGCCATTTTTCAGTTTCCACCATTGCTACTTAGCAGCTTGTTTATATGAACTAGAGTAGTGTTTCTGAAGCAAACACATTCGTTTTAACAGCGCAGGGCAACACTACATGATATATTCTTTTCTTTAAAACACTTAAATTTACTGTCCCTTTAAATAAAGCGGTGACTTCAAATATTGACACTAAATCAGTTGTCTGTGTCATTATTCTGGGGATCAGGGGATTGGGAGTACAGTTTCATTAGTGCTAGGCCAGACGGGGAGATTCGGGGGCATTTTGTCGCCTGGCGACTTCTCGCCGCGACTTGTAGCCCCCGAACCTGGCAAGGCAATTTGGAGCAATTTCAAAAAGCGCGCCGCTCCGTGTGGATATGCGCCGGCGTTTTCAAGCAAGGCCGGTGCACTTGCTTACTTGGCTATTCGGGGAGGTTCGGGGGCTACAAGTCACGGCGAGAAGTCGCCAGGCGACAAAATGCCCCCGAATCTCCCCGTCTGGCCTAGCCCTAAGTAGAGCAGTAAGACAAGCAGCAGCTGGTATTAACTCAGTGTCTCGCTGCTGGTAAAACAAGCAATGCGTTACAAGGCGCCGCTTAGTGGCACCTACTGAGTTGTGGACGGCCGGCATGCTACAAAGTGGGAGGGTTTGTCCCTGACTGGAACTGGAAGACAACAACACTGTGCCTCAAGCCTCTGCTGTACTCTACCTGCTGTTCTGGGCGGGTGGGAGGTGCCATTAGAGGAGGGACTACTAGATAATGCCACACGCTCCACCCACTCCAGCAGCTCTGCGCTCTTATGTAACGTGCCCAGACAGGTGACTAGCCGCCGTCTCTCGGAAACAGCACCAAGTGTGGGATTCACCGTGCCTTGGAACCACGCCTATCGCGAGAGGGAGGGCGGTGGAATGCCTCAGCGGGCCAATGGGAAGGCAGGGGGCGGAGTCGTGTCACGTTGAACGGTGAATGTGTGTTGTGTGTGAAAGTAGATGGGGAGTCAGTAAGGAGTGGGGTGTGGATTATCTCTGTGCTTTCAGAGCGCGGATACAGGATTATTGGTCGCTTTCGTTGGTAGTGCTGCCGCCGTTGTGCTTTGAGGTAGCAGAAGTGCGTTTTATTGGCTCTTTTATCCTGCGGAGTTGGGGGCAAGAGACTGCACGAGATATGGAGACCTCCAGCATCACCCTGAGACACAATGGGGACTGACAGCCAGGTAAGGAACGCTTCTCCTACTGCCTTATGTGCGACTGAATAGTAATCACCCTGCTGGGACTCCTGGGAGTTGTAGTTCTTCCTAAAGTGAAGACACACGCTGGGCATCTGTGTAATTGTGTGCATGTTGCTTCTGGATCAGCGTTTGCTGCTTGTATCTGATCCTAGCCAAGGCAGTATGGGAGTTGCAATTCAGCAGCAGCAGCAGCAGCAGCATTTTCCTACCTGTTACAGCTTGTGACTCTCAGGCTAAACTGCTATTCCCATAATGCTCCTGGCTTTGCTAGGGCTGTTGGGAGTTGTAGTTCCACAGAAGGAGAACCCTGAAGCCTCTCCAGTTGTGTTTTACTGTATTTCTGCAAAAGGTTGCTGGGAAATGTAGTTCTTCAGGTTGAAACTGAGTGCACACAGACAGGTACAAGTTTTTCAGCCAGTGGCAGTGGATTGTGTCTCTTGGGCAAGGACACATGGACATACCTGTGGCTGATTCAAAACAGACTATAGCGATAATACCGATAATGTGTCTTTAACAGAGACAATTCTCAGTACAGGTATGGGACCTGTTATCCAGAATGCTTGGGACCTGGAGTTTCCCAGATAACGGATCTTTCTGTGATTAAGATCTTCATGCCTTATGTCTTCTAGAAAATCATATAAACATAAAATAAACTAAATAGGATGGTTTTGCTTCCAATTAGGATTAATTATATCTTTGTTTGGATCAAGTAGAAGCTACTGTTTTATTATTACGGGTATGGGACCTGTTATCCAGAATGCTCAGGGGCCTGGGGCTTTCCGGATAAGGAATCTTGCTATAATTTGGATCTTCATACCTTAAATCTTATAGAAAATCATGAAAACATTTAAATAAACCCAACAGGCTGGTTTTGCCTCCAATAAGGAATTGGGATTAAGTACAAGGACTGTTTTATTATGTGTTTATTTTTAAAATTTTTTAAATTAAACTGAGTCTATGGGAGACGGCAATTCCATAATTCAGAACTTTCTGGATAACCTGGTTTCCGGATAGCGGATCCCATGCCTGAAATCATTTTTTTTTAAAAATCAAGATTATAATGGAATCTATGGGAGATGGCCTTTCCATAATTCAAAACACTCTGGATAATGGGTTTACTGATAGGATCCCATACCTGTATCGCCTATGGCAGAGGTTTAAAGCCTCGACAAGTAGCTGGCTGTAAATAGCACGTGTGTCATAGCCCTTAAGACTTTGGGCCACAAATTAGTGTCCCTCTGCTCTCCACTGCCACTGCTTGGAAATGTTACCTGTCCATGGGTACTCCTTTTAAACCTGCTGAACTACATCTCCCAGCAACCTTTTCCAGAAATACAGTAGTAAACAATTGGAGAGGCTACACTTGGCACCCCTGAGCTCCACTGCCTCAGTGTTTTTTTCTTTTTGAGAACAAGAAGTTGCCCCTATGGACACTGGGTGCTAAGTGAAATTTTGGGTTGTAACTGTAAGTTGTAATTGAGCTGCTTAGGACTGACTTGTGTTTAGTTCTCATTTTCTTAATGTATGTGGAAAACATCAGTTTGCCATGTTTCACCCACTATGGAACATAATACCATAATACCATGAAAGCATTTTCTGTGGCCAGCTTACCTATGTCTCCCACTGAGTGCAGCACGGGGCCAGCCAGCACTATTTAGGTATGTGGATTTCTGGGCAAACCCTTATATTTGCATATTATCCCCACCTTATTGATGGGCGAGTCAGGTGTGTAGCGCCTCGGGGGCTCTCTCTGTCTGTAACAGACGGCTCATGTGGACTTCCTGGTAGAGACACGACAACACCGCTGCACCTTAACCCACGAGCAATGGAATTGTGTATGTGCAGAGAATATACGCGTACATTCCTTTTCCCAATACTGGAGTCTGTATAATGCAGGAGCAGTCGCTTGCACCTGACAGTGTGTGTGTGTGTAT
>CM044444.1:81147792-81172155 GCA_024363595.1 Xenopus borealis
ATATATATATATATATATATATATACACACACACACACATGTGTATAGAGCTTTGTGGCGGAGCAGTATCAGACACATGCAACATAGCCAATGAGAATCTCTCCTCAGAGCAGGCGATGCTCATTGGTCCTGTGCAGACAGAATCCCTTCAGCTCTTACATTCACGTGAATCAGACATGCTTTCTGCTCTACAGCAGCAGTTTGTTTTCTTGTAATTGCCATGTACATATGCTACTGTGTATCCAAAGGCTACATTTCCCTGTGCTGACTAATGCACTCAAAGGCTGCTCCTGGACAGATGCCATGGAAAGGAAACTGCAATAGTCTCCATAAATAATGGAGAATATGGGAAATGGTACTCCAGTTTTTTGGAGCTTTCTGGATAATGGGTTTTTAAAGGACATGTCAACCCCAAAAATATATATATTTTTTTTTTGCCTAATAACTGGTGGCTCTGGGTTTTGAAACAATGTAACATAAACCAACCGATTAACAGACCTGTCTTGCTGAAGGAGACTGGCTTTTGCAACATTGTTTAAAATGTAACAACCAGGAATCATGCAAATACTGCTTTCAATAGCAATTACATTTACAAATAACTTTTAAAGTAGGGATGCACCAAATCCACTATTTTGGATTCGGCCGAATCCTTCGAGAAAGATTCGGGCGCATTTCGAACCGTATCTGAACCCTAATTTGTATATGCAAATTAGGGGTGGGAAGGGGAAAACTAAATTTTTTTTAGCCTTGTTTTGCCGCGAAAATTATGCCCATAGACTTTGGAAAAGCTAAATGGGTCAGATTCACCCATCCCTATTTAATAGCACTTCAGGATATCCAGGTATATATAATCCGTAAATGAACCCCCCATCTCTTAAGTTTATATTTCTGGTATTGAATAGAAACCCTCAAGAATTTAAGGGGAATATATACTAAAATATACTGACTAATGACTTTTCTGGTGTTACTGGCCCTTTAACTGCTGGAAGTGGCTTTGCTAGTGACCAATGGAATTTAACCGTATTAAAAACCTAGGGCTGGTGTTTCCGTAGGGCCTTTTCTATAATGCTAAAAAAAATGTAATGTATATTTCATGCCAGTAAGGGGAGTGCAGGGTTAGTAAAATGAAATATTCTTTACAAGGAAATGGACCGTGCCCACTCATTTTGTTAGTATTTAGAGTGCAATCTTGTTGCTAGAGTCCAAATTACCCTAGCAACCATACATTGATTTGAACAAGAGGCTGGTATATGGAAATGAGCGTGCCTGAATAAAAAGAGGAGTAATAAAAAGCAGCAATAACGGTAAATATGTAGCATTGCAGAGCATTTGCTTTTTAGATGGGGTCAGTAACCCCCCCCCCCCCCATTTGAAAGCTGGAAAAAGTTAGAAGTTTTTAAAAAAAAACGATAATGATGAAGACCAAATGAAAATTAGCTTAGAATTAGCCATTCTATGACATACTAAAAGTTAGCCTCCCCTTTAGCTTTTAATATGTTGATAGACATGCCTTTGATAAGCAGCTTTTCAATTGGTCTTAAATTTCTTTTTATAGTTTTTTTTTAATCATTTGCCTTCTTCTTCTGACTCTTTCCATCTTCCAAATGGGGGCCACTAACCCCATTTAAAAAAAACAAATGCTCTGTAAGGCTACACATTTAGGGGCAGATTTACTAAATTCGTGTGAAGGATTCGAATATTCGCTCAAATAGTCTCTTTTCGATTGTTCGACTATTCGAATATGCAGATTAAGTATTTTCGACCATCGAATATGAAATATTCGGTCGCATCGAATAGATCAAATAAATATACATTCGATCGCTTGACTATTTGCCGGTCCAAGAACTTGCCCTTTAAAATTTTCTTCGACTGCCTACTTCGCCAGATTGAGCCTACCGAATTGCAATAGAATCCCCCATAGGCTTTTTTTTCCAAGTCTTTTGCCGAATTTCAATCGTACGATTGAATGCTTCGAACGTTCGATTCGTGCGATTTTGCGATCGAACAATCAAACGATTTTTTTACAATTTTTTTAGTAAAATCATTCAATCGTACAATTTTGGCGAATATTCAAAAAGTGCTCAAAACCGGCGAATATTTTATTCGATTGTGACGAATATTTATTTGCCAATTATTCGACGCTCAAATTCGAGGGCTAAAAGCCTTAGTAAATCTGCCCCTTATAGTTATTGCTACTTTTTATTACTGATCTTTCTATTCAACCCTCTCCTATTTATATTCCAGTCTCTTATTCAAATCAATGCATGGTTGCTAGGGTAATTTGGACTCCAGCAACCAGAGTGATGGCATTGGAAACTGGAGAGCTGCTGAATAAAAAGCTAAATAAGTAAAGAAGTCTCTACATCATATTAATAGTTAATTTAAAGATGAACAACCCCTGTAGCAGTATTCCTCTGAAATCTGCAGCCTGTTTTCCTCCCCCCCCAGTATTCTGATGTTCCAGGACGCGGTGACATGACTTTTTTTTTTTTTTGTACCTTTTCTGCAATTTGCATTTTACACATCGGTGACTGAAATCATTTTTTATTGGATCGTTTTTCTTTTACGTTCCCGCCTACTCTGTGTTGTCGAAAATGGCTCAGGAAACCAAAATTGCCATGCTCGCCTACGCACCGCGTCAAAACGTTTAGCAACAAATTGTTAAATATAGTAACTGTGAAAAGCAGATGTCTTTGGGATTCTTTTAGCTTTTAAGGTACTCGTTCATAATGAGATAATTATTATTATTATTACTTTGCTTCCGTGGCAGTCCCGCTGCATACCCTCATCCTTAGCATTTACGTCACTAAATCTTTGTAAGGCGGATAATAAGAGAAGGCTCATTGCTACAGTGATGGATTAAATAGCCTGAATTAACAAGGATGGTTTTATATCATCATGATCTCTATTATCGTGGGAGAAAGTCCATTATGTAATCTAATATACGACAATTCAAAGCAGATGAAAGAGGAGAACTTTGAAGCGTATGTATTGTACAAGAATGGGATGCTTCAGACTTTTGGCAGTTTACAATCCTTTTTTTTTTTTTTTTAATTTATTTTCTTTTTCTGGTGAGAATTTGGGGCTCTGAATTATGGGGAGACCATCTTGTAAGGCTCCATTTTAAGCAAATAATTTGATTTCTTCTAAAATAATTTCCATTTTCTCTGATATTGAACCTGTACTTGATCGTAGCTAAGCAGTATGAATCCATATTGGTGGCAAAACAACCCAGTTGGTCTTATTTAATGTTTGGATGATTTTTAGTAAACTTACAGGCATATTTATCGAAAGTGTCATTTTTGTGGCTTTAGGGTGGTGGCAGATGAAGCTAGTCACCCAGCGACAAATCACCTCTTCTTCGGGTGACTCATCTCCCCAAAATGGCTTCTTGCCTGCTAGAATGTAAATCGCTGGCGGAATGGCTCTCGGATCACTTCCTTTTCCAAAGTTTCCTCAAGAGGAAACCTTGGGTGGTTTCGGAAAGCTGAAGCGATCCGAGTCCCATCCTGCTGGTGATTTACACTTTAGCCGGCAGAAAAAGCATTTCGGGGAGATTAGTCGCCCCCAAAGAAGAGGCAATTTATTGATGGGCGACTAATCTCCCCTAGTAGTAGTGTGTGCCTCTACACTTAGAGGTTTTTGAAACCACAACTAAACTCGCTTTCTCTAAAACCACCAGTGTCATGACATGTATTAAAAGATCCAAACTGAAAAAAACACGAACGGTAACTTTCTTGACCTGTCCCATGATAACCATGGTTTTTTTTTTTTGCATTGTCACACATAAGCCAGTGTCAAAAACACCCGAAAACCTATAAAACACGGAATCAAAGAAAAATCTTCCATTTGTAAAAGAGACATCTGTCATTGACTTTGACATGATTTCGACAGGTTTTAGGATTTGGAAGTTTTGCCACATAATAAATCCCAGAAAAGTCGAATTTTTTTTTTTGCTTGTGACTTTTTTGGATTTTTGGCGTCAAACAGCCCGACCCACAAAAAAAACAAACTTGTGGTTTAATAAATTGTCCCCTTAAAGGAGAACTAGATCCATGCTCCTACTAACTTTTTACTCTCCCCTCGCGGCAGATTCAGGTGTTGGAGTCCACAGCAGCCATCTTCTTCGGTAATCTTTGTGTCTTTTTCCAGTGATTACCGTGAGTTACAGCGGATGTGCAGTTGTCCGGAACCAGGACATTTCTCCAACCGCGCATGCGCTGAAAACGCTGTTCAATACTCGGATTACCGAAGAGAAGAAAATGACTGCTGTGAACTCCAACACCTGAATCTGCCGCGAGGGATGAGTTAAAGTTTATTCGTATTTGCCTGGGGTAGCAAGTAGGCTGGGGGGAGGTGTTTAGTTCTCCTTATGGTGATATGTATGGTGATCCAAATTACAGAAAGATCCCTTATCAAGAACACCCCAGGTCCAAAGTATTCTGGATATCTGGATAATAGATCGTATTCCTGCATGTGGACTACCTTTTCATTGTTAAATTGTATTTTGTTATAGTTTTGTTTTTATATACATTTCATTTTGTTTATTTAAACCAAGTATAATTTGCTTACTTGGTACAACTACATCTCACAGTGGCATTTTGGGGTCATGCTGGGAGCTGTAGTTTAATGTTCATGTATTTCCCCAACCCACTCCTGACCTTTATACCATTCATCACTCCCTGACTCCTCACGTTGCTTACAATGTGGTCAAATGTGACAGTAACACCAGTCAGCATACGTATTTGTCACTGAATCACTTCATTCTCTTTCTTACGTTTCACATCCCTCCCAACTTAATTACTAAGACAATGATTTATTGCTTTTTAACATAAACTGCCTTCTAAGAATTCATAAAAATGTCATGTTATAAGGCTCCTAATTCTAGTTGAACTGAAATTATAACTGCAGGTGTGGGACCTGTTATCCAGAATGCTAGGATCTAGGGATCTAGATCTTCATGCCTTAAGTCTACTAGAAAATCATGTAAACATTAAATAACCCCAATAGGCTGGTTTTGCTTCCAATAAGGATTAATTATATCTTGTATTGGATACTGTTTTATTAATACAGAGAAACAAAATCATTTTAAAATTTGGATTTATTGGATAAAATAGAACCTATGGATTCCGTTATTCGGAATTTTCTGGATAACAGGTATCCGAATAATGGATGATAATTACCATGTTTATTTTACAAAATCTGGCAGGTTTTGAAAGTTTAAAAATATTTATCCTTATCAAAATTGTTATAATTCCTTATTTTCTTATCTCAGAACTGTTACAAAGTATCTTATTTGCACCGGTTAGGTGTTCTGGGCTCTCTGCCAAAAACCAGTTAAGTTACAAAACTTTGTTTATTTTTCTGGCTGTTCAATGCAGTGAAAATAGGGACTTTCCAGTAAAAATGAGGGACTACAGGTTGAGCTCTCAAAAGAGGGACTGTCCCTCTGAAAAAGGGACAGTTGGGAGATATGATATATATCCTCCAGAACACAGAAGTATTTATTTTCTTCAGTAATAATCTTGGTTGTGTCAGGCAATTTAAAACTGCGCAGAAATCCTATCATTATATAATGCGCATCTGTGCTTGCTAATTGTGTGCTCCGTACATCAGCATTAATCACTTCCTCTTCAGATTTGCAACAAGCTAATGATCTGTTAGGACTTTCACTTGTCTAATGTAAACAGGGCCATGCTTTGGTGTATATATATATATGTATGTATGTATGTATATATATGTATGTATGTATATATATATATATATGTATGTATGTATATGTATGTATGTATGTATGTATATGTATGTATGAGATATATTTAAAAGTTCCAATACTTATGGTCCAGCCATATCTATCTTTTACTGGTTGTCTGAGCAGTAACCAATAGCAACCCATAAGATGTTTGCCTTTAAACATATGACTGGTAAATTCTACTTACTGATTGGCTGCTATGGGTTACAGCACCTGGACAAACTTAGGGGCAGATTTACTAAATTTGTGTAAATTATTCGAAATTCAATCGAATTTAAAAATAAGTTCGACTTTTCTAAATTTGATTTGAAAGATTTTATCGATCGATCGAATCATTTCTATTCCATCGTTCGACCGATTGAAGTGCGGTAAAATCCTTCGAATACGATAGTCGAATTCGAAGGATTTCCATTCGACCACAATTCGATTGGTCGAATTTGAGAGTAAATTCACCCTCGAAGTCAACCAATAGTAAATCTGCCCCGTAGTGTATTTTATTACATAACCCCATAAACATTGTACAGTGGAATACATAGATAACATGTTAAACATACAGTTTAATTGTTTTTTTTAATAGGACCCAGAATAAAAGGGTAGCTCTCCTGTAATGTTCGGTGTATATATATATATATATTTTTTTTTTTTTTTTTTAAGAATGTCCTATTTTTAACAGCTATTTAATTGGTCTTCAGATTTTATTTCTTATTTTTCTTGCATTAAAACAAGCTCTGTGAGGCTACAATGTTATTGCTATTACTTCTCTCTATTCAGGCCCCCTCCTATTCACATTGCAGACTCTTATTCAAAGCACCACCTGGTTGCTAGGGTAAATTCCACCATAACAACTAGATAGCTGCTGAATTTCCAAACTGGAGAGTTGATGAACAAAAAGCTAAATAACTAAAAAAAAAAATAATTGTCTCAGACTCTCACTGTCTACATCATACTAAAGTCAGTATATTTAGTATAGAAGTGCTCTCCTTTTAATTATTGTTGCTGAAGTGAATTTCACTTGATTAAAGGAGAACCAACCCCATACTTTGTTTTCCTTTAAGGAGGATCATTTTAATGGCTTCCTTCGCTAGAGCTTAGGCAAAGTGAACAGGTGATTAGCCAGATGTACCCCACACTCTTTCACTCTCGTATCAGAAAAGTATTGAGGTGGGTGGAAATGCTATAGAAAATGTGGCATTATTATTCCTCCCACTGAAGATGTTGTGCAGCAGACAAAGGGCTACGTCTGGTACTATTCATTACAATCAATACAAATGCATTCTATGTTGGTTGCTGGCGAGTAGATTGATGCCATTCAGTTATGAAATTGTGCAGATACAATATACTATTCTTGCATTTCTTTCTCCCCCCCCATTGCATTTTTTTGCTAATTTGGATTTTTTTTTTATATGTTTTAGGCAAATACTGTTAAAGTGATTTGCACAGAAAACTACGATTCAAAGTTTTTATTCTGGAGGATCAAATTCCTGCCGTCGTCACAAATGTGGCAGTTTCCAGTATATTTTACATTATCCATATTTCACTGTAAAAGATTATTATACTTTTCAAAAGTACCTGTGCAGACCTGAGCAGCACTAGTGTAACTTACTGTGGTTACTTTGTGAGCGCACAACAGATTCTTCTTCACCAGCGTTGCTGGCCATGCTAAGCAGCGCACACACTTTGTAGCACTTCATCACAACCATGAGCGTCGAGCCTCAGAACGATAACTTGACCCAAAAACAGGACTGGTCATCAGCCACAAGGACAGAAAGTGAAACACCTTTAGAAAAAACATTTGACTGTGAAGCTTTGCGGGATCAAAACTGCCAGAATAACGAGGACATTGAGATGCACTCAAATGGCTCCAATGGAAATGACTCTAGTGGAAATGACTGCAATGGACATGAGTCCAGTGGGACAGATTCACATGGCAACGAGCCCAGTAGAAGAGCTAACTGCGCTTTTCGAAGACCAAGCAAATCCACAGGAAGTAGCAACAACAGGTAAACACATTCATATGTATTAGGACAAGAAAACCATAATAGCACACTGCACATGAAACTGCAGGTTTTCAAATCCAATTTGGTCAGTTTGACCATCTGTTTACACATTTTCTGCAACTTGTTGAATGGAAAAAAAAAAATCAGTTTCAGCAGGGTCATTGTTTGTCCAGAACTGCACAGCACGGAGTTCTGAAAAGTGATTGAACTGCATGCCCAGGACTGTACGCATTTCTGCCTACCAAACAAATTAAACCACTTTACTCAAAGCCATTCTGTTGATCTATACATTTGTCCCATGTGTTTCCAGGATAAGGAAGCAATTCTGTTGAAAAATGACAAATCTGCTACTCCATATAGATGTCTGTTTTAAAGGAGAACTAAAGTGTAACTAAAGAAGTAGCTAGAAATGTTGTACATTGTTTTGTGCTTGTGTACCAGCCCAAGGCAACCACCAGCCCTTTAGCAGTAAAGATCTGTGTCTCCCCAGTAGATGCCCCAGTAGCTCCCCATCTTCTTTTCTGCTGATTCACTGATTCACATGCTCTGTGCTGCTGTCACTTACTGAGCTTAGGGACCCACTCACAATATACAGTACAAATACAGTACATTATATTTTAATTATTTGATACTTTTTTTTTTTAGGTGTTACTGTTCCTCTAAGGAGGGCTAGCCTAATTTGTGTATGTTTATAGCATTTGTTGCAATATTGGTGATAAAACAAACATTGTTATTCACTTACTAATTGTGTTTAAACAAAGGAAAAATCCACTGTTTCTATCCTTTTGTAGTGAACAAATGGACAGAACTCAGTCTCACAAGGAATTAATGAGTATGGTGCAGGAAATGAAGAGAAGGCTGCCACATGAAAAATTTAACCGGAACAAGCCCAGCACTGTCGATGCACTCAACTACGCCTTGAAATGCGTTAGACAAGTACAAGGTAGGTCATTTTACTATCTATAAAATGTCTTCTAAAAATATGACCTACTGTAGATTTTAATGATATTATTACATTATTTTGGCATCTTTCTGTTTAACTACTAGAACCCCAAAACGGAATGCGGGTTCTGTCAGTTTGGGGAATCTTTTTAACCCCATAGGTGCCCTTTAATCTCCAAGAATCGCCCTAAAGCTGAATGTTCCTGTGTCTAGTGTTTCAATCTGGCAAATCTTTGATCCAGGAGGTGATTCTGAACTGTCAGTTGATACAATTAGCTGATACATTTCTCAGCAGTATCTGTGGAATATTAGCAACTATTGTATCAATTCTAACACGTTTAATTGAACTCCAGGGATTCTGCTCAGCAGGGACAAAGATAACAAATGTTTCAACTAAATGTATCAGTTTGAACCATTAATGAGCCGGCGAACAACCCCTTTAAGGCTTGCGTTAAGCCCCTATAGGGGCGTATATTCACTAATACAAGTAATATAAAATCCATAACTCAATATGGTTCGCCCATCCTGGTGGTTCTTCCAAACTTTTGTCTTTTCCTCGAGCCACAGCTGTGAGCCTGTTTGGCATCGTGACGTGTTAAGGTTTTAACATTTGTATTAGCTCTGATGAATGATGTGAGCTGTAGTACAAGTAGAATAATATTGTGGAAGGTGTGTCACGTAACTAGGGGCTTTTGCTTCATGTTTTATAGATGAAAACTACAAACTATAAACTGTAATTTTTTCCCTTTTTTTCTGTAGCAAACAGTGCATTTTTCCAGGTTCTCAGTGATAGTGGAACATGTCGAATGGATCCAGCTGTACACACAATCGAGGACTTGGAGACAATTACATCTGAACACCCACCAAAGAACACAGTAAGTATGCCTAGAAAACAGTAAAAAAAAGTGTTTGTGGGGGGGGGGGTTACATTTTGTACTGTGCCCTGTGGGTTGTGTGTAGGTCTTTGCTCTCCAGAATAAAGCTACGATCTTCACTTTTCCCATGAATACAATACTATTGCTTGCTTGCTAATGTTATGCAAGGTGCAGAGAGAAACAGTTCCCATGTGTGCTCAGTGCCTTTGTGCCCGTAGCATTAGTGATTGAGCTCTATTATCTTGTTTATTATACCTGTTGACATTGTTACAGAGAACAATTCAAGGTGATTCCTTTGTTAAAGGATCAGTAACATCAAAACACTTTTTAAAAATTGTTTTAGTATGCATTTAAAAAAAAGATACCAAGGGGCAGATTTACTAAATTCACATGAACGATTCGAAGTTCGATGGAATTTTCAAAAAGATTAGAATTTTCGAATATTTTTGTAGACCACTTCGACCAGTGAATTTTGAAAATTCGATTGAATCGAATGATTCGAATAAAAATCTATTCGAATATTCGACAGTTGAATTACTTACCCTTTACATTTTTATTCGACTGCCTAGTTCGCCAGACCAAAGCTACTGAATTGGCTTTCGTTATTTTTGATTATTTTTGGTTAAAAGTTTATTGATTGATCGAATATTTCCTATTTGATCGTTCGACCAATCGAATTGTGGTAAAATCCTTTGAATTCGATATTTGAATTAGAAGGATTTTACTTCCCACAGTATTCCCATGGTTGAATTCGAGGGTTTTTTAACCCTCAAATTCGACCCTTAGTAAATATGCCCCTAAGACAAATTAAACTTTTTAAAATCGCAAAGCCTTTATTAAGAAATAACTTACCGAAACTCCTCTTGCACTTCTCTTCATAAAAGGCGATCTGGCGATCCATCATGCGACGCTCCATCATTTCTCCTCCCTGCCTTCCTTATAGGAGAAATCGAGTGTTGTCCTGTCGCTTTTTTCAAGGTCTGGACATTGTAAAATATTTACACTCGTGCCTTACTTACAAATCGTTAGATATTTAACTGCATGTCTTGCTAATTTGCTAACTCTATCCCCCCATGTTCCTTGGCCTTTTCATGTAATTAGGAGGTACATTTTTTCACATTATGTTCTGCGGAAAGAGATCTCTTCATTAAGCAGTAAGTAGTGGGGAAAAGAAAAAAAAGTTACGTACTTCAGAGCTCAGAGGAAAAAGGGTCAAGAAAAATAGGACAGACAACTCTCCTCCGTGTGGTTGTTTCCAATTTTAGGGTCTTTTGTGGTGTTTTTTTGTTGTATGTGTCATGCTTAATTAGTCATAATAAGACCTATATATAAAGCATATATAATAAACTCTTTTCAATTACATATCCATTTCCGATGTGTTATGTAAAGTTGTTTACTTAGTTTATCAATTGCAGTCATTCAGCAGAATCCGATTCTGGTACAAAAAAAATAATAATTATTGTAAATGCTGTGCTAGAAACACATTTTATATAAGGTGTTGATTAGTAGTTTTTAAGGCGTCATAATGCTTCTGAGAGCGCTTACACTCACTTACATAACTTTTAAAGTATATTACTTATTTATGTTTTATTTTACACTTACTGTCTCACACACACACACACACACACACACACACACACACACACACACACACACACACACACACACACACACACACACACACACACACACACACACACACACACACACACACACACACACACACACACACACACACACACACACACACACACACACACACATATTTTCTCTCATACTCCTCCACATCGACTCGGAGGAATTAGCCTATTTCTCCATACAGAACCAGGATTGTTATCTTGCTTCATGACCCACTGATATAATATATATAAACAGGTATGAGACCTATTATCCAGAATGCTCGTTACCTGGGGTTTGCCGGATAACGGACCTTTTGTAATGTGGATCTTCATACCTTAAATCTACTAGAAAATCATGTAAACTTTAAATAAATCCAATAGGCTGGTTTTGCTTCCAATAAGGATTCATTATATCTTAGTTTGGATCAAGCACAGGCTACTGTTTTATTATTACAGAGAAAAAGGAAATCATTTTTAAATATTTGAATTATTTCATTATAATGGAGATTGTAATGGAGTCTATGGGAGACGGCCATTCCATAATTCTGAGCTTTCTGGATAATGAGTTTCCGGATAAGGGATCCAATACCTTTATTTATATATCTAGATATAGCAGGCCCATGTATAAAGTTCAGTAATGCCCAATACTCTACTGTCATTTTTAACTTTTGGCATTTTTTTTTTTAATTCTCAGGATACCTTTGTAATCGTTTTTTCACTAACCTCTGGAAAAATGGTGTACATCTCCGAACAAGCAGCTTACATCCTGAATTGTAAGAAGAAGCTGCTGGACTCCTCTAGATTTGTGGAACTGCTGGCCCCTCAGGATGTCCGTGTATTCTACAAGCACACAACTCAGTCTCATCTGCTACCCTGGAATATTGGAGCTGACACAGGTAATCATCCTTGCTAAAGGAGCAACTATTTAAATGATGTGCAAAGAATGTTGTTTTTGCAGAGTGTAAATTTATTTAGCATCCAAAATAGTATGGGAACTTGTTAAAGGGCCAGTAACATTTAAAAAAAACATTTTGTCCGTTTACATTGGTAAAAAAAAACACAAAGTCTTTATTTACCGAAACTCCGCTTCCGCTCCTCCTCAGAAAAGGCCACAGGGTGACGATCCGTTGTGCGGCACTCAATTTCTCCTCCCTGCCTATCTCCTATAAGGAAAGCAAGGAGGAGAAATCAAGAGCAGCACAATGGATCGCCTTTTCTGAAGAGGAGAGCAAGTAGAATTTTGGTAAGTTATTTCGTAATAAAGACTTTGAGATTTTAAAGTTTCGTTTGTCTTGGTGGTTTTTTTTTCAATGTATACTAACCATTTTTTAAAAAAATGTTTGCAATGTTACGGGTCCTTTAAGAAGCTTTGTTTGCAACACTATTTGTTTTATGCCATAAATGTATTGCATATAGATGATTGCCACTTTGTGTGATGTGAGATATTTTTATTTCAGTTACCTTTTACAACCCTGTTCAAATTTTCATTATGCAACTAAATTTACTTCAGGTTTAAAAAAAAAAAAAAAAAAAAAGAACATAATTTATGTGTGTCCCCATTAATGGGTTGTTCACCTTTAAATGAACTTTTAGTATGATGCACAAAATTGATATTCTTTTTTATTATTTGTGGTTTTAGAGTTACTTAGCTGTTTATTCTGCAGCTCTCAAGTTTGCCATTTCAGCAATCTGGTTGCTAGGGTCCAAATTTTCCTATCAACCATGCACTGATATGAATAGGAGAGGCCTGAATAGAAAGATCAGTAATAAAAAGTAGCAATAACAATAAATCTGTAGCCTTACAGAGTCATTCTATAACATACTAAATGTTAAATGAAAGGTGAACACCCCTTTAGTATTTTGTGATGACGAACCTAAGAGTTTGTGTTTTCTTGCAGCCTCCCTATATGAATACACTCAAGTGAAATCATTTTTTTGCAGAATAAGGTAAGCTTGGTGTTCATCTGCATAAAGATAATTCAATATGATTCATTGATTCATGTTATACCCCTATTTTTGATTTACAAAAAAAGCTGTGCTTCTTGGCACTGTAGCTTAAGTAGCCAATGATACATTCTCTTGTACTGATCCTTTATAAATGTAAAAATATTACAGCCTGTGTCAGTAAAGAAAAAAATCACATTTTTCAAGGCTATTACCTTGCAAGCTATGCTTCTGTCATGTTTAGGATATTCACACACCATCTTAGCCAGGGAGTCGCCCTGCTCATGGGCAGTGACATGAAGGAAGTGCAGGTATCAAAAGCTAATCTTTCTTTTTTTTTCATCATTTATTCAATTGGCTGTTGGGATTCAGCCACCCAGACCAATGACATGCAAATAAACTCTGTGGCCTCTTTTATATGGTGCACTGACAAAAGCTAAATGTGAAAGAAAGAGCATGGGGAACATAAAGATGACAAAGTAAAAATAATCACCAAAGAAAAAAAAAGAGCATTGTAAAAATCTTTTTGTAGCTACAGGCATGGGATCTTTTATCCAGATCCAAATAAGATTTTGTATATTTTGCTAAAAAAAAATGGCGGGTAAGCATCTGTGTATATTATTTATTTATTGGGATACTGTCATGGGATAAAGTTTTTTCAAAACCCCTCCGTTAATAGTGCTGCTCCAGCAGAATTCTGCACTGAAATCCGTTTTTTAAAAGAGCAAACAGTTTTTTAATATTTAATTTTGAAATCTGACATGGGGCTAGACGTATTGTCAATTTCACAGTTGCCCCCAGTCATGTGACTTGTGCTCTGATAAACTTCAGTCACTCTTTGCTGTACTGCAAGTTGGAGTGATATCACCCCTCCCTCCCCCCCAGCAGCCTAACAATAGAACAATGAGAAGGTAACCAGATAACAGCTCCGTAACACAAGATAACAGCTGCCTGGTAGATCTAAGAACAGCACTCAATAGTAAAAGCCAAGTCCCACTGAGACTGATTCAGTTACATTAAGTAGGAGAAATAGCAGACTGCCAGAAAGTAGTTCCATCCTAAAGTACAGGCACAAGTCACATGACTGGGGGCAGATGGGAAATTGACAAAATGTCTAGCCCCATGTCAGATTTCA
This sequence comes from Xenopus borealis, assembly GCA_024363595.1. NCBI lineage: Eukaryota > Metazoa > Chordata > Amphibia > Anura > Pipidae > Xenopus > Xenopus borealis. Next base: position 81,162,057 of record CM044444.1, read on the forward strand.
AAATTGAATATTAAAAAAAAAAAAATCTGTTTTGCTCTTTTGAGAAATGGAACTCAGTGCAGAAGTCTACTGGAGCAGCACTATTAACTGATGCGTTTTGAAAAAAACATGTTTCCCTTGACAGTATCCCTTTAACTTTATGAAAGATAGAGCTGTAATTGGAGCAGGGTATGGTTGATTTCCTACATAAATGTTTTTAGTATTACTGTTCCTTTAGGCATGTATATTATGTGCAGGCTTGCTAGACTTGTGCTGGTTTCTATGTAAAGTTTTTGGTTGCGCCTTCTCCACTTTAATAGTATATTGTCTAAACAAGATTGCTAATAGAAGATGGAAATGACAAATCCTAGTAATGGTTGTGTGTAAAATAGAATATTAGAATAATATTAATCAAAATAGATATTATGGGGATCTCAACAGGCTTTACTTATAGGATATTAATACTGGGTGGCCCTTGTTACTGTTCATATTCAGTCAGTAACGTAACTAGCGGGAGGCGGGACGTGCAGTCAGGCCCCCCCCTGCCGTTTTCTGTCTGGAATCAGCAGACATCGGAGCTGCAAGGGGGCGTTGAGGGGGTGTGGACCCTGGTGCAACCGCACCCCCTGCTCCCCCAGTAGTTCTGCCACTATATTCAGTACTTCTGTGTTGTCACATATTATGTTCTGTCTTACAAATGCCTAGCTGCTGGGACTTGTTTGGCATGAAAGAAAAATGTCTCCGACTGATTGAGATTACCAATCTACATAACTGAAAACTAGTTATAATCTATTAAAAAAAATTAAATCCAACTACATTTTAGCTGAAATGTTTCATGTCTTTGTTCTAGTTTATGATAGATTATGATAATATGCTGGGCACGATTGTTTGAATGCAGAAATTACCATTTTTAGCAATGTACCTATGTGATGTATAAATAATTCTTATGTTTTTTTCTTCTAGAGGAGGAAAGGATCAGGAAAAGGATGTCCGATATAATCCATACAGAATGACCCCATATTCTATCAGGATTCGCAGTGCTGATAATGCTGATCCAGAGCCATGTTGCCTTGCCTTGGTAGAAAAAATCCACTCGGGTTATGAAGGTAAGATACTAGCAGCTTGGAAGAGGCATAGTAATGCCTTGGACATTACAATCGCTAGTTTTTGTTTGCATTAGACCCCAAGGGAATCATAATTATACTGTACATTTCCCCTCTATTTATTACGTTTTAGCTCCCAGAATCCCTTTGGACAAAAGAATATTTACAACTACTCACACGCCGGGCTGTCTTTTTCTTGAAGTTGATGATAGGTAAGCATGCTTTATGGTCAAATGTTTTGTGTTTACTTTCTCTGCAGTATTTATAGCATATCTGTAAAAATGGAGAACCGTGGGATGGATTTGGCCCTCATATGGATATTATGGCCTCACAACCTTCCCAAGGGGTCAACGTATATTGTGCACCATAGATATTTTATTATAATCAGGCTCCTAATATAATGGCAAACTGAACTGCTACCTGCAAAAAGTTGAGCAGTGCTGCAGTGTACTAAGTTGCCCAGTCCATGGCATTGCCACCCTAGAATCACAGTTTATATTGCCCGTAGACATGTAGTTTTTTATATGCATATATTGGCTTATACAAATTAAATCTATACAGGAATAAATGCACATGTAACATTTGCAAATTTAGTGTAATTTCCAATACTTGAAAGAGCTATAGCCTTTTTTTTTTTCTCTCTTCTACATATGTGAATAAGAAAAAAAAAATGTATAATGCCATAATCTACTCATTCATGACTTTTTTTGTTTTGCTTATTTATGGTCCGTTTTGTTTTTTTATTTCAGAGCTGTACCTTTATTGGGCTACTTGCCACAAGACTTGGTTGGAACGTCTGTCCTCATGTATTTGCACCCAGAGGATCGTCCTTTAATGCTAGCAATGCATAAAAAAGGTAGGTGCTCGTCGGCCATTGCAACTGTTTTAATCTTAGCAAAGAATGCATGTGCTTAGTTGATTTATTCTTAATTGTATCATCTGAACTCGCACACTTATATTAAATAATTATTATTGGTTAGTAAATGGGGAATGTATTATTATTTTGTAGATCGCGGTATCCTAAAAGTTATCAACAGGTGGTTAGCAGTAGCTAATTAAGTCCGAGGGAAAATACAGGGGGGAGAGTTTTTCTCCCCCCTGCGTTTTGTCTGATGTGCAATCCATCCACTTCATTTTCGAGCACTGATCGACATGGTGTCAGCACACACACACATAAAGGGGCTTTTGGTGCATTAAAGGAGAAGCAACTTTGGAAAACAAAGTGCTACTTATGCCACCCCGCCGGTGATTTATATTCTTGCCAGCAGGAAGGCATTTTGGGGAGATTAGTAGCCTGAATCTGGAATCTTCATGTGTGCCCACCAGCCTTAAGGTGGCCATACACGAATAGATCCGCTCGTTTGGCGATGTTGCCAAACGAGCGGATCTCTCCCCGATATGCCCACCTTGAGGTGGGCGATATCAGGCTGATCCGATCGTGGGCCCTAGGGCCCAACGTTCGGATCAGTACGGGCGGTTGGATCGCGGGACCGCATCAACGAACAGATGCGGCTGCGATCCGACGGGATTTTTAATCCTGCCCGATCGACATCTGGCCGACTTTCGGCCAGATATCGATCGGGAAAGCCCGTCGGAGGGCCCCCCACATGGGCAGATAAGCTGCCGACACAGTCTGTCGGCAGCTTTTATCTGCCCGTGTATGGCCACCTTTAGTCGATAAAATCATTTGCAGGCCACAAAAGCTGCCCTCGTATGGCCAGCTGAAAGGAGAAGTCAACCCATAATGCGCTAAACCCCTCCCCCGTATCCCCCCCGGCCTACCTCCCTCCCCCTGGGCAAATGCCCCTTAGTTGCTACTTATCCCCTCAGCGCAGGTCCTGACCATTAAGTTTGCAGGTGCCATCTTCTCCCCAGCCGTCTTCTTCCTGGATTCTTCGTCGCTTGGTAAAGCATTTGCCGGTTCAGCTCTACTGTGCATGCGGCGGAAGTCACAAAGTTTTCTGATAGAAACTTTGTGACTTTCAGTGCATGCACAGTAGAGCTGAACCGGCAAATGCTCCTACTGCGCATTAGACTGTTTGGTCACTGGCATGTATGTTATTTGTTATAAAAAAAAAAAGCACTTGGCTGTATGGAGTTGGTGCCTTTTAGCTCCCTTTGTATGGCCATGTTAACATATACAACATGGTGTCTTGTACTGTGTACAAGACACCATGTACTGTGTATGTGTATATATATATATATATATATAAGTAACAATCAGAATGTATATTTAAACTGAGGTGTGTGTGTATATATACTATAGTATATAGTTGTATTTAAATCTCATCCTTTTGTATTTTTAGTTTTGAAGTATGCTGGACAGCCTCCATTTGACCACTCTCCTATCAGGTTTTGTACTCAAAACGGAGACTATATAACACTGGATACTAGCTGGTCAAGCTTTGTCAATCCGTGGAGCAGAAAGGTGGCCTTTATCATTGGCCGTCATAAAGTCAGAACGTAAGTTTATTCATCGTTATATTATTATTGGTATGATGGTAAGTAGCACCTTTTGTCCTATTAAAACAAATTTGTTTTGTTTTATTACAGGGGACCACTTAATGAAGATGTTTTTGCTGCTCCGAGCAGAGAAATTCTCAGCGTTGATAAGGAGATAAAAGAATTGCAAGGCCAGATTTACAAGGTACTTTTGCAGGTAAGGAAAAATATACCACCTTTGTGAATATTCTTAAGCTCTGTCAAATATATATGCAGTGAATACCAGCTTTCTTTGCAGTTTTCAGCATCAGAAAAAGTTGTGTGACTTTAAAAGGGTTGTGACAAGGCAGTTTCGGGGAGATTTACTCGCTTGGCGACAATCTCCCCAAACTGCCTGCTCCCTGCCCGCCGCCTGCATGAATGAAGAAACGCCGGCACCAATGCACTCGCGGCGCTTCGAATTTGAAACGCCGCAAGTGCATTGGCGCCGGCGTTTCTTCAATCAAACAGGCGGAGGACAGGGAGCAGGCAGTTTGGGGAGTTTGTCACCTCGCAGAAGGGGCGATAAATCGCCAAGCGTCTAAATCTCCCCGTCTGCCCCAGCCCTAAAGCTCTGGGCAATGAAAAGCAATTTTATTAACTTATCTCAAATTTGAATACACAAATTGAAGTACAGATTTGGCTTGGTATTCAGCCAAATCTTGTGGATGATTTAGAACATTTATTTGTAACAGGCCTAGTAATTAGTGAAAGGGATGCTGAAAGGATTTCATCTTCCCAGACTATGCAGCGTTCGCTCAATTTTTTTTGTAAACTCCTCGAAATACAGCCAATCAAAATTTAATATGAAAATCAAATTTTTTAAACTGTCGATTAGGATGGACCAGAAAACTCAAATCTAATTTGAATTTTAAAAACTCACTTGAATGTCAGGAAGGCTGCAAAAAACACCAAATTGATCCCTGGACGTCTCCAGTTGACTTGAACAGCAATTCGGCAGGTTTTAGGTGTCGAATAGTTGAATTTCAGTTCTTAAAGGGCTACTGTCATCGGAAAACATGTTTTTTTTCAAAACACCAGTTAATAGTGCTGCTCCAGCAGAATTCTGCACTGAAATCCATTTTTCAAAAGAGCAAACTTCAGTTTTGAAATCTGACATGGGGCTATACATTTTGTCTATTTCCCAGCTGCCTCTGGTCATGTGACTTGTGCCAGCACTTTAGGAGGGAACTGCTTTCTGGCAGGCTGTTATTTTCCCTTCTTTTAGATCTACCAGGCAGCTGTTATCTTGTGTTAGGGAGTTGTTATCTGGTTACCTTCCCATTGTTCTGTTGTTAGGCTGCTGGGGGGGGGGTGAGGGGGTGATATCACTCCAACTTGCAGTACAGCAGTAAAGAGTGATTGAAGTTTATCAGAGCACAAGTCACATGATTTGGGGCAGCTGGGAAATTGACAATATGTCTAGTCCCATTTCAGGTTTCAAAATGAAATATAAAAAAAATCTGAGAAATGGATATCAATGCAGAATTCTTCTGGAACAGCACTATTAACTGATGCATTTTGAAAAAAAAAAATTTCCCATGACAGTATCCCTTTAAGCTACCAAGCTTAATTCCGTTCTTATACTAGATTTTCATTTTTCTTATTGTGACATTTTTTTCCCCTGGGCTAGCCTGTTCATAATAATGGATCCAGTGGATATGGAAGCTTAGGAAGCAACGGCTCTTATGAACATTACATCAGCATAGCGTCATCCAGTGATTCAAATGGAAATTGTGTGGATGAAACACAAAAAGAACCGGTAAATTATTTGCTTTTTTTTTTTTTAATTACATTTTGTATTTAATCAAAACCTCTTCATTAGTATGTCTTTTTAACACATCATGACAAACTTGTAGTTAATAGCTCTTCACATTTACTATAATGGATATGAAGCACTCTGAAATACTCACAAGAGATACCTGGAACTGAGTGTAGTGCACATACATGGCAAAATAATCACTACAACATATAGGAAAGATAGAGAAGTTACACTCTCTTGGGAGTTTTATCTTTTTATCAAAAGAGTGAAGTCCGAGATCTGCACAGTTCACTAGAGTTCATTCATTTATATGGCATTCTAAAAGACATCTTTATCAAAGAGTGGACTTTCACTTCCACCCAATGATAAATACTCTTTTAAAAATCCCATAAAAATAAATGGAGAGTGGCAAAATTTCACTGTAGTGGACTGTGTAGATCTTGAACTTCACTGATAAATATAATGTAGAGTTCAGAGGTGCAACAGCTGCCTCTACAAACGGCTTAGTCCCGTTATTTTCCAACATAAATGAATTCACTTTAAAAAACTATTTTAGAGTTTAGGTGCTTTAAATATAAGTTATCATAAAGAACAGTTAAAGGAGTTGTTTTCACCAGAAATACTTTTTTTCATTTGCTTTCCATCTTTTATTGTTTACCAAAATTGTAGGTTAAGGATTAAGATTTAGGGGCAGATTTACTAAATTCATGTGAAGGATTCGAAATTCAATTGAATTTTCAAAAAGATTTGAATTCAACTTTTGGAATACCTTTTTTGGGCACTCAAAGCATCGAATTAAAAAAATGTGATCGTTTCGTATAAAAATCTATTCGATCATTCGACCATTCGATGGTCGAATTACTTGCCCTTCATATTTTTGATCGAATCCCTAGTTTGCCAGATTAAACCTACCGAATTGCTGTATAACCCAATGGAAAGCTCCCATAGGGTTATTTCAGCATTTTTAGATCGAATAAAAAAAATTTCGATCGAAGGATTAAAATCTTTGGATCGCATTTCACTAAAACCCATCGAGTTCGATAATCGAATTTGAAGGGTTAAAATTCGGGTAAGAATGCAGGTCCTGGTTGAGGGTGGGGGTCGCAAAAAAATTAGACCCGCTCAGGACTCTACCCCCAGGTGCTTCAGAAAGGTGAAAAATCTAACTTTGCTCTTTAATACTAGAAAAAAAGTTCACATATAAAAAATAAGAAGTCATTTCAATAAGTCTTTATTTGTGGTAAACAACGGAACTGGAAAAAGTGTTTGTAAGGTGAACAACCCCTGTAAGTGTGGACTTAAAAGCTAAACAAGAGCATTGTTCAAACAAGGGCCTGCATAATTTAGCAAAACTCTTTATATTCCAGCACACTGAAGTATTGTTTTGACAGTAAAAGCTGCTAATAACTATTCCCCAAATTCTGCTTAGAATCATCAAATGGCTTAAAAGAATAATATAATGAAACCTATTCCTCTTTCCACATTTTGCTTGGCTTCTCCTCTCTTTTTTTTTTCCTTAACTACAGATGACACTAAAACAAGTGTGTACGGATATTAATCGAATTAAAAATATTGGTCAGCAAGTGTATATTGACACAAGAAGCAAGCCACAGCCCAAGAAAAGGGACCCCTCCAAGAAAGACCTACACAGAGGTGAGAATGACTAATGGGGCCTTCTAATGAAGAATAATATTTCAGAATCAGTATGTGAAAATGGTGGACTTCCCATTAGCACTATATATTAGCACTATATATACTAAAACATATACTAGTAGTTGTAGAACCAACTTCCACAGGGATTGTCAACTGCTTCTTTGGAATTTTACTTATTCCTAATCTGAAATGATTTCTAGATTCCTTCCAAATCAATCCAGTCTGTGATTGTTGGATTTCTAGTTGAGACCCTCTTGTAGGTCAAACCTTTTTTCTTAGGGCCTCCTTTAACTAAAGGAACATTTAGAAAAAACATTGGTGTATTAATCATTCATCCATAGTTCCAGGAATATCTAGGACGATTCAGGTGTATGTATGAAGGAGAACAAACAAGTTCTCTTCCCTAAACAAACGGGCTGTGATCCTCCTACTCTAAATATTACAGTACTTTTAAATCTCATTATAAATGTAAAAGGCTGTTCTAGGAAATCACAATTTTTACAAAATGTTCTTCAACAGCAAAGACCAATACAGTTTTAAAGCCGCTGCAAGAAAATACAGTAATAGATGGGCAAGCAACAGCCACCTGTGATGCATTAAGGAAGGGGCAACACATGCCATCATACCAGCAAATCAACTGTGTGGACAGTATAATTCGGTAATGTTCTCTATATTTTTTAATAGAAAGATGTGTGTGTCATGTTAATGTTAGGCACCTTATTAAGAACAGCAGCTGCCAAGACCAGTCTTTAAGTGGTCACGGGCTCCTCAGAGTACAGCCCCCAGTCCACAAGGGCACATGCAACAATTTCAAAAAGGTTAAACTCCAAAGAGTCCCATTTGGAATGTTAAAAAATTTCAATATTTATTCATCATATATATCAGTAAAAAAATACATATACAGACCCCTTGATCCTTCGCCTTACGCGTTTCGTACCCCCTGGTACTCAAGCCTATGATTAAGTACCAGGGGGTACGAAACGCGTAAGGCGAAGGATCAAGGGGTCTGTATATGTATTTTTTTACTGATATATATGATGAATAAATATTGAAATTTTTTAACATTCCAAATGGGACTCTTTGGAGTTTAATCTTTTTGAAATTAATGTTAGGCACCTCCCAGCTATTCTAATTACCTGATTTTATGTACCCATAAATAGGGAAGTGCTTCTCTTTGATACCAGACTACAATATAATATATTATACTTGTATTAATAGTGCTTAATTGATAAGAATGAAATATTTCACCTTTAGCGTTTATACATCCTCAAGTTATTTGATAATACTAAGACTAACCATTAGCCTAACGTTTCTGTTTTTTTGAACAGGTATCTGGAGAGTTACAACATCCCAGCACTGAAGAGAAAATGTCGTTCCTCTACAAACACGTCTTCATCTTCTGAAGATGACCAGCAGGGGCTGCAAGGGCCAATAGAGCGGGAGGCTTTAGAAGGTAACTGATAGTTTTTCCTGTATTATGGCAGTTCATTTTAAGGAATAACGCAGGTTGCTTGTATTTTTGTTTTAGTGGGACAGATTTAATTTGCACTTAATGAGCATAATTTGTAATTGCATCTGACTTTCTACTAGTATAAAACACAGCAGGACATTTCCCTGCATACATTTTACTGTATTTTTAATAGAAATAACCATTGGTGTAACTAGATGTTACTGGTCCCCACAGCAAATTAGTTTTAGAGCGCCCAAAATAACCAGAAGTTGTACTTTTTTTACCAATATACGTTGAAATTGCTTATTATTTAGTGTCTCCTGTGCCCCCTTCAGCCGCAGGATCTGCTCCCTCTGTAGTTACGCTCCTGCAAATAACTGTTAAAAACAACAATGCTGATTCCCACAGTGTCTTTTTTTTTTTTTTTTTTTTTTTTTTTTTTTTTTTTTTTTTTTTTTTTTTTTTTTTTTTTTTAGTAAAACAAAATTAAATTCTTAATTTTAAGGAATAACAATGCAGGTTGCTTGTATTTTTGTTTTAGTGGGACAGATTTCATTTGCACTTAATGAGCATAATTTGGAGCTGCATCTGACTTGTAGTACTAGTATAAAACACAGCAGGACATTTCTCTGCATACATTTTACTGTATTTTTTTATAGAAATAACCAGTGGTGTAACTAGATGTTACTGGTCCCCACAGCAAATTAATTTTAGGGCCCCCAAAATGTTTTTTTTTTTTTACCAATATACTTTGAAATTGCTTATTATTTAGGGTCTCCTGTGCCCCCTTCAGCCACAGGGTCTGCTCCCTCTGTAGTTACGCTCCTGCAAATAACTGTTAAGCACAACAATGCTGATTCCTAAAGTGTCTTTCTTTTTTTGTAAAACAAAATCAAATTCTTATTAATTTCTTGCTTACATGAAAAAGTGAACAAAAGCAAATCCTATAAAAGATTTGCCCAGAATGTTCTATCTACATGCTAATGGGACCTACTTGTTTTTAAAATAACGTGTTTCCATTTGGGGAAAAAAAAAATAGTTAGAACTTCAGAACTTTGTGAAAAGAAGTTAGCAGACTGCCACAAAATGAATTTTAAACTCATTGTCAGTACCTTGTCTTGCATTTTGGAAGATGTTCCTGAAATAACAGCACCCATCGACACAAGACAGTTATCCGCAGAATCGATCGTGACGGCAGATGCTCAGACAACAGCGGCAGTGGTGGGAGCGCCTCTGACGGATTTGACGCTTTCTATCAAGGCAATGAGTGTGGTCTCTGTCACCAGTCAGTGTAGCTTCAGCAGTACCATTGTTCATGTTCCACAGCCTGAGTCAGGTATCTACTGAGATAACCATCAGATTGTGTCTTTTAACTCGGAACTTAGTTTATATTAAACGATTGTTAAAAATCAACAAAAGTTGATTTAAGGGTGTCACTTTTTCATTAAAACATCCTGTTCAATCAACGAAAGGTGCTGTGACTAGATGTTTAGTTGGAGCAGTGTTTCTTGTGCATCAATTTGTAACTTCTTTTTTATTTCAATTTATTTTATTTTTGGAAATCTGGTAATGGAAGGAATGCGAAACAAAATAACTGTTATAAATAATGCATACTTCAAAATATCAAATAATTTCTTTCTAAATGTAATTTTGAAATAAAAAAAAAAAAAA
>CM044444.1:81172193-81258412 GCA_024363595.1 Xenopus borealis
AAAAAAAAAAAAAAAAAGAAATTACAAAACCTATATTTATGGACATTTTACATGCTGTGACCACTTTAGATGCTAATGGGGGAAATGTAATAAAAAATCACAAGAGCTCGTTAAAATGGTGTTTTTTGTGAATGTGTAGCGCTTCTCACAGTATAAAAGCATTTTCTGGCGAATATTACATTACAAGAAAAATATAGTGTTAACACCTGCTCTGGAATTAGGTTAAATATTACGCTTTGCAAAATTATTTTTTACATATACTGCAAATCTGCGCAAAAGCCATTTGGTCGCAAACTTTACATGGCAGTTGTTAAAGTCTGTAATTGGCCAAAAAGGACTCAAACATGGTCGCTGACATTTGCAAACTTTTTGCGCTAATAAAACGTATTACATTCCCCCTAAACAATGCATTGCATCATCTGTCTTAAACGGTATGTGGTTTATTCGCTGTCCTGTGTAAATGACACTCTTATTATTTTCTTTCTATGAAGAAGTTACTGCCATAGAAGACGTTGTTGGCGGGAGTGAGCAAATAGAAATTAAGTCTTCACAAGCACCTGGTTCCACTGTTGCTTCAGAGGAATTTATGCAGATTGGGTTAACAAAGGAAGTTTTATCTGCACACACACAGAAAGAAGAGCAGGAATATGTTGATCGATTTCGGCAAAGGATTCTTCAGTCTCCGTATAGCAGCTACCTCCAACAAGACAACCGAAGCAAAGGCTGTTCACATGAGCAAGGTATGTTACAATAATGTCACCTTTGAGCAAAAATCACTAGTGTACTGGGACTTTACCATCATGTTGTTGCTCTACCAGTCTGGCCTGTGCCATACTCTGAATTTCTGCAGTTACTTTTTCTCAACAAGTTCAGTACGGCTAGTGATCAATTGCCTTTAGTGATCTATAACAACCCCAAATAAATTACAAATGTACTACAACAGGGGTGTCCAACCTGTGGCCCAGGATGGATATGAATGCGGCCCAGGATGAATAGGAATGCGGCCCAGGATGGATATGAATGTGGCCCAGTTTGAAATACTTGGTTCCCGAGGAAACGTCATGTTGCACAGGATTTAGGAGTAGGCAGGAGGCGGGACTCGTTTGTTTTAGGAACACAAACTTTTGCACTCTAAAACTATGTAAAAACACTGGTAGCAGTACAAGGAAACCCTAATAACGAATAGGACTAAAAATGCCATGTTTTATGTAGTGAACTTATTGCACCGGCCTAAAGTTTCAGCTTGTCAATAGCAGCAATGATCCAGGACTTCAAACTTGTCACAGGGGGTCACCATCTTGGAAAGAGTCTGTGACACTCACATGCTCAGTGGGCTCTGAGCAGCTGTTGAGAAGCTAAGCTTAGGGGTCGTCACTAATTATCCAGCAGAAAATGAGGTTGGTCTGTAATATAAGCTGATGCTACAGGGCTGATTATTAAATTCTGATGCTAGTTGCACTGGTTTCTGCTGGTGCTGCTATGTAGTAATTATCGATATTATTTACTAATCCACCTTATATTGTGACTATATTTCTATTCTATGTGTACTGTATATTGTGAGTGGGTCCCTAAGCTCAGTAAGTGACAGCAGCACAGAGCATGTGAATCAGTGAATCAGCAGAAAAGAAGATGGGGAGCTACTGGGGCATCTACTGGGGAGACATAGATCTTTACTGCTAAAGGGCTGTGGTTGTCTGGGGTTGGTACAGAATGTACATTTCTACCCTACTTCTTTAGCTTTAACTTTCCTTGTCCTTTTAAAGAAAGGTGTCGAGTATAGAAAAGCCATATATCCTTTTGTACTTGATCAACGGTAAATGTAACTGAAAACTAAACCCTAAAAATGAATGGGTTAAAAATATATATACTGAACTTGCACCAGCCTAAAGTTTCAGCTTGTCAATAGCAGCAATGATCCAGGACTTCAAACTTGTCACAGGGGGTCACCATCTTGGAAAGTGTCTGTGACACTCACATGCTCAGTGGGCTCTGAGCAGCTGTTGAGAAGCTAAGCTTAGGGGTTGTCAAAATTGACAAGCAGAAAATGAGATTGGCCTGTAATATAAGCTGATGCTACATGATAATTACTATATTCTGATGCTAGTTGCACTGGTTTCTGTGCTGCCATGTAGTAATTATCCATATTAATTGCTAATCAGTCTTATAATGTGACATTTATATGATATACATTGAGTATATTTTGAGTCGGTCCCTCAGCTCATTACAGTACTCCATCTACAATATAGTTTTTATAGCCGTTTACTACACTGCCGGTTGTCTTTTTACAGTGCACAATATTCCTCTGTTCATGTTCTTTTCCATTTTGTTCTTCTGTGACTGACCATACTCTTTACTCCTGTGTGACTATTTCACCTAATAATCATGCATATTGTTGCAGGTGAACATTCTTCACAACCAACTGCTCCTGCTGCTTTGAAAAAAGGAAAGAAACAAGGAAAACACAAGCGTCCGAAACCCATGGAATCCTCCGACAGTAATGGTTCTCATCCGAATTTGCCCCCCCGGCCTAGAAGGTTAGGACCACTTCCACCGTCTTGGCCACCATCTGACGTATCTCATCCAAGCCCCTCAAGTATGGGCTTTCCACCTCCAGTGATGATTCCTATACAGCCATCTTATCCCATGCCTGGATTTCCACTCCCACAGATGCCTTCAGTAACATGCAACAATCTAGCTTCCTCTATAGCTTCTCAATCTACTCCTCAGCAATCAAATATTTCTTACAATCTGCCTGCTTATCCAGGATTTGCTTCTCCATACATGGGAACATTCATGGCAGTTTTTCTCCCAAATTACAATATGTATCCCCAAATGAACCCACAGATACCTCAACAGATACCTCCTCCTTTTTTCCCCACTCCTATTCCTTGTTCACCTTCCTATCCATATGCTGGAATGTCCAGTGCTCCGCAAAGCATGCCTTCTCAGGTACCCACAGACTTCATTGACCCAACCTCTCAAGCGTCTTCTCCTATGTCAGCAGAGGGGCAAGAGGCTCAAAGTGAAGATCCACAAATGTTTAGCAATTCAAGGAGCAGCTCTCCGCTTCAGCTTGTTCTTCTTCAGGAAGAGTTACCCAAGCCTATGGAGCAAGAAGAGGGAACCAATGAGGAGATCCAAGTGGATATAAAATGTGTAAGTTATATATGGCAATAGTGATGATACTTTACGATTATAATAGTAAACATGCAGTAACTGACAGTTTTACACATTGCTTTTTGGTTGCTATTCCCTGTAATCGTTCTTGTGGGAGTAGAGCCCATTTACTGCCCTTGAGTGCTGACTAGCATCATATTTCCACGTTACATTAAAAAGAATCTGGAACACACTCTCTCTTTTAAGGTTTTACCTGTGGGCCTTAATTTTTGGTGTCTGGTGTGCTGTGTGTCTTTAAAGTTCATCAAAGCTGATTGTTTTTTATTTTTCTGCATTTTTGGTGTTCACCTTTTAGGCAGCAGAGGATAGTGGGAACAATGACAGCCACTCTGCCTCTAGTGAACTTTTGGACCTTTTACTCCAAGAAGATTCCCAGTCTGGCACTGGATCTGCAGCATCTGGAAGTGGATCAGCAAATTCCAGTTCTTTACGATCTGGCTCCAACGACTCTACCTCAAACGGGACCTCTGGAAGTGGTTTAGGTATGAAATGCCTTTTAAAATATATTTAACTTGAAGATATCTCTGAAATCTCCTTAAACAGAAAATTAATTTGAAATGACCTCACTAATGTTTTTTCCAGTTGGATTCAAATATATATATATATACAGTTATGGGATCCATTATCCAGAAATCCGGTATCCAGAAAGTTCCAAATTACAGGATGGCTGTCTCCCATAGACTCGGTTTTATCCAAATAATCCAAATTTTAAAGAATTATTTCCTTTTTCTCTGTAATAATAAAACAGACTTAAGGAATGAACATCCAAATTACAGAAAGATCTGTTATCCAGAAAGCCCCAGGTCCTGCGCATTCTGCATAACAGATTCCATACCTGTATGTTTGTGTGTGTATATATATATATATACATTATCTATAAACATCAGGAAAATGCATTATAGACAATGTATCCATCATGTGGCTCCAGTGTATTCAGTTTCTTAATCCAAAAACATTCCCTTTGTAGTAACATTTTAGATCTGTCCCCATCCCTCCTGGGGGAGGGGGGTGTGTATATGGCCTATACCTACTGTATGTATTTAAAAGTGGGTAACTGATGGCCCACTTCTAGAAAATGTTTAGCCACGGGTTTCAACATCTTCTTGTCCCTAAATGCTGTGCTAATGGCAGATCAATGCGCATCTTAAACGCAATGTCTGGTCAGTCTTTTGCATCTAGGAAAGACCACACTGGCATGTTATTAAGATTCAGGGAGATTAGTTGCCCCAAAGAAGAGGCAATTAGTCTCCAGGTGACAAATCTGCCCGAAACTTCCCGTCTGCCCTAACCCTAAAGCATCCATGCATAGAATTTACAAATTAGTCTTAGTTTTTTGATAACATTTCAATGGATTTGTCTTAACTAACAAATGACGTAGATTAACACCCTTTTTATTGGCAGTCATTGGGGAAAAAGAGGCTTCAGACTATCGTCAGCTTGGACAATATTCCAATTATTATAAACCGCATTTCTAATTTGTCCGGACACATCAGAAAACAGATTACACATACATTTTTGATACTTTCTATAACTGCATTTTTTTATTTAATGGTCTACAGGGAGTAGCAACAGTAGCAACTATTTTGCCAGCAAGTCCTCGGATACCTCCAAGAAGGGCCATAAACGTCAGGATGTTGTGGAGGCTGATTTCTCCAAAGCTCCCAGGGATTCTATTTGGACTATGATTGAGCGCACACCTACACCTATTATGATGACCTATCAGGTACCTGATAGGTAAGAAAGCTTGTCCTCATTCACACAAAAGCTTTTTATTTCATTTTATCATCCGTTGCCTAGCAAATGTAATTGGGTCATTGCCTGGTGTGTTTAGTCACAGCTTTATACCCCTACATTATAGGATATTTTCACTTTGTGTAGAGACTGCTACACTGTGTAAAAAGAAACCAGGATAATACACCACACATCACCAGGCTTCGTCATTTAAAGAAATGGTGTAACATTTTTATGTTTTGTCTCTTAGTGACTTCCGCCAGCAGTATGTATGTTTTGTGTATGTATTCTGGCTTTGGTTTTTAGTAAATCATTCCATTTTTTCTACTTTATTACTATTTCAAGATCACCACCATTGTTTTGGTTTTCCCTAAACTTACCCCCCCCCCTCGGAAATAAATAAACACATTATCAGAAGATGCATCTGTCCAAGCTCAAAGTAATCTAAAATTCAGAAAGTCTGACGGAATAAAATACAAGTGGTTGTAGCCTATTGCAAACCACTGCACATAGAAATAAAGTACCAGCCTGCAGCTGGCAGAGATAAAGGGCTCAGTGGGGGCCGAAACGTTGCCCTTTTTTTCGGATGCACACGGGCTTAATAAACCACAGACTTCACGAAGCAATTATTTGTGTGCTTCTGGATTTTTCTTTACATTTATTTTCAGTTGGCAGTAGGGTTTCCACCTTTTCCGGCCTTCCTATATATTTTTTACTGGCCAGGCCGGTAAAATACCTCATCTGTCCCTCATCATGATGAAATATTTGCAATGTTTCAAGGGAAAATTCTGTTCCTCAAGTCTAAAGGCCTCTCATTATTTTGTTTGTGAAAAAAAGACCCTCCTACTATCTGTTGTACATATAAAGAGTAATTGTAAGTTCCTCTTCTCCAGAGAAGGCAACCCCAACTTTGGTAATGTTTCCTTGTAGTAAAACTGTTACATGCCCTTTACCAGTTTAGTTACACATCTCTGTCAGGGCCGGGCCAAGGGGTAGGCAGAGTAGGCACATGCCTAGGGCACAAAGCTGGGGGGCACATACCTGCTCTGTCACCTACCCCATGTCCGGTCACCTACCCCATGTCCGGTCACCTACCCCATGTCCGGTCACCTACCCCATGTCCGGTCACCTACCCCATGTCCGGTCACCTACCCCATGTCCGGTCCCCTACTCCCCGTCTTCTTCTTGCGCCAACGCACATGGGCCCTAGACAACCTGGCTGGCTGCCCATGCACTGATGATGCCGGTGTTATCGGCGCATGCACGCAGGCATCACTTTGCATATGTGCATGTTCAGATGGGCGCTGTGGCCAGCCAGGTTGCCTAGGGTGCCTTGCCAGTGTGGCCCTGCTCTGATCTCTGCACACATGCTTCATAAGGACTGGGGCCCAAAACTGTACTACTACTACTCAATGTGAGGCCTTATCAGGCAAAATGATTTTTAAATCCCTCAAGCCAATGCCCTTTTTTAGCAGACATTGTCTACAGTTGCACAGTCTGTTCTCAAAAAAAATCCCCTAATTCTTCTCAGTCAAGGACACACTGCACCACCATTCATTGTATAGCTAGCATTTATTATATTTGTCCAAGTGCATGATCTTGCATTCCTCAGCATTGAACCTTATTTTCTGAATTGCTTCTCTTTTGTAAGTTTAATGGAATTCTACATGAAACCTCCTACATGGAACCCAAACAGATACAGTACTTACAATGCCAGCCTCGAGGTCATTAATACATTTTAGAAAAAAGCAAAGGAATTAGGGCAGTCCCTTGCAGTACTCTACTAACAACATTGATCCTAAAAGTTTACCGCCATTACTTTTTGTAATCCTACAAATATTATGTTCCAGACCAATATTCTTTAGTTCTGAATTCATTTCCTATCGGATGTCAAATTAACAGGACTATAGTTTTCAGGCTGAAAATAAATAATAGAACCACATTAGACATCAGACTACTGGAATATTGCAATTAGGGTTACCAGGCCTTGGCTTGAAGCATGCAGAGCATCCAATCATATTGTTCCTGAATTATATAGTGTTATTGGTGGTGCGCCAGGGGTGTAAAAACAAAGGGAGCAGCTGCTGAGGAGCCCGAAAAGTATAGGAGGGAGTCCAGACTGATGTGTATGATTTCTTAGCAATCATCATGCTCCTTAGACAGTTGTGGGTAAACATATATTTAATCTGCTCGGTCCCTGGAAATGAGCGACTCTTTGCTGTGCTGACAGGTGCAATAGGTTTTATAGTTTTTTAAAGCAGTTTATTACAGCCTTCGAGACCTGTCATCTTACTATTGGACATTAAACTTACTGGTACTTACTGTTTCTGGTTTGCTTTTTAGGGATAAAGAAGCTGTACTGAAAGAGGACTTGGAAAAACTGACAGCCATGCGCAACAAGCAGCCTTGGTTCACTGAAGCGCAGAAGGAAGAACTTGCTGAAGTGCATTCTTGGATTCGAAATCGAACTCTTCCTCAAGAAATTGATACTCAAGTAAGCAAATCACTAATACAAAACTTTAGCATCTAAAAGCTGCCACGGTCATGTAGAAGTTTATTCAATTGTAAAATCGTTATCTGTGTTCTGGTTATAGAGGTTTGGGGAGGTTTTGTTGCTCAAAAATTCTTATGAAAGCGATATTGAGGTTTTTGTTTTCTTATCTGGATTCTTTTTCCTTTTTTTTTTTTTTTTTAGATTCTTTTAATTAAATTAGTTGACATTGAAATTTTTTGCAATTTCAAAAAACCTCTGAAACCACACAATTTTGATAAATGGGCCTTCTCATGTGTGCACGCTGGTATTTGTATAGCAAGACCGAGGGATGATGGGAAATGAAGGGGCAGGTTTATTAAGGGTGGAATTGAAAATTAAAATTTTCAAAAATTTTTAAAATTGTTTTCAATTTTTTGAATTTTCAGTTTGACCCTTAATAAAGCTGCCCCTTCATCTCCCATTATCCCAAAACTGTCAAATTCAACTAGCGAGTTATTTAAATTCAATTACAGTTTTATAAAAAAAATTAGATTTCCGAGATTTATTGTACTCTGGCCCTTTAAGAATGGAATTCAAGTATTAGCCACCTATAACCTGCCGAATTCCTATTTAAGTCAATGGGAGAGGTCCAGGGATAAATTTGGAGCTGGTTGCAGCCTTAGTGACATTCAAGTTTTTTCAGAGAATTTTCGGGTCATTTCAATCCATCAGAGTTTTAAAAATGTGATTTTAAGAATACATTTCGATTGGTCGAATTTAGGGGAGTTAAAAACTTGCATAAATTTGACCTTTGATAAATGTGCCTCGAACAGTCTGCTCCCTGGCCATGTAAGAATGAAATGTAAAAAAAAGGCTTAAGATTTCTTAGAATATATATATATATATATATATATATATATATATATATCTATATCAAATGAAATGTTGGCCTTTAGCAAAGCTGCCACCTATATTTAATCTGAAATCCTTTTTGTATAATACCTGCACTGATAAACTTCAATCACTCTTTACTGCTGTACTGTAAGTTGGAGTGATATCACCCCCCCCCAGCAGCCTAACAACAGAACAATAGGAAGGTAACCAGATAACAACTCCCTAACACAAGATAACAGCTGCCTGGTAGATTTAAAGGGATCCTGTCATGGGAAAAGACTTCTTTGTCAAAACACATCAGTTAATAGTGCTGTTCCAGAAGAATTCTGCACTGAAATCCATTTCTCAAAGAGCAAACAGATTTTTTTATATTCAGTTTTGAAATCTGACATGGGGCTAGACATATTGTTTCCTAGCTGCCCCCAGTCATGTGACTTGTGCTCTGATAAACTTCAGTCTCTCTTTACTGCTGTACTGCACGTTGGAGTGATATCATCCCCTGCCTCCTCTCCTAACAACAGAACAATGAGAAGGTAACCAGATAACAGCTCCCTAACACAAGATAACAGCTGCCTGGTAGATCTAAGAACAGCACTCAATAGTAAAACCCAAGTCCCACTGCGTACTATTCAGTTACATTGAGAAGGAAAAACAACAGCCTGCCAGAAAGCGGTTCACATGACTGGGGCAGCTGGGAAATTGACAAAATGTCATATTCCAAAAATGAAATATAAAAACATCTGTGTGCTCTTTTGAGAAATGAATTTCAGTGCAGAAGTCTACTGGAGCAGCACTATAAAATGATGCATTTGGTAAAAAAAAAGTTTTCCCCTGGCAGTTTCCCTTTAAGGAAAGCTCCACCATGAAAACTTATTTGTATAATGATAGATAATATAAGTTTCCAAGATACATTGTTTAAAAATTCCAAGCAGGTGACCAATAAATATGACCCACAATTCTGAGTACCCAACTTCTAGTACATTCTGATTTGTAGCACGAAACAAAACTAAATTGTAAGAAAAACTAATAATAAACCCTATTCCTGAAAGCTGATTGGTTAAATATCCGCTAGATTGTGGGTGGAACTTTCTAGCTAAAGTGTATAACTAGCTGCTGTCATTCTCTGCGCTGTTACATTATCTTTGTAACATTTCTTGTCTCTTAAACCCACAGGGATGTGTGACGTGTTTTTCATCCTCACCAGTGCAGCGTTTCACACACGTGCAGCTGAAAGATGGCAACCCAGAAGCGGATACGGCCAGTACCATTGAACAGCTGCAGTGTCCGATCAGCCCATGCGTCTCCGAAGACGCCACAAACTTACAAACATGACTTGCAAGTAAAACACTTTTGCTATGAATTTGTTCAAACTTTATTTACGGTGTTTTTCTTTGTACAAGTCGAGGCAGAAGCCTGGTCTCCTCTGATACCTTTGGAGGAAATTTCATTTTTTTTTTCTTGCTGTTTTTAAAGAGACACTTTGTGCCAAGACTTTAAATCTGGGTTTTTCTCCCGGATATAAACAATTTGTTCCATCTTCAGCGGGAGGGGGGGGGGGACTGGAGTTTTCTTTGGAATATGTCCAACACTTTCCGACCATGAGGATAGCGACCGTGTTTCCAGCTGCTTTTCTTGTGCACATTTCCGTTTCATCCAACTGTAAATACTGACCAATGTGAAATAAATAATAGAAATGAGTTGTTTAAATAAGATTGTTTTTGTAAATTTACCGTCTGATAAAAAAAAAAACAATACTTTAGGAATAAACCTGTGTTCTCGTGTCTTTGCGCACCGTGACTTTATACAACTGCAAGTGATTCCATGTTGCTGGGGAATTATTCGGATTCTAATTATTCACTGGTTCGTTGGCCGAAAATTCAATGCATTGAAGTCTGTGGGCGAAACTTAGCTAAACATTTGCTGATCCCTAGTCAGAACATATTAAAACTGTGTGGTACAGGACAGCCTGCAGAGACCTTGTTCATCTTGTAGGGCAACAAAAAAAGACACCTTCAAATTAAAGTAACTTTTAAATACAAACCATTTTTCCAATACCCATTAATTACAAGTTTTCAACTGCATTAAAATTATTTGTAAAATTGTCTATTAAAGGAAAAGTAAATGTTTTTTTTTTTTCTATCTGTAAATTTTGCTCTAAACAGCCCCCCCCAGATTAATGTACCTTAGTCCCTGCTGCAAGTCTGCTCTGGTTTCTGTGTTATCAGCAGCTTGTTTCCTCTTCTTCCTGGTGCAGAGTGAAGCCCCGCCCCTTAGTTTACTGAGCAGTCCATTTGCTGCTGTTCCACAATAGAGAGGAAGAGGGAGCCAGTGTGTGCAGCACACTCTGTACAAATCCCTGAACCTTTACTATAAATTACAAATGCCTTTTTGGAGTCAGGAAGGAATTTTTTCCCCCTCTGAGGCAAATTGGAGAGGCTTAGGATGGGGTTTTTGCCTTCCTCTGGATCAACTAGCAGTTAGGCAGTTAAAATTAAAAAAAAAAAAAAAAAAAAAGGTTGAACTTGATGGACGTGAGTCTTTTTTCAGCCTAACTTACTATGTTACTACTATGTAACTTACTGCCAATCTAATTCTAACACATTACACTGTACCCTAAATGTAAGTTACTTTCCCCCCAGCATCACTAAAATTTCTTGCATAAGGCTCTGAACATTCACTGTAATGAACAACTCCCAGAACAGGCTGCCATTCTGATTCTAAATAAAATCCCCACTTGCCATTCTAACTGATAATAAATCAGCTCCCCCAGCCTCATCAACAATCACTTGCACAACCACCATAGTTAATCTATGTCAGTATGCAGAAATGGAAAAAGAAAAAATCAAATAGCTTTGTACATAAATTGATCAGTAAAGGGACACATGAATGAGTTAATCAAACTCAGTAAAAAATCAGCTTTATTCTTTACATAACCAGACAGAAGATCAGGCATAGCAATCAATAGCATTATAAAATGTTTTATAAATTGAGAAAGGGCTGTTACTTTACCTACAGTACATCAGCAGTGTCAGAGAAATATTCCTCTCAGTGCTGCTGTGATATGGAATGAACCAGAAGGAGCAGAGAGTGCACATGAGGAGAAAAAAAAAAGCTGCGGTGCTGCACACACTGTCTGGTCTCTGCTCTGTCACAGCAGCAAATGATCTCCAGGACTAGTCACAGAGATAAGGTCAGCTCAGTAAACTAAGGGGCGGGGCTTCACTCTGCACCAGGAAGAAGGGGAAACAAGCTGCTGATAACACAGAAACCAGAGCAGACTTGCAGCAGGGACTAAGGTACATTAATCTGGGGGGCTGTTTAGAGCAAATTTACAGATAGAAAAAAAAAAAAAGTTTACTTGTTCTTTAAAGAGGACCTGTCACCTTGAGACATGAGTAAAATATTTATTTTCCATCCTTAGTTAAACCCTTTAGTCAGCTGTTTTTGTCTATATCTGAAACGGATTAGAAAATATCCTTCATGTAAAAAGGGCTTCATAGGCGCTGCCATGTTTAAACACCCCTTTGTTTTCCGTGTGTGGGCTGTGCCAAACTGCCAAATCTCATTCATGCTTAGTCAGAGTATACTCTATGATAGACAAGCTCTGTATAACTCATGTCACACCAGGACTTGATATTCTATGGGAATTATTTGAAACCCCTTCTATTGTTCTATTCAGATTGTGTGGGCTACTCCAGCCACTAACAACTGCACAAACTGGTGATATCGTGAGAGGAGTCTGCAGTACTGATTCTACCCATGATGCTTTGCTCTCCTGACTTTCTGGAAAGTCAGGGCTTCAGTTAGTGTCTCATGGACATTTTGAAAAGTAGTTATAAATTGAGAATTAGTGAGATTTGAGCATAATAAATAGGGGTATGTGGTTTGTTTTAAAAGTTTTATTTCCTTCCTAGTGTTAACTCAATCATGACAGGTTTCCTTTAAGCTGATCTCCCAGTCTGACAATGGCTGGATTTGTGCCATGTGTTCCCTTGTCAGGCGATTGTTACTCAGATCCACAGGCTATCACGTTTCCAACCAACAATGGCCTGACCTGCTAGGACACTGTATAAAGGCCCCATACACGGGCCGATAAAAGATGCTGACAGACCGAGTCGGCAGCTTATTGGCCCGTGTGTGGGCCATCCAACGGGCTCCCCCGATCGATATCTGGCTGAAAGTTGGCCAGGTCTTCATCAGGCAGGTTAAAAAACCCAGTGGGATTGCGGGTGATATGCGATCCGACCGCCCATATGGCCTCCATTATGATCCGATCATTGGGTCCTAGGGTCCACGATCGGATCAGCCCGATATGGCCCACCTCAATGTGGGCATATCGGAGAGAGATCCGCTCGTTTGGCAATATCACCAAACGAGTTTAGACAATAATCATTGTTTCAGATTAGGCATAAGATTTTAAAGCACAGGTTATATTATTGCTTGTAAATAGTGATTGGCAAATTTATTTGCTTGGGGCGAATTCGTGGTAAATTCCCGCAATTCGCTGCCGGTGAATAAATTCGGGAAATGCCAGGAAAGATTCCCGTCCCGCTTTGGATGCTGGCATCCGTTTTTTACTATGTTTTTTGCTATGTCCAAAAACGGACACCCTCATCCAAAACATGACACCGGTGAATTTTTCCTGGCGCTTCGCAAGTTTATTCGCCCATCACTAGTTGTAAGTATATTTCAGATGGACCTGGTGCCCCCTGTCATTATCTGGGCAGATTGATAGAGAACCTCGCCCATTCTTTTTCAGCTCTGGGTATTAGAAATTGTGATTTACTGCAGAGTAACATGAGATGATAGGAATTATTAATCTAACGGGAAATATATTGATTTCTGCCTCTGGCGTGTTGAAAATCATTTTTGTAGCCATTTGGTTTGTTGTTGCAATACAGATGGAGAGACAACCTTGTCTTGCAGAAAGTGTCCTCTTCTCGACAAATTATAGGAAAGATTTTAGAATGTTGACCTTACAAATCTCTTGGATTTTGCTGTGCATTTTCTATCCAGAAAGAGAGCTCTAAATCCATAAATGATCGGTAACCCTGATCAAGGATCTTGTTTTATTCAGAGGGACAATTTTTTCTATTGGGCCCTGAGAGCTCAAAGAGGTGAACAGAGTTGTAGCGGAAAGAGTTCAAGGAATTGAAGAGTTGTAGCTGAAAGAGTTTGAGGGGTGAACAGAAGTGTAGCTGAAAGTTCAAGGAGCTGAGCAGATTTGTAGCTGGAAGAGTAGAAGGGGGTGAACAGAGTTGTAGGTGAAAGAGTTGAAGTAGGTAAACCTTTGCAGCTGAAAGAGTTGGAGGAAGTAAACACTAAGGGGTAAATTTATCAAAGAGTGAAGTTCCGCCACTAGAGTGAAATTCCGCCACTCTCCATTGATTTCTATGGGATTTTGAAAGGCCTATTTATCAATGGATGAAGTGAAATTTCACCCTTTGATAAATACGCCTTTAAAAATCCCATAGAAATCAATGGAGAGTGGCGGAACTTCACTCTTAACTTCACTGTTTGATAAATATACCCCAGAGTTGTAGTTGAAAGAATTCAAGGGGTGAACAGAGTTGTAGCTGGAGTATAGGGCTCCTGGCTCTAATGCATTATACACCAATTGATATAAAATATGAGCCTGTAGCCAACAGCTCCTGAACTTCACAAATAGACTTGGGAACACTTTGCATTTATTTCCAGCAACCCATGAAATAAATTTGTAAGCCACGTTTTCATTTCTGGAAGAGCAGGAAAAATATACCTGATATTTTGCACAGCATAATATATTTAAATGAAAAATAAAACTACACATAATACAGCCTGGCATTTATTTACATCTTTTCTGCATTTCGGCCTTCCCAAACCAAGCCGGTTTTAAAAAAAAAAATAAAAAAAACCGAGCGAAAACATCGATATGCTGTTGGATTTCAGACGCAATACTTCCAGAAGCATTCGGATAAATTCCCACGCTTTTTGTACTGCTTCTTGTCTTTGGATTGCAGGACGCTCAATAACGATATCCGTGGGTGTTTGCCAAACAGAAACTGAAACAAATGACATTTTAAAATATTTATTTACAAATTAAGGCCCTCTCCTCCAATTGGTCACAGGTGGGGGGGGGGGAGGAGTTCCTAATACACGTATGAGACCTGTTATGCAGAATACTTTGGACCTTGTGTTTTCCAGATAAGGGACCTTTCTGTGATCTGGATATCCATAATGTAAATCTGCTAAAATATCACTTGAATATTAAACCCAATCGAATTGTTTTTCGCCAAGTTCAAGCTACTTTTATTATTAGATAAAAGGGAAATAATTTGAGAATTTTTTTTTTTTTTTTTATTAAAATGGAGTCTGTGGGAGATGGCCTTTCTTGTAATTCAGATCTCATGCCTGTAGGACCTAAACACCTTTTTAAAAAGCAGGTAGTAGGTCTTTCCCTCTATGAGGAAACTTTCTCTTTTTCTGCCCCTGGGAAAGGGATACTATGGATGAGCTTCTCATCTGACTTCATGATACAAGTATGGGATCCATTACCCGGAAACCCGTTATCTCGAAAGCTCCGTATTACTGAAAGGCCGTCTCCCTTAGGGGCAGATTTACTAAATTCACATGAATGATTCGAAATTTGATCGAATTTTCAAAAAGATTAGAATTTTCGAATACGGCCATTTCGACCATTGAATTTTGAAAATTCGAATAATTTGAATAAAATTCTATTCGAATATTCGTCAGTCGAATTACTTGCCCTTTAAATTTTTATTTGAATCCCTAGTTCGCCAGATTAAACCTAACGAATTGCTACTAAACCCAATGGGAAGCTCCCATAGGGTTTTTTGAGATTCGAACGATTTAATCATTCGATCGAACAATCGAATAAAAAAAAAATTCAAACAATCGAATTGCGGTAGAAACCTTCAAATTCAATATTCGTATTTGAAGGTTTCAAATTCGACCACAATTCGATGATAAATTCACCCTCTAATTCAGTGATTTTCAACCTTGTGCCTCCAGCTGTTAAGGAACTACAAGTCCCACAATGCAATGAAGGAGTCTGACAGCCACAGTCAGGCAAATGCATTGTGGGACTTGTAGTTTCTTAACAGCTGGAGGCACAAGGTTGAAAATCACTGCTCTAATTCGACCAATAGTAAATCTGCCCCTTAGACTCCATTTTGTTAAAAATTGTTAAAAAAATCCAAATTGTTAAAAATTATTTTCTTTTTCTCTGTAATAAAACAGTACCTTGTAGTTGATCCCAACTATATAATAAACAGTGAATAAAGTAAATTATAAGGATATTATAAGTTACCGAGGAATTTCACGACCATATAATGGTTTATACAGGTCATGGAACTCCGAGGTGACTTCTAATATCCTCATATTTTGCAACACGGGGTATTTATTTATTATCATACACAAGCTTTAGTAAGTCATGTGACAAAAGTGACATCACTACTCACCATTTATAACTGATGACATCAGTGCTCACCGTTTATCATTTACAAGATAGTCATGGCTTTTGTATATTATTAAAATATAATAAATACTTATTGAAAGCAAAACCAGCCTAAAGGGTTTATTAAATGTTTTCTAGTAGACTGATGGGATGAAGATCTAAATTACTGAAAGATCCGGTATCCGGAAAACCTCAGGTTCAGAGCATTCTGGATAACAGGTCCCATACCTGTAGAAGATTCCCTGCATACACCCTCCCAATATAACCCTAGAGAAGCTCAAGCTTGTGTGCTTATGCCATCGAGCAAGCTCCTTTATTAGGCTCAAACAACAGTATTGCTGTGATATACAGTCAGGGTCGGACTGAGGGGCCCAGGCCCACTGGGACTGCTGTTCAGGGCCCCCATCTGGACCCACTGGCCCCACTATTCTGACAGCGCGGTAGTCCGCACGGAGCCGTGATGTGCACATGAACAGCCGCGCAGTGCGAATGTGCAACTGGAGCCGTGCAGATGCGGTGCCGCAAATTCATTTCTTTTTAGGCCCATTAGGGCCGGAGCCCACCTGGTTTTTTCCCGGTGTCCCGCCTGGCCAGTCCGACCTTGTATACAGTATGTTTGCCATGGCATTGTCGATGCTCAGTGGGCATTCTGTGGTTGATCACTAAACCCTAGGTATACTCAATACGTCACAAATGGAGGCACGCCAAGGCTTACGGGCACATGTTACGCCATGGAAACAATTCAGAGGAAGCATAGCTTTAATAAATACAAATAACCTACAAAATGTAAAATTCTGAACATTTTAACACTCCAGCACTTGCCCTTACCCATAGCCAATGAGTTGTTTTGTCAGTTCTGCAACCTTGTGTTATGCACAGAATTATTTCTACTCACCTCTTTAATGTTCTCTCCAACGTTGTGATTGCCTTCACCGAGTTCTAAAAGAATCAATAGAAGAAAATACAGAAATCATCCTTTTACTTGAAAATTAAAATCACGTAGATTACAGGTATGGGGGCCGGTTATCCAGACCGCGCGGGACTGGAGCTTTTCTGGATAACGGCATTGCCATACATCACGTCTACTAAAAAATCACGGAAACAGTAATACGGTTAGGGATGCACCGAATCCAAGATTCGGTTCAAGATTCGGCCAGGATTTGGCCTTTTTCAGCAGGATTCTTCCCGGCCAAACAGAATCCTAATTTGTATACGCAAATTAGGGGTGGGGAGGGAAATTGCATGACTTTTTGTTACAAAACAAGGAAGTAAAAGATGTTTTCCCTTCCCACACCTAATTTGCATATGCAAATAAAGATTCGGTTTGGTATTCGGCCAAATCTTTTGCAAAGGATTTGGGGTTTCGGCTGAATCCAAAATAGTGGATTTGATGCATCCCTAAATAGGATTGATATGCTTCCAATATAGATTCATTATATCTTAGTTGGGATCAAGTACAAGCTACTGTTTTACTGTTTTCCCAGAGAAAAGGGAAGGAAATGTTTACAAAGTATTTGATTATAATGGAGTTCATGGGAGATGGCCATCCTGTAATTCGGAGCTTTCTGGATAACAGATCCCATGCTGTACACATGAAACATGACTTTGGTGCTGGTTAATGTAAAATACCTTTAGTGCAATGCTTCACATGCCTGACACTCATTGAAATGAATCTTCTGTAGCATTCGATGTATTTCACATGAGCCTTGTCAGCGGATCTTTTTATGGATAATCACTAACCAAACACTTAAGTCTTCAGTGCATGGAATTTGTTGTCTATAATAAATAAATTCTACTTATTTACCCTCTTTGCTGAGCAGTGTCTCTGCATCACCCATCAGGTTATGTTTCGCCAGTACTGCTGCAGGCAAGTTGCCGAGTAAGTAATCCTCCTCCAGGCTGCTCAACTCTCCAACATTCATCTTCCCACCTACAAAATCATAATGACCAAAATGAAAAAAAAAAAAAAAATAATGCAGTGTAACATACCGCACAGTTGTTGTTGATAGAACCACCTCATCTCCTTTGTGTACAGTAAAAACATCACACTGTAGAGAAGCGACAGTTCTTATAAGTGATGCTATCCGACCCCTTTAAATAGATCATTGACCTTCCATGAGACTTACTGGTCTGCTTCTAGTGGACGCTGCTGTGTCTTCAGGTGAGAACTTGTAGGTGATTTTCAGAGAGCAGAACGGAGGGTGATTTTTGGACTTTTGGTTGTCTCCTAAAAAAACTCACTTTGTAAAATACCCGGGATCCCTCTGTGTACCATTGTCCTCATATAATATAAATCCTGCCACAGTAAAGTTGTCCTTTCTGTAAAGGTGGACTTGAGCCCAACTACGACATAATTGATCATATTGGCGAAAAAACAATTCGATTGGGTTTAATATTCAAGTGATATTTTAGCAGATTTACATTATGGATATCCAGATTACAGAAAGGTCCCTCAAGGGGAAACATCGCCAAACGAGCGGGTCTCTGTGTGTATGGCCATCTTTACAGTTCATCCTTTATAGTTCCAGTAAGATTTAAGACACCATTTACATTTTTTCACCATTCACATTTTTTAGCCAGCGAATTTTGGCTGGCGTTTCGCTAATTTATTCGCTGGAAGGGAATCACAGGAATTTGCTGCGAAATCGCTCCTGGCAAATAAATTTGTCCATCACTTAACTTCAGAAAACCAAATTTGAGTCAATTCGTTTTTTGATATAGCCTGAAGTATCCTTGTAAGGCAACTTCAGAAAAACACATTTGCGTTGTTTCATTTTTTGAATTTGCCTAATGTTTCCTTGTAAGGCAATGTCTGTAATTTTGGAAAACTCAAGCAGCATGAATACCATCCCACTGGTGATTCACATTCAGATTACAGATTAGTCGCCCATAGTAGTGAAGATCTATCGTCTGGCGACTAATCTCCCCCAACATTAATGTACTGTGAGCAGATGATTGCAGCAGGAGCCTCATTATGAACACCCTCTCGTTAAAATTGACTTCCACTTAAATAAATCACGTTTTTGTATTCTCTGAATTTATCGGACCACGGGTCAAATTGACGTGTTGCAGAAAAATTATTCTGACTCTTATTTGACCTCAAGTGATTACTTGTGGTGCTAGAAGCTTCATTAATACATCAGATCAAACTGGACTACACCATGGAAAGTGATGCGAAATATGACTGCGCTCTTAAATACGTTAATTGTAAAATAAAACTATAATTACAATGAGAGATTTTACCAATCTTCACCAATGGTCTGTAGCCATTATGCAACATCCATCCAAAGAATAAAATAAATGTATTCCATCAGCCACTTTATATATGTTATTTCTGATTATCAGAACTACAGCAAATGAATGTACTGGGAATAACATACCCAGATCAAATGTGTAAAAACACCTTTTATGTTAAAAAAATATTATATATATATATATATAAATATATATATATATATATATATATATATATATACAATTAATTTAGAATAGAATGAAAGGGCATTTACCACTTGAAAATCAGGCTTCAGAACTCTGCATTGTGGGTGGGAGAATTTTTTTTTTTCACAAAACATCTTTCGTGAGCAGTTGGGGGACACATATATGTACATAATAAGCGTGTGCACTAATGATTTTTAGGAGATAGGTGCCCTTTAAGTGCCAGGGTAACATAGGTAGGATAGGTAGATAGATGATAGATAGATGGATAGATAGATAGACAGACAGACAGACAGATAGATAGGCAGACAGACAGACAAATAGGCAGGAAGGTAGACAGACAGACAGATAGACCGACAGATAGATAGCTAGACAGACAGACAGATATGGATAGAGGATATATAGATTATATATTCTAGCTAGATGATAGACAGGACAGATAGACAGACACAGACAGACAGACAGTGTAGATGCAAATTATGAAAATGAGGGGCAAAAGAGAAGCATGTGGTTGGAAAAAATGTTTTACTTTGTGACGAAAACTCACATGATTTGTAGGATTCAGATTGGCCAGGCACTTGAATTTAGCAGAATCCTGCGAAAAAAGGCAGAATTCTGTCTGAATCCCATAGCAAATCCTGGATACCATGTATCCCTGACAGATAGATAAATAAATAGGTATATGATAGAGATATGATAGATATAGAAAGATAAATTAATAGATATATAAACAGATACTGTAAATAGATAGAGAGAGAGAGAGAGAGAGAGAGAGATAGATAGATAGACAGATTAAAGATAGATAGATTATAGATGATATATAATGACAGATAAATAGATAGAGTGATAGTTCAATAGATAGATAGATAGATAGACAGATGGATTGAAACCAGGTGGATGTAAGGACAGACAGATAGACAGATAGAATGACAAATAGAATGACAGCTAGAGAACAGAAAGAGAGTTCAGATCATTGATAGATAGATGTGTTTATAATCTATAACAAGAATGAATCAATATAAAGAGTCCATTTATACAACTTGTACATTTTACAGGAGCAAAAAGGGAAATAAAATACTTAAATAAATAAATACAACATAATTAGATGCAACATTAAATACCCTGTACAATAATTAGAATAAATACAAATATATGCATTTGACATAACGAAGCTCTTGATTCAATTACACACACACACACACACACTATGATCGACTTTATCAAGAACCTGCCTGTGTTTTTGGAGGTTTGGGGAAATCCATAGAAGCAGAGGGAGAAGAGAAAAGCTCTTTGCCAATATTGCCCTGGCTGGAATCAAATGCCAGACCCCCAAAGCTGTCTCCTGCACCACATATAGGTGATAGAGAAGAAGGAACTGCATTATACATCAGCATTGGCCAATCAAATATTTTGGTTCTACTTCTGCATTCAAAATGTCATTCCTTCTAATTCCCTCCTATTAAACATTCAGCTACAGTAGAACAATGTCATGGAATCATTTCAACTGTGAAATACAACCTTTGTTTCTCCTTAAAGATAAAAAAAAAAATTAAATAGGACAATTAAAAAAAAAAAGAAAGATTTTTCTTACCCGGAAACTGATATGCACCTTCTATGGAATCAATTATTGGAAGCGACAAAAGAGGATCGGTGAAGGTAATTAGAATCAAACTTAATACGAGTTTCTGCATTGTCTTGGACAAAGGAAATATATTGTCTCTCTCTGACTCTTTGTCGCTCAGAGGTGTCTCCTAATTTGGTTAACCTGCTTATATATCATTTAGTGGCGTCATTACAGACATCACTCACATAGACAAGAGAGAGCCAATGGATTCCCTCCCTGCTAATTGTACATTCAAGGCGCTTTGCATTTAGGTGATACTTCAGGGCCCATAGCCTATAAATTTACTTTGGTCTCGTGGATCATTCTTCTAACTGGATACAGTATTGCAGCAAATGTGCTGTAGCCCAGCTGATGGGAATAAACAAGTAACTTCTAATAAATCACGAGTTTGCAAAGGGTCAGGTCATGTTTGAGATGGCCAGTGAGCGAGACAGCTTATTTATGAGCCTTTACCTTGTATGACGTAGGGAAACAGACATGAAATGTGGATTTTTTTTGCAAGGTGAATAGATGGCATGTCAGAGTCTGTGGGGGCGTCAATGCCAAAGATTGACAAAATTATGCAATTCTTAATTAAGCTATTACTTATAAGACAACATATTGTTATGTTATGATAAATTAATAATGCTTGTGTATTCTTTACCAATCTTTTGGTTGGAGGGTTGTGTGTTTGGCTTAAAGGCAATATGGAGATGTTTAATTAATAAAAAGAAAGTGAATCCAACATACCGTATAGACATGATTGGATTGTTTGGGTTTATAACCAGCATTACTGTTGGGATGTCAAGGTTCTGCAACAACTATTGTACTTCTTTCTATACTATAAACACCATCTTTTTACAACACCTTTACTGTAATAATGCAGGTGAATCAGAAGGTCTGTACAAACTTGATCAGAACACCTCCCTAGTACCAGTAGAAGGCACCCGGCAATCAGATTGGTCAGGGAGCAGGACATCAAGCGCTTGGAAATGCAGGAGGTTGCAAAGGATTCTTGGGGAAAGAGGAAGACCCAAAAGTAGCTTGAGTTTGGTGCCCAGCATGAGAGAGGTGCCACAATAGACTATAAAGGGACCCTAAAGCCAAGAGATGCCATGTAGGTAAACAGGAATAAAGATGTCACTGCTGAGCTCATGGGACAGATCCACTCACTACCTGGCTGCAGGAATTCCAGCACCATGATCTCCAGTTAACAGTCTGAGAGGACACCTTTGTAAGTAAGATGCTACTGAGAAGATATTGGCACAATTAGAAGCTGGCAAACCCTGCTTAAGGGTCTCTCAGCGTTGGTATCTGCTATGTACAGGGTTGTAGCTACAGAGGAAGCAGACCCTGCGGCTGCAGGGGGCCCAGGAGCTATAGGGGCCCCATGAGGCACAAACTATGGGCAATTCCAACATATATTGGTAAAACAGAGCAGCCTCTAGATATGTTGAGGGCCCTAAAATTAATTTGCAGTGGGACCCACTAATATCTTGTTATGCACTTACTATGTGGAAACATCTAGAGAAAGATATTTTGTATGCCCCCAATCTGCTCCAGGGTGCCATAGACTTCATTGTATGACCTCATCATTTTAATATGATCTGTAGGGAAATTAATTTGCCCACTAGGTGTAACCTGGACAGCATGATCTAAGGAAAGGAGGACAAGTTAGCCGGTACTATTTTAGCCAAAAGCAATCTCTTTGCCCAGAGGCAGGTTTTGCCCAGCTTTATTAGATGCCCATTGGTATTTACTTTTTTTAACATAAAGTTTACTATTAGAGTTAGCAGCCTATTGGCCCGTGCAGGGCATGATAGAGTTATCCTCCTTAACTTGATAAATGCATCTATTTATCCAGGGTCTGGGTACCGCACTGGGCTGTAGCAATGCACTTGGGTTGCCATTTCATGTAAATATCCACCTGTTTGCTGACCTGAGTCTTTCTTTGTATGCCCTAGATCAGTGATCCCCAACCAGTAGCTCGTGAGCAACATGTTGCTCTCCAACCCCTTGGATGTTGCTCCCAGTGGCCTCAAAGCAGGTTCTGATTTTTGAATTCCAGGCTAGGAAACATGTTTTAGTTGCATAAAAACTAAGTATAGTGCCAAGCAGAGCCTCCTGTACCAAATAGCCAATCACAGCCCTTATTTGGCACCCCAAGAGACTTTTTCATGCTTGTGTTGCTCCCCAACTTTTACTCACGGGTAAAAAAAGGTTGGGGAACCCTGCCCTAGATATTAATTGTTTGCATGAAGAAAAAATAAATACATGTACGCTATAGATCTCAGTTTCTTATAAAAAGAAAAGCAAGGTGCAAAGTTGCCCAGGTGCAGTAACCAATAATATGAATGAATATTATCTTTCTTCATATAAATGGCTGCCAGCTTTTTATATAGGTAGACAAAATGGTACACATTATGTCAAATCTAGGTGCAATTTAATGAAATAGAGGGGTGCTAGATTGGAAAGAGGGCATTATTAGTCAGGTTTTGGGGTGCAACTGGGCAGGCCAGGGCAAATAATCGGGGTGTCTATATTTTGTTGATGTTAAATATTTAATAGTAGCCCCAGCCTTAGACAGTAATTTATAGAGATTCACCAAATCCAGGAGTAGGTTTCGGGATTCAGCTGTTTTTAGCCGGATTCAAATTTGTCCAAATCCAAGTGCCTGGCAAAATTGAATCCTTAAAATCACGTGACTATTTGTCACCCAAACAAGGAAGTAAAATCATTTTAACCACCGTGCATACCACCCACTTCTCTTATTCACTTCCTAGCCCTGATTTGCATATACAAATTATAGCTCAGATTTGGTTTGGGAACAGCTAAATCCTTCGTAAAGCATTCGGTAGCCGAATCCCAAAATAGTGGATTTGATGCATCCCTAGTATTTTAACTTGTAGGGTGGTGAGGTACCAACCAAGTGGCAACCCTATTAATGCAGGCAGAAATAGAAGCAGAAATGTGTGTTACTTTATCATCACATTTAACAAATGGAATTAGTGACAAAACACTTATTTTTTACGTGTCTTACATTCAACAGTTGTAAGCTCTTGCACTCATGCCCCTCATTACCCCATTACCTTGGGTTCTCATTTCTGCAATTATCATATCAATATTAATAACAAATATATCATGATCAAGAAGTAGCAAAGAACCTAAGAAACCCCCTCTGCCTGCAAATAAATCATCTTCTAGTCAAGTCAAGGTTGGTTCAGCTCTCATGCAGAACACTGAAAGAAATGGATGGCACTCAGGGGAATGGGGAGTTCCTTCAGACACCTGTAAACTGTATTTCAGTCTTGCAGACACTTATTGACATTGTTGTTATAAGTCATTATGGAAATGATCTAAACAAATTTAGCAGATGCTACAAGAATCCCTTAGAGACAGCTCTTATTGACGGGCAGCTAAGTGCAACTTGTAATGCAGAAATACGTTTTAAATGGGAAGGTGAAATGAAGAATACATGTACAGGTATGGGATCTGTTATCCAGACTCTATGGAAGACAGACTATCTGCAATTTGGAGCTTTCTGGATAAGGGGTTTCTGGATAACAGATACCATACGTGTACTTATTTTATTCTTTTTATACACAGTACATCCAGCATTTCCTCTCAAATGTGCAAATGGGCAGGAACATCAACAACTTTCTGTCTTACGCAGGTCAGTACAGCCTCTTGCCCTATTGTTGTCACATATTTGATGTACAGTATTCCCTTTCTATAAAAGGATTTATTCAGTGGATGGCAACTACTGAACCTTTTCAGTTACAGCCACTATGGTCTTGCAACACCAGCCATTGTAAACAACTATAAATAATTTGTTAAAATAACAAAAAACAGATAAAGGAAGTGAGTTTTTGTGGGCCATTTTGTCTTGTAGAGCAGGATAGCCGCAAGCAGGAATTATTTGTAGAATATATAATTTTAATGATTTAAAATTATATATATATATATTATCTTTCCATAGTGTTGAGATGTAGTACCGTGTTAGCCATTCGAAAAAAATTTAAAAAATGTAAAGTTTGGTGATACCTTTTATTGTCTAACTGAATAAGTAACAATTGCAAGCTTTCGGAGCACACAAAATACAAATGAACATTGAAAAGGCACATTATATATACAAATAGATCGCTGAAAAAGGGTTTATGGGCAATGAATTAGAAAGTTACAGATAGACAGAGATAACTTGTAGAAGGCAATAAAAGTAATTAGGGTGGGTTGTAAATAGTCCAGGGGTCTGGATTCAGTCAGGTCACATAGTTTGAACTAGACTAAGACAGAGTGGGGTAAGGTTAACACAACAGTGCATCATTAGGAATTGGAAACTAAAAAAGGGAAGATACAGATAAGGGTACCACTGGGTTGGATAGCATATGGAACCAGAACTTATCCACTTCACATTCTCTTACCATATTGTAACACACTGAAAATGGTAATAGTGACCTGTAGAGAAAAGAGAATAATCCAGCCCAGATATTGATAAGTCCAAATTACTTTTATTACCTTCTACAAGTTATCTCTGTCTATCTGTAACTTTCTAATTCATTGCCCACAAACCCTTTTTCAGTGATCTATTTGTATATATAATGTGCCTTTTCAATGTTCATTTGTATTTTGCCTGACGAAGGGGCCTGTGTGCTCCGAAAGCTTGCAATTGTTACCTATACAGTTAGCCAATAAAAGGTATCACCAAACTTAAAATTTTTTACATATATATATTAATGATGAATGATTTAATGCAGTGGTTCTCAACCTTCCTAATGCCACGGCCCTTTAACACAGTTCCTCATGTTGGGGTGACCCCCAACCATAAAATAATTTCATTGCTACTTCATAACTGTAATTTTGCTACTGTTAAGATTCGTAACGTAAATATCGAGGAGTCTGCCAGAAGAAAAAAAAAGCAAAAATCCACCAATCAGAGGAAGCCCATCAGGAGATGTTGCATTCAGTCTTCAGCTCCCTCTACTCGGCTTGGAGTACTCTCTCTCTTACTACTTGGAAGCAGCCGATAGCACTGAGCGCTCCCGGAAATGTCAGCTACTGCGCATTCCCTTAAATGACAAGGAAAGGCAACGAAATACAATCCCATTTTTACTTTCTTTAATGAAAAAGAAATCTATCTCCAATATTCTTTAATTAAAAAATGTGTACCGTTTTTATAAGAAACCTGACTGTATGCAGTGAAATTCTCCCTTCATTTACTGCTGTGGATAGGAATTGTCAGACGGTCCCTAACTTCTGGCAAGGAAACAATCATACTTATGAACAGCAGGGAGAGCCCCGCCTTACTTACAGCCATGCAGAACTGAAGCAGATTTGTTTTTTGATCACTTATGACGATCCCTAAGAAGCCCAGACCACACTGAGCATGTGAATGTAGTCTAGTCTTGCAAAGATGTATAACAAAGTTACAAGATGACAGCCCCCTGTGGCCAACTTTGAAAGCATAAATCATTTGTTTGATTAGGCTTGTGGTGCAGTAAGTTCATGTTTATGTTTAGTATACAAAATACAGCATTTCTAGCCTTATTCTATTTTAGACTTTCCTTGCCCTTTAATAACAAATGTCAGCCGCAACACTATTCTTTAATCCACCCTTACCAGACAATGGTTTTGTAGTTTGGATCCCTGTAAAAGGATTGTTAGACCCCCAAAGGGGTTGCGACCCCCAGGTTGAGAACCGCTGATTTAATGAGTGTCTGGGCCCCCAGTCCAACCAGCAAGCCAACAAGCCAGTCCAACTCTGCAACCCTAAGTAGTTAATTTATATCAGGTGGACTACCTTTGAAACAATATCTGCACTGAGGAAGTCCACCTGATATAAATTAACTACTTAGGGTTGCAGAGTTGGACTGGGGTGTCTGAGCCCACCAGTGCTGCCACCTCAGGGGCCCTCACACCCCCTCAGGGGCCAATGCAAGCCTCCCCCTTCCACTTTGTGTACCTTTAAAGCAGGACTGGACTGAGAATTAAAATAGGCCCTGGCATTTCAGGTACACAAGAGGCCCATCAGCCCACATAGAGGCACAAACAGCCCCCACCAGCCCACTAAACACTGACTTTATATGGGACCTTATAGCAGCCCCTCTGGCATTTGCCCTAACCCACAAATGGCCAGTCCGGGCCTGCTTTAAAGGGATACTGTCATGGGAAAAAAAAACTTTTCAAAATGCATCAGTTAATAGTGCTGTTCCAGAAGAATTCTGCATTGAAATATAAAAAAAACTGTTTGCTCTTTTGAGAAAT
This sequence comes from Xenopus borealis, assembly GCA_024363595.1. NCBI lineage: Eukaryota > Metazoa > Chordata > Amphibia > Anura > Pipidae > Xenopus > Xenopus borealis. The sequence continues at coordinate 81,199,227 of CM044444.1, forward strand.
GGATTTCAGTGCAGAAGTCTACTGGAACAGCACTATTAACTGATGCGTTTTGAAAAGTTTTTTTTTCCCATGACAGTATCACATCTTTCCTTTGCAGCCAGGTAATTCAGGTGAAGGGCAGGGAGCAGGTCTGGATCAGTGGGGCCCACCAGGTTTTTTCCAGGTGTCCCTTCTGCCCAGTCCGACAGCCTGTTTTTTTTTTCTGACTAGCCAGTTCAACATTACTGTTGAGGTTTTAACTGGATATAAATATGCCACAATGATTACCAATGATATCATTATTGCCTCATGAAAGTGTTAATTTATCCACAATTTCAACTCTCTGCAGGATTGCTAAATATAAAGGTTTCCATTTTTGGTTTCTGCCCTCTTGCTCAATATATCGTGCAACGCCAAAGACAAGCTTTACAAGAAAAGGTCACCCTCCTTCGACTGCTGGGTTTTTATTGGGACCAGAGTAAATTGAAGTGGGTTCTTCAGAAACGTTTGGCTAAGTATGAGGAAAGATTTTCAATCAGAAAAGAGCAACTTTATGATGGGAAATCAGAAAGAAACACAAAGGATAGAACAGAAGGTTTTTAGAAGGCAGCAGAAATAATAAATTTTAAGCTTCAAGGCTATTCATGCATGTCTTTAGGGGGAATGTTCTGTTCCTTTTATTCACAGGCTCACAAATCAGACACATAATAACAGTGACATCTGCTGGACAGAATATAGATAACCACTAATATACAATTTGAAATGGATAAATAGCTGGTAATAAGGATACTGAATGCACGCTTTATGTTGACATCAGGGGCAATCCTGGCCATTTTGCCACCTAAGACGGCCTTCCTTTTGCTGTCCACCACAGCACTCACCTTTTCAGTGCCAGAGGGGGTCGGGGATGGGTCGGTCCATGTCGCTAGAAAAGCCAAATTTCCGCTTTCAAAAACAGATATAAGGCTCAACTTGCCTCATTGGTGGAGCACCCCTGGTTGACATTCTTAACCATTAGGTTTCTTTCATTCCTACTTTGTGTGTGTAAATGTGTATATGCTTTTCACATATATTTTTAGCCTATGATTCAGTTTTCTCCGAATGATCAGCCTGGATCTGAGTGAGAACTGCACCAATGCCATAGTCTGAAGAGTCTATAGTAACCACAGTGGGCAGTGCAGGATCAAATAAAGCTAGCACTGGACTGTTCACAATTAACTGCTTCACTATGTCAAAGCTATGTTGAGCAGTCTCTGACCAAATCAGACTTGAAGTTCCACGTATTAGTGCTCGAAGTTGCTCCACAACTGAAGCATAGTTGGGAATAAACTTAGAATACCATGATGTAAGACCTAAGAAAGCTCATAAGGTCGGGAAATCAGATGGAGCAGGTGCTTGTGTAACCGTGTTGACATGGTCAGGGTCAGGCAGTAATCCCTCTTGTGAAATTATGTGACCCAGAAATGACAGCTGAGTTTGTCTGAAGTGGCATTTCGAAAGGTTCAGTTTGAATCCTGCAGAATCAATGCATTTCAGAACCTTTTCCAGATCCATAGTTGGAGCGTAGACAATTATATTATCCAAGTAGCATTGTACACCAGGTGTGTCATGGAGTATAGAAGACATCAGTCTTTAAAAACAACTCGGTGCTGAAGCCAGTCCATAAGGTACACGCTTGAACCGAAACAAACCATCATACGTGATAAATGCAGTGAGGTCTCGGCTTTCTTCATGCAGTAATACTTGATGTTAAGCACTCTGAAGATCCAGGGTTGAAAATAATTTTGCTCCTCAGAGTTCTGAAAATATTTCCTCTATGTGTGGCAACGGATGATTATGCATAACAACTGCTTTATTAGGTTCACAGAGATCAACACATCTTGCTCTACCAGTTTCTTTAGTTCCTGTGAGACAGTCTCCCTTATAGAGTAGGGCAATCTGGTACTGGTTTTACATCTGGTCTCAACTTGACTTTGTGCACAAAGTTCTTTGCACAGCCCAGTGATGTGTTGCTTTGTGGTGAAATTTTAGACACAGGCTGTGTGACAGGCTCTGGTGCTGTAGTAATAAGACCATCAATTAATTGTAGGTTTAATGCAGCAAAGAGATCCCTTCCAAGTATAGCAGTACCTTTATTCACAATGTAAAAGTCACATTTTTTAGTATTTGATTCAAATTGTACAGTCAAGGGCAAGCAACCAAGCACAGGTATTGGATCCTTTAAGTAACCGACCAGTCTCAGGGCAGGTGCACCAAGTGTATCTTTTGCAAAGTATTTCAAGAAAATATCCTTTGGTAGTATAGAAACAGCTGAACCTGTATCAAGCATCAGGTTAATGGAGTGTCCCTTGTCAGCAGAAGCAGTACTGATATTGATATTGCATATAAACTTGTCTAGAATAAATGTACCAGCTTTATCCACACTTAATACTGTAACATTTGTAGTAGTGAGTTCATGAACATCTTTAGTAGAATTACGGCAGACCGTAGCAAAGTGACCTGACTAAATATTTGCGGCATTTTATAGCTTTTGCAGGGCATTTAGCATTGTTTGAAAGGTGTTGTGTTGAACCACAGCGAAAGCAGTATTTTTTATTTGTATTTCCTGCACTGTTTTGCAGTGAATCCCTTTCCTTAGCATTGTATTTTTCCTGTGAATGCGCATTATCAGGCCTCAGTTTCGAATTCATAATCTGTACATTCCCAGCAGTTCCCTGACAGTTTTAGCCTCTGCCACAGCTGTTTCAATTTGGCTAGCAACTGTAATAGCCTTTGCAAGGGTTAAAGGGGTTGTTCACCTTCAAACAACTAATTGTTTTCAGATAGATCACCAGAAATAATGACTTTTTCCAAATACTGTCTATTTTCTATTTGTAACCGTTTTTCTAATATTGAAGTGTAAAATGTAATTTTTCACCTTCTAAAGCAGCTCTGGGAAGGGGGAGTTGCCGACCCCCCCAACTGTTCTAAACTGATACATTTAATGGATACATTTCTTATCTTTGTCCCTGCTGAGCAGAATCTCTGGGTTTCATTACAGGCAGCTGTTAGAATTTATACAATAGTTGCTAATACGTCAGAAATGCTGCTGAGAAATCTATCAATTAAATGTTGCAAAATTGTATCAGTTTAGAGTCTGCGCCTGAATTACTGAGCTGCCAGACTCAAACACCACAGACACCAACATTCAACTTTACACTTAGATTTTGGAAAAACAGTAAAAAATAAATAATGGAAAGTAATTAAAAAAAAGTCTTTATTTATGGAGAACAATCTGAACATTACTGAACAGAAAAAAGTGTTTGGAAGGTGAACAACCACTTTAAATCTTGTTCTAAAAGCAGTCTCTGTCTAATGCGTGGTGAGTTAGTTTTTTCCACTATTTGGTCTCTTAGCATTTCATCTGTTAGATTCCCAAACTCACAGGTAACAACCAGCTCTTTCAAAGCTGCTACAAAATGTTCAGTGGATTCACCATTACGCTGTCCATGTTGGCGGACTTTATATCTTTCAGCAACCACATTTACTCTTGGCACAAAAAAGTTCTTTATAGCAGTAAGAGCAGTTTCATAAGTTTCATCAGGTAATGGTAATGTATAGAATATACACTGTCCCTCTGGTCCCAGGCAGTGAAAAAGTAAAGCACGTTTTCTAGCAGCAGAAACCTCCCCTTGGTCAGCAGCAATAATGTAATTATCAAACATACGGATCCAAGCAGTAAAAGGTATGGTAGGCTCACCAGGGTTTGGTAGAAAAGGTGCAGGCTGCTGCAGAGGTAGAAAACACATTTGTTGTGTTTGGTAGCCGAGGATGAGGAGAGTATAACAGTGCTTTATTATCAGGTTCATGCAGCCATTACATAACAGCAGTAGTTCTTACTTTCACTTTCAAGCTGTACAGAAAGTCCTGTGTATGCACAGTGACACCTGCAGGCCATTTGTATAAACACCACAAAAGGCTTAAAGAACAAGGAAAGGTTAAAAGTAAGCTTTATCAGAAAGGTCTATATGAATACACCAGTAATTCCTCAAAGTAATGCTTCTCAGTGTCAAAAGAAAAACCTAATTTCTTTCCTTCTGTTGTGTACACATGTTATCATCTTAAACCTCCAGGGCTTGGGCTTGAGCATGCTCAGTTTGCTCCTGTCCCCCTCCCTGCTGTAATCTGAGCTCAGAGATATGAGTGAGCAGGGAGAGACTCAGGCAGGAAGTGATGTCACAGCAAGCTAATATGCTATCCTAAACAAGCAGAGACAGTGTCTAGAGCTGTTTATTCAGGTATGGAAAAGCATTCTAAAGAATAAAAATGGCATCCTAGTTTTCAATGTTGTGGCTTATCCTAGAATTTGCCTACTGCTTACTAACTCAGTTAAGGCTCCTTCGCCCAAAGCTCTGCTGCAGGCTGTAGCTACTTTTACTTTTATAGAAGATTGGAAAAATCAGCTTCAGGCAGTCTTTGGTTAACTGCAAATATTCGTTTATTTTAGCAGTGTGTGGTACACTACATGTTTCGGGTAGAACCCTTTATCAAGTTCTGCACTTGATAAAGGGTTCTACCCGAAACATGTAGTGTACCACACACACTGCTAAAATAAACTGCTAAAATAAACGAATATTTGCAGTTAACCAAAGACTGCCTGAAGCTGATTTTTCCAATCTTCTATAAAAGTTAAGGACTATGGTTGGGGATTGCACAGCCCTTGGAATACTATCAGCTACATGAACTGACTACGTTAAGCCAAAATCATAATTGTCTACTGTAGCTACTTTTATGTAAGTTGCACAATAAGCAGTTATAATATCTCCCATATTAAAAATTAGCAAGTCCAGATAATTAAGAGGATCACTATTAATTTCTTAATGCTTATACCACATCTGTCTGATTACATGGGTACTGTCACTGATACAAACATGAATCCAAACTATAGCAATAAATGGATTATTCTTCTTCCCCCTTCCAGCATTTAGTTCACAGCTTCTAACACAACACAACCATGGGTTCAGAAGAGTAAAATCAGTCAGATACTGTACTCGCAGCATGTGACTGTGATGCTGGTACAGGTATGGAACCTGTTATCCAAAAAGCTCAGAATTAATGAAAGGTCATCTCCCATAAACTCCATTTTATCCAAATAATCCATATTCAACCTAAAATATAATATTATTATTATTATTATATTATTATACAATATTATTGGAGGCAAACATGTCTATTGGGTTTATTTAAAGGGGAACTATCACGAAAATGAAATATTAGCTTCATCATAGTGAAATAAGAAACTTTCTAAATGCAATCAATTAAATATTCTGCACTGTTTCTGAAATAATTAAGTTTATCTTCACTATTCCTCTCTCAGCATCTGTTTCATTCTTTCTTAATGCAGGAGTTGGGTGTCAGATGAATGATATATCTTATGGGGGGACTCCTTTTGCCTAGAACAGGGGTGTCCAACCTTTTGGCTTCCCTGGGCTACATTGAAAAAAGAAAAATAGTCTGGGGCCACACATGTGAAACACAAACACTTTTGATTTGTAAAAGTAAAGAAAATGCACAGTAAAGAACTACAATACTAGTTGGATAACCAGATGGAGCTATACAATGGAATATGGGACACCTGGATATTAAACATTATATTATTGTTATTATTACTACTAATTGGGCAATGGGCACAATCCCCCTTCCTGCCTACTCCTATGTCCTTTGCAACAGGAAGTTTCCTCGGGAACTAAGGATTTCAAGCTGGGCCACATTCATATCCATCCTGGGCCGCATGTGGCCCTCCGGCCACAGGTTGGACACCCCTGGCCTAGAAGAATTATTAGAGCTCACTCTATTAAAATCACTAGACATCATGTCTCTCTACATGCAGAATTTGTGCAAAAGGCAGTTATTTTGTTAGACTTTGTTTGTATTGGAATCAGTTATTAGAGTGAGCTCTAATACATCTGCTAGGAAAGGGATAACCCCTAAAAGATATATTGGATCATTCATTGGACATCCAACATCTGCAAGAAGACAGAATTAAGAGAAACAGATGGTGAGAGAGGAATACTGAACATAAACTTAATTATTTCAGAAACGGTACAGAATAGTTAATTGATTGTATTTAGAAAGTTTTTATTTTAAAGTGTAAATAGTTTAACAGCTTCTGCTTTAGAAAATGATCAATGCAGTGCCTGCAGTGATTTATTACTTGCATTCCCACCCACCTGGATCATAGCTTTATTACACATGCAGAATTACAGTCAACTGTTATAGCAGTATTGATGCAAAGTGCTTTCTCCATTGATAAGTGCTATAATTCTTAATGAAATGTAGGTTTCTCACCGGGCAGAATTTAGCAGTTATTTTTCACTGTTTTAGTAAATTATTAAAATTTTCCTGGAAAAAATAATGGAGACAAAATGTTAGAAAATGCCCTGTGTGTTGTAAGTAGGGTTGCCACCTTTTCTGGAAATAAATACTGGCCTTCTTATATATTTATCTGTTTTTCCTATTAATAACATTGGGATCAACCATGAAAAATACCAACCAGGCTGATAAAATACCAGTAAAATACAAGCCAGGTGGCAACCCTAGTTGTAAGGCTACGGACACACATGTGACCAGGGCCAGAACTAGGGTTGCCACCTTTGGTAAATTTTTTTACCGGCAGGCGGGGGCGGGGCTACAAAGGGGCGGAGAGTGACGTCAAAGGGGGTGGGGCATGGGCGGAGCCACATCCTACGATCGGCTGAAGACTGCGAGAAAGGTAAGTTTTAACTTGAACTAAGGCAAGGGCCTTTTTAAAGTGGCGTTACAAATTTACCGGCAGCTACATTGCCGGTAAATTTGTAATACCGGCCCCGGCCTTTGCTGGTATTTTACCGGCTAGGCCGGTAAAATACCGGCTGGGTGGCAACCCTAGCCAGAACTAGGGGTAGGCAGAGAAGGCACCTGTCTAGGGCGCAAACCTTTAGGGACGCTAGTCACGTACCTTTCACTGCTGCCTACCCCTGAGTCCGGCATAGTGAGTTGCGCTTGTCAGCAGTCCTGCGCATGCGCGTGCATACGTGAAGGGAGGATGAGAGCATCCCTGAAGCAGCTGGTCAGCGCACATATGAGCGCATCTCCTGAACGCCTGGTTGAGGGTGCGCCTGGATGGGTTGCCTGGGTCGGCCGCTTGGCCTGGGTCGGCATGTGACTTCATTGTGACTGTGACGCAGTCTGGTTCTATTTTATCACATCAGGTTTGTGCTGTGGTTTTGTATGCGGGAAAATACCAGCGCTGTCATTGCTGCAGATAGAGAATGGCAACACTTCCCAGTATAAAATGCTGGTCATTTACTGCTACTTTGTGTAGCAGAAAGAAAGGAAAAAACTAAAGCGCTGAGCTCTTTTTGCAACTTTTTCCCTAAATGGCAACAGACTAAGGAAAACAAAAAATCAATGTAGATACTCTAAAATCAATGCAATAGGCACCATATTGCTGATATTCATTAAAAATAAATGTAAAAATAAAAACTGGGTAAACAGATAAGCTGTGCAAAATAAAAAATATTTCTAATGTAGTTAGTTAGTCAAAAATGTAATGTATAACAGAACAAAACACAACTTCAATTCTTACGATTTGGATTTTCTCACGATTTTATGGAGTCTTTTCCCACACCAGATTTTTTCGAGTTCATTTATTGATTAATAATATAAAAATGCCCATGGGAGTTGGGTCAAAGTGAGAGATTTTCAGATTTTACTAAATAACCCCCTTAAGCTCCCCATAGACGCAACGATATTTCCCTGCCGAACGACCGATCTTAGGGAAGTCCGACCAATCTGTCAAATTATCGTGCGGTTAGTGGGATACAAACGATCGTACATCTTACGATTTTTCGTCCGACATTGGTCTGATGATTGATCGACCAGGTTAGAAAATCTTTATCGGTCCCCATGCAATCTACCTATGTTAGCAGGGTAAAGGCTGCGGTCTCACGATAACTATTGGATCTTTCAAAAATCTTTACATCTATCGCCAGCTTTAGTGTCACCTTTCTTTTCAGGACCTTTCTATAAGAGATTGACATTCAGTGAAAAATAGGATTGTTCTTCTATGAGCTAATGTTATTTTGCATTACATTGTGTCCTATATAATCTCCTAACAAAACAAATCTCTGTATCTCACTAAGTAGTATCTCAGTGTTCCCTTTCTCCATTATCCAGTAAGTGATAGGTCTGTCTAGACACTCATTGTTTTTGCTCACTCATCAGTCACTTTAACATTTGTTTAAAGTCCTTTCGAATTAGATCACAAAGTTATAAAATCAGAAATGTGCTATTATTGTGAAAATGCATCAAGAATATATTAATCTAGAGACAAACAAAGTCTATGGCCCGCAAATCCAAGGATTAAAGGGCAAACATGAAGCATTTTTGTGGGCAATTAATATGCAGTAAAACACAGTTAGAAACTGGCAGATGGGTTAAGTCTAGAGATTATTCGTTATTGTGTTCTTGCTTGGGCACTTGATTTTTAGACAACAAAAAAAATCATACTAAGGTTATTTTTTTTCTATTTTGCAGTAGATGGATGGGATCATTGGACCACCAAATAGGGCTGATGTTCAGCTTCCCAAACCAAGTCTTTTGATGTATCGCAAGTTATCTACCAGCGGGAATACACCCTATGGGCATGTACCAAATTAAGGGCCATTTGGGAGGACATTTTACACAGATCTTTGTGATAACCCTGTGACTTGAACAAACCCACAAAAACTAAAACTACATATGCAGATAGTACCATACCAGGTAATATTAGACTGACAACAATTATTGTAACAATTACAACTATTGTATCTTTGCATCTTGGACTGCCACATAAACACCTCCAAACAATTATGGGAAGGAATCTAAAGGTTGTCTATTTTGTGATAATTGGAATAAATATCTAAACACAGTGGAATATCACACACAAACTATTAACCCCCTTTCGATATACAAAGTTGTGTGCAGATTAGCTTCCCTCCTAAGGGACGTTACTTATCAACCAATGGATAACATGTGAAAGCAACAAGCTCACCTCCTCCTCCATCTCTACTTGGTGTCACTTGCAGCTGCTGTGCCTTTTGTGTTTGCATTACATTATTATTATATGATGACCTCCTCTCTCTTTACCTCTATTGTATTTCCTTTCTTTATTTTTCATATTTTCCTTTATCTTAAATTGTTTTGCCTTGTGTACTTTTTGCCAGGTGGTCATATTTTTCTGTTTGGCATAGTCAGGGCTGATTACCATTATTCAGAATATTGTGATACAAACACAGCAGATTTTTTTTGTCCATTTTGTCCAGCTTTAGTGATAACCCGTCAACTGTTACAGTTACATAGTTAAATTGGGTTTAAAAAAGTCCAAGTTCAACCACTTCAAATTAAAACCCAGCATCCATAGACACAGCCCTCCATACTTTCCCATAAATTATATATACCCATATCTATACTAACTACAGAGTTTAGTATCACAATAGCCTTTGATATTATGTCTGTCCAAGAAATCATCCAAGCCCCTTTTGAAAGCATCAACAGAATGAGCCATCACAACATCACCCAGCAGTGCATTCCACAACCTCACCGTCCTCACTGTGAAGAACCACCTACGCTGCTTCAAATGAAAGTCCTTTTCTTCTAGTCTGAAGGGGTGGCCTCTGGTGATCCTCTTTATGGGTAAAAAGGTCCCCTGATATTTGTCTATAATGACCTCTAATGTATTTGTAAAGTGTAATCATGTCCCCTCGCAAGCGCCTTTTTTCCAGAGAAAACAACCCCAACCTGGACAGTCTCCCATCATAATTTAAGTCTTCCATCCCTCTAACCACATAGTGCTTCCACATACCCCCTATTTTGTACATTTTACTTTAGCTAGAAGATGTGGCTGAGCTTCATGTGGTTTTTAATAGCACCCCATACCCCCCCCCCATTGAGCTAGATGTGGCCCTATGCCTTTAAAAGTGGGCGTTGGTTTGGACAATTCCTCTCCCTTTATAAGCCGCATACTGGCGGGGGAGGATCGATCCTTTATACTGAAACCAAGGATCTACTGACACTGATTACAACTAATGCTACTATGCAGAGAGACTCCTTATACTATGACAAAAAAAGGTAAATGTTAGGGTCCGCCATGTGGAGTTTACCTTGACGTGGTATGGCGGCTTTTCAACTTTATGATCATAACTTTGTAACTAAAAACCCCTGTTTTGCAAACTTACTTTGGAGACAGGGGCACAGGGAATGTGCATTAAAACTAGCACTTCCATTATACTTAAATACACTATAACTTTGCCTTTAGAGTGCTTCCACATACCCCCTATTTTGTACACCCCTCTAACCAGTATAGTTGCACATCTCTGCACTCTCTCCAGCTCATTTACATCCCTCCTAAGGACTGGAGTCCAAAACTGCGCTGCATACTCCAGATGAGGCCTTACTAGGGATCTATAAAGAGGTATAATTATGTTTTCATCCCTTGAGTTTATGCCCTTTTTTATGCAAGACAGAACTTTATTTGCTTTAGTAGCTACAGAATGACACTGCCCAGAATTAACTGTCTTAGCTTTGTTTCTTTATTTGAAAATGTAATAATATAATTTGATAAACCACGTATACGTCCCTTTTGTTTTTCCAGGTAATGTGTGCAGTTTGCAGGATTCCAGTTGTGCATGCACATGAAAGGGATACTGTCATGGGAAAACATGTCTTTTTTTCCAAATGCATGAGTTAATAGTGCTGCTCCAGCAGACTTCTGCACTGAAATCCATTTTTTGAAAGAGCAAACAGATGTTTTTATATTTCATTTTGAAATTTGACATGGTGCTAGACATATTGTCAGATTCCCAGGTGCTCCCAGTAATGTGACTTTTGCTCTGAAAAATATCAGTCACTCCTTACTGCTGCACTGCAACTTGGAGCAATATCATCCGCTTCTTTTCCCCACCGGCCATGAGCAGAACAATTCGAAGGTAACCAGATAACAACTCCATGTTAGATATAAGAACAGCAAACATCCGTGTCCCACTGCTAGTTCTCCTACATTGAGTAGGAGAAACAATAGCCTATCTGAAAGCAGTTCCATAGTGAAGCACTGGATCTTTTTGAAAACACATGACCAGGCAAAATAACATGAGATGGCTGCCTGCACACCAATATTACAACTAAAAAAATAAACTTGTTGGGTTAGGAATTACATTTTACATGGTAGATTTATTTGCAGTAGAAACAGTGTAATTTAGAAATAAGAACAACACCAAAAAAATCTTAAAACAATCTGCTGGGTACCAAGAGATAGGCTACATGGACAGAACCAAAAAGACATATTTTAAAATATGGGCATGTTCAAGTGCATATTAGGTGTGTTGTAAAACACACAAATGTAGTGTTGCAAACGCAATAACATTTTCTTCTGTCATTCGCCTCTGTTTTCTTTATCCAGATGTGCCTTTTTATTTTCTTTCCACTTGTTCCTTCTAAGTTCTTCCCTTCAAAATCCCTTTCTGCCCTTCTTTTCTTTTGAATTCTTCCTCTCACTTCTGATCCCAATCCTGTTCTAATATCCTATCCTATCCTCTACCTCTCTGCTTTTGCTCACTTCAAAGTATGCTTTCCTTTCATCTTTTTTGTTTTAATTTCCCACTCTACTCCATAAATATTTTGGTTGTTCTCTCCCTCTCTCAGCACTTCTCGTTTCTTCCTACTTTCCTTCTGATTAAGCTGTCAAACCACTTATGATTGCTTCATTGACCCACATCTCCTTACATTTTCTAGATTTCTTTGAGTCTGCTCTGTGTTTTCCCTGTTTCTGAGCCATCTCTGATATTAATCCCACTTTTTCTGGCCCATCTCTTATGCTCTTCAACTTGTTTGTTTTGTAATCTTTTATATAAGCTATTACCTCATATCTCCCCCAATCCGTGTGATCTTTACCTGTATCCTGTCCCATATGCATATCTCTACCCTATTCATCCATCACCCCATACAAAGAATTGATTATACCTATCTCTGCCACATTCTACATATTTTCCCATATCCTTGCCTATTACATATTGTATATAGTCCATTCTGTATGCTCCCACCTTGCATCTGCTCTCCTCTCATTCCTGTCCCATTGTATAGGCTCTCACCCTTTTCTCTACCATCTTCTATCTGAACTCAACAAATAGTCTTAAGGTGGCCATAGACGCACAGATAATATCGTACAAAGCGAATTTTCGTACGATATTCCGTGCGTGTATGGTGGAAAATGAGCCGACTGATATCGTCAGAAGATTTAGATATTGGTCGGCTGGTTGATCAGGCTGGACGGAGAATTTTGATTTAATGCCTTTGAAGGCGACCTTAACATTGGCCATTGTTAGTGCTGAATCGTCAGTGCGTTGAAACGAACAAATCTTTCTTGGAAACATCTTTTCCGAGAAAGATCGCAATTGTTACGTCGGCGGCCAGCATTAGTATCATTATGGGATTGGACCTGGGGATTGCACCATCATGATGCAGCCATACATGCATATCATTATTGCCATTCATCTTAAATTTGTTTGGCTCATGCAGGTTGCAAATAAAAATAGAGCGGTAAACCAATTCTTATCACTCTACTATGAATACATTGGCCCATGACAATACATTCTTCTATACTCGTCTTCGTCTGAGTATAGAAGAAGAGTAAGAAAAAGATTGCTTTGTGGTATTTGCACAGAAGTTTCACATGGCTACGTAATGCAAAAGAGGTTCACTTATAGTATTGCTTGGTCTGGAAATAGATAGCTCCCTTTGACCTCCCATAAATTCCCTTCCTTCCTTGTCTCCCTAATAAAAATAGAAAAAAAAATTAATTTTATAAGCACTAAATACTGCTGTAGTTTTTATTTTACATTTTTCTTACTTTAAATTATTTTTTTAAATGCCATTAGCGAAATAAAAAAAAGACAAAAATACTTGAAAGTATAGAGAAAATTAAAAATAATTTTGAAAGCCTTCTAAGCACTCTCATCTCAGACGCTGTTTAAACACCTGATCAACATCAGATGTTTCATGTGCTCTTCTGCATTCTGTTCCTTTGTCTCTAAGTCCTGATAGACAGTTGTTTATCAAGAAACAATCTTAATTAGTCCATGAAACATTTGTTGTTATATGGGTTTAGAGAGAGCCATCCTGTTAGGAAAACTCACCCTGGTGGTCTAGCGGTGCGGCGGGGACGCCCGCCGCGCCTCCGGCGGGGACGCCCGCCAAGCCGCTCTTCTCCCCGGTCCCTTCCCTAGTGTGCGCGCGGCGCGCACTTCCTTTATTTATACGCGCCTGTGCGCTGACGTTATGACGTCAGCGTGCAGTGGCGCGAATATTCAAATATTTAAAGGGGCATTTTTGTTAAACTGATTGCCCGTGATAGGATTTGTTCCTGGTGCCTTGAATCTGTGCTGTAAAGCTTCTGAGTGTTCCTGTTTGCCGTGTTTGACCCTGCCTGACTCTTGACTACGCTGTTCTCTGTATCCTGACCCGATCCTGTTATCTGACCATCGATTTTGCCTCATCCCTATCTGATTGATCACCCGGTTTTGACCCTCGCCTGCCTGACGTTCCTTGCTGTCTGCCTGCCTCGAATCCAGCCTGTTTTACTACGTATCTGCCTAACCGTGACCTTCGGCCTTAAAGACTTTTTTTTACAGTCGTTCCCGAAAGCTGGCCAGAACTCCTGCCCTGCACCTCTCGTTTAAGTCCAGGTGGCATCTGAGTAGCTGAGGGCTCCTCCCGAAGCCAAAGGTGGTCACACTACTGGTGAAGCACGAGCCGAGACCAGGGTGCTTGGCGTTTGTTCTGGTATCGGGTGCCGAACGTGACACATCCGCTGTAGGGTGTAAGTGCACCAATGGCCATAGCATTAAGTGACATCTTCTTCTAGGGTTAATTTTTTTTTAAAAACAATGTAATAACAAATAAGATGAAGCACTGCCTATATTACAGAAAGATCCCTTTGTGTCACAATGGTGGAACTTAAAAGGAAAAGCAGAGCTGTAAAGATATTTGTCTGTTAATCATAGTGACCTTGACATATTGAGTCTGTACCTCATTTACAATATATTATCTCTGTTCTTGTACAACTTTGCAGTCAGGTTAATGAAATCTCATCTCAGACTATACTATTTGCATGCATGATGCAGCCTTTCATGTTCTCTCCACTTACTCTTCAGTTCAATAAACACAGACACTGTGACATTTAATTGTGGGTTGCAAATTAATATTTTATTAGGAAAGCCATAAATTATATTAAATGGTGCTCACCACAAGAACAAGTTGAAAGTGGAAGGTTGATGGCCTATTGGCAACATCTTCCCACTCAATAAAGCCTTAGATGAATGATTTTAATGTCAGGACTTATACAGCAACGTGAAGAGGAATGCTGAGGAGTTCTGAAGCTGTACTGACCAAAGTTAAACAACTTTTCCAAATCTTAAAGAAACCTGGAATAATAATATTAGTGACCATAACTCTACATACATATTTGAAAGCAACAAACTGGACTAAAAATCTGAAAACATGGAATCCAATCAGCAAAACGTTAGATAGAAATATCAAGAGATAAATTCAAAGCAATAACAACAATATTTGATATTTTTGGCCTTGCGTGAAAAAAGATGCTGATGTAAACAAAGCACAAAACTTTTTCAAGTCATCAGTGAAAAAAACTTGTCAGCGAATCCCTTCCCATTGCTCCACAATGATCCTAGAGCAAAGGAAAGGGCCTGGGAGTGACTTGTGTGCCAAGTAAATGCCCTAGGCACACACGTCACCCCCCGCCGACACCACCTCTCTCCACTCCTGTATGTAGGGTTGCCACCTCTCTTTCTAGGGGAAACCTGGCAGGGGTTGGGCCGAAGACGTCGGGGTGCGGGCCAGATGAGTTTGGGACACGTTGAATAATGCAGAACGCCGAGGGTGGGGAGGTGATTTTGTGGGGAGGGCCAGAAGATGTCGGGGCAATGACGTTGGCGGCAAAATGGATGAAGCCAGAGGCGGGGAGGGTGACTTAGGGGTGGGACTGATGACCTGGCGATCAGCAATTACTTGATAACCATGTCATTCACTTAAATGTCCTGTCCGGATTTCAAAATTTGGAAATACAGAAAGGCACTTTTCACCCGGGATGCCTCTCCAAAAACGGGGCTTTCCGGGTGAAATCCGAAAAGGTAGCAAACCTACCTGTACGTGTAATAATAAGCAAAAATGCCTGTTTGCACCTATTTCTACACTGCATCAATTTTCAATGACCACCACAAGAACTATAAGAAATATAGAAACCTCAAGAAGACAGTCTCTGCATCTAGACACATTCTTAGCAACCATAACTCTGCATACATATTTGAAAACAACAAAATGGACAAAAATTCAGAAAACATGAAATGCCATCAACTTTTAGCAAAAACATACCGTGAGACAGAAAT
The DNA here is from genome assembly GCA_024363595.1 of Xenopus borealis. Classification (NCBI taxonomy): domain Eukaryota; kingdom Metazoa; phylum Chordata; class Amphibia; order Anura; family Pipidae; genus Xenopus; species Xenopus borealis. The sequence continues at coordinate 81,214,661 of CM044444.1, forward strand.
ATTAAGAGATAAATCCAAAGCAATAACGACAATACTCAAAGCTAAGCTACTCAGCTACTAAGCGCAAAACTCTTTCAAGTCACCAGTGAAAAAAACTTGTCAGCGAGTCCCTTCCCATTGCTCCATAATGATCCTTGAGCAAAGGAAAGGGCCCGGGACAGACTTGTGTGCCAAGCAAATGCCCCAGGTACACACGTCACCCCCCCACCAATGACTTCCCCTCTGCCCCTGTAGTTTCCTTAATTCTACTTTACCACAAACACATCAGAAAAGATCAGGTATTCTATTGTCAAGTGATTTGTTTGCCATAGAATTTCCAAATGTGTGTTAATATTAAGGTAGATACATACAAAACTGCCTAATTTGTATCTACTGTATCATATTCAAAGCTACCTCACGGATATCCTATTTATTTAAGCTCTTTCATGAATTTTAAAGCGATGAACAATGCATTGACATTGATAGGGACAATTTATCACAAACTAGACCTACGACATAAACGCAAATTTTTATTCATATTGCCATTTTTTCAGCACAGACCCAGAGCTGTATCTGTTTTCACACTGTTCAGCACCAAATGGGAGGATTCTTTTGAATTTTAAAGAGAGTTGCTACATTCTGTAGAATATTAACAGTCCAGTTATTGTACTTGTACTAAACAGTGGGCCAAGAACTTGTGAGGGTCACTCTCCTCCAATGCCACTCCTCCATGCCCATTTATGTTACCGACTAATGCTACAGTGAGAGAGGATCACTAACCAAAACATCAGCTTGAAAGCTTGAGCACTGAGATCTTTTAGTCACTGTTCTGTCTGCATTGAATACAGACCTAGTCGATGATCAGTATAAGGAGCAGTAAGGAGTAGTCACAAGTGGAGAGGGGGCACTGCACTCTGGCTCCGCTGCAAACAAAGTTTCCTGTTAGCCAGGGGCCTAATGTGTAAGTACCTGAAATAACTATTTGTGAGTAAGCTGCCACTGCTTCTTTGGGACCTGATAATATATTGAAAAATTCTGACTTACCTTCCCTGCACTTATGTCCAGGGCTTTATCCTTTTCTTCTGGAATGAACTAGTCTTTCCTAGCCATGCCTTGTTTACCAGTAGCTGTAGGGGTGAAGAAAAAATAAATTAACATTAAAAAAACTATACCAAGCAATCAAATTTTTCCTTGTAGCAGATGGATCAGGACTGTTTCCATATTGTTCTCAATCTGCACTAGCATTTAGCCACCCCTTATACAGTATCTATCTATCTATATATATATATAATATATATTCAGAAGACATACCACGTGACAGATTAGGACATTTCTATTTCTGAAATATGTGTGCTGACCTTTAAACAAGTTAAAATACAAGTATAACAACCTATCACCGCCATTCCTATTTGCTGTTCCAAATACAAGCCCACCATTAACACACACCCACTGCTGCTGTTATAATAGCCCTGACATTTCTCATCTATATCATGCAGACCCTTATGGATTTATGGGATTAAATTTAGTGCTATGGAAGTAGGATCCCTACTATCGCTGACCCTGACTGTGAGATTTATTCCAACATCTTTACTTTGACACATGTGTATTATGTAACGCTGCTCCAAGCTGCCGAGATCAAACCGAAAGCACAGATGATTGCCTGTTGTCATGGTGATTGTGTTGCCAGCATTTGCGATGTCCCAGCAAGTGTCTCCCATGAATAGGAAAAATTGAAGAAGCAGAAATAAGCCCTAAGCCCAGGGCCGCCATGAGAAATCACGGGGCCCCACACAACAAAATGTTCTGGGCCCCCCTTGCCAAACCTTCCCTAACCAGGCCCTCCCACCAGTACAAAGGTCACACGGACAAGCACAGTGCAATTCTATGTAAAAATACCCCGGAATTCATAGTAGGATGATACAGTGGAAATTCCATGAATAAATAACCCCAGAAATCCTGTCACTGTCAATTCCATGTACGAATATGCCAAATTTCATAATAGGAGTATGCTTACCAGCCTGCCTTCTTCATCGATAGTCTTGGGAGTGGGTGGATACAGGGGCGATCCAGACGATATCACCGCCTGAGGCGGCCTTCAATATGCACCCCCCCCACCTTCCCCATGGCGCTCAATTTTTCAGCGCCTAACATGGGGGGTCCATGGTGCCAGTGCAGAAATGTGGCTCTTAATTACCAGGAGCGGCTTTAATGGCTACCCCTGTTAACCTGCTGCCACTAGGGTTGCCACCTTTTCTTGAAAAAAATAACGGCCTTCCTATATATTTAGCATTTTTTCCTATTAATAACATTGGGATCTACCATCAAAAATACCAGGCCGGTAAAATACCGGTCAAGTGGCAACCCTAGCTGCCACCTGAGGCAAGTGCCTCAACTCGCCTCATTGGTGGAGCGCCCCTGGGTGGAGAGGAGGAACCTGTAGTAGCACCACCACTGTCTGCCATACATCCAGCCTGCCTGTTAGAGTCCTAGACAATATGAACTTATATTTGTGCCCCTTTTCCCCTGCTGCACTTGGCTGTCATGTGTCCTGCCTGCACACTCTCTCAACCCCCCACCCTGCACACTCTCTCAACCCCCCCCGTACAGTCTCAACCCCTCACTCTCTCAAACAGTTTGGTTTTTTACGCTGCACACAGGGGGCCCAGGAAAGTGATTTTTTTTCTGAATTCTGGGCCAGGTAATCCGGCAGAGATTACCGATAACACCAATGAAGGGGCCTGGCAATCTTGTTAACTGCGGCGTTGTCGGGCCCCCCTTACTGCTGAGATTCCTCCAAGCCGGGAGGTCTGTTGCCCCTGATGGCAGCCCTCCTCCTTCTCTGCGGGACACAGAATGGCAGAGCCCAATATTGGCAGGACCAATGGCTGCAAAGTACAGTGAGGCCCTACACTTTATTTCAACTTTATAAATATATACCAACATTAATAGGTTCCCCTCAAGGCACTGTAAAAAGCAAATATCTGCAAGGTGCTTAGTTCTGTCAAACAGGCCACTCCCTGCATACGGCCCAGAGGAATCTTCAGACTAGCGTCCCATGACAAGTGATCCAAATGGTCGTGGCTTCTGTTCCTATGAGGCTGGCGGGCGTGAAGAGAGACTGTCACTCGGCCGAGGTGGGCGTGGTTGCACCGCAGTTGGCTGGGGGATGATGGACGTGGTGACGTGGAGAGCTGCGCGGCACTGCCCCCCCCCCCGTCAGTCCAGTCAGTAGGAATGTGAGCACTGGGTGGTTAGGGCTCAGTTTGCTCACTGTTCTCCTCACAAGTCTTCTCTTCTCCTGCCCTTTCCTCTCTGTGTGTCCAGAAGCTCAGAACCCTTCGGAAGGGCACCACAGCTGCTGTTAAGGGGGGCCCGGCTCTTACAAAAAGTGCAGCACTGCCGGGCCACCCTTCCCCCCTGTCCCCCCCTGATGGCGGCCCTGCTCAAAGGTGAAGAGCCCCTTTAATAGTCTTACATGAAATGAAATCCCAGTCCAGAGGGGATACAGTTATTTTGTGTTTTATTGACAGTACAGATTGGGTTAGATGAAATAAGTTTACTTATAGTGCACCCCTAAAAGAGCATCTTAACCCAATAAACTTAAGTAATGTAAACATATTCTGAGTCCTCCTCTGAGCACTTTTGTGGTTTACAGTTTTGTTCAGAATAATAGCATTGTGTGACTAAAGGTCAAAATCCTTATAATAGGTTTTATTTCCATACACACAAATACATTGGGAACACTGCACTAGAGTTGTGTCAGAAAATTCTGGTTCCGTGAGCATGCGGGTAGTCCAGAAGTAACCTACATGGGTATCAGACCAATGTCCCTAGTGTTGTAGGGAAAATTTTAGTCCCTTTAATGCAGAAGAGGCACCAGAGTGACACCACTTCCAATATACGGTGCTAACACGTCCGGTCTATGACTGATTATTGTGTTATTTAATTTACTACTTATTGTAGATTGGCACAATGACACAGTGTCACAAAATCTGTACATCTAGGGCAGCTTAAAGGGATACTGCCATGGGAAAACATGTTTTTTTCAAAACATATCAGTGACCGCTTTTCTTAATGCGCATGTGCGTGACGTCACATGTCATGGCAGCTCGCACCAGGAGCACCCTCCCGGTGCGAGCTTACCTGCGCTGGCAGGGGGCATTTAAAAAAAAAAAAAAGTACTGGTACCCCCAGAATGCAGGCTCTATCAGCCCGCACCTTAGGTTGGGGGTAACTTTTTTTAAGCCATAGGTGCCCTTTAATGTAACTGAATGTTGACCTGTATTTTACTATCGAGTGTTGTTCTTCGATCTACCAGGAAGCTGTTATCTTGTGTTAGGTAACTGCTATCTGGTTACCTTCCCATTGTTCTGAAGTTTATCAGAGCACTAGTCACGTGACCAGGGGCAGCTGGGAAACTGACAATATGTCTAGCCCCATGACAGATTTCAAAATTGAATATACAAAAATCTGCTCTTTTGAGAAATGGATTTCAGTGCAGAAATCTACTGGAGCAGCACTATTAACTGATGCATTTTGAAAAAACATTTTATCCCATGACAGTATCCCTTTAATGCAGTAATACCTATCTACAAAGCTGAGCAGGCTCACTTTATCACTGTTTCACACTCCATTCATTGATGATATTTATTGTGAAAGTGTGAAGTTTTAAGTGATGGAGGTGTTTAATTACTTCTGCTGAAAAAAAAAGAATAAATCTGAGAGAACTTATCCCAGCCCGCCCTTTTGTACAACACCCTGCTCAGTGATTGGCTGCAATGAATGCAGCTTAAATATACTAATTAGTGTTTTGCATAGAAATTGGTGATGGCAACATTGAACCATGTACAGGATGGAGATGCCCATTCAGAATTATTACAAAAACACTTGAAAACCAGGCGTCATTTTTATTATGTGACAAAGGACCCAAGTACAGAAATGACATAAACAAATACATATTACGCTAAAAATTACATTTATAAAATGATGTATTTAAAGTAACAATTCTGGAGTATTTTAATACTGCCCAAAAAAAAAAGGAACTGATCACCTTGAATATATGAATTGTAAAAAAAAAATCTTACAGCAATAAAGTGCTTTACGTTACTACTGCATGAAAAGCTTAGTGACAAACACTGCTGTGACCAGGGCCAGCACAAGGGCCAGTCAGCAAGAATGACCGTATATGTAGAATGAGAATTCTGTATCATGAATTCTTTATAAAGGAAAATATCAGAGCCAAGAAGAGAGTTTTCATGGGAGACTTTCTGCTCTCGTATAGAGGCATGCTTTATGAAACGACAATGTTGTCTATCAATGGGCCAAACTGTCCCACTGCACATTCCCTACACACAAGCGCTAGTTTGCAGTTTTAATCTGCATTCACTGTTGCACAACACAGGATTCTATTCTGTATCTACGCAAAATGTTTTGGACCAACGTGCCTGCAACAAATGCATTGTTTAATTGCAACTCCCATGCACATTAGGTACAGGGTTTGGCTTTAGTTTACTAGGAACCCATGTCACCCTATACACACAGCAAAGGCCTCCGGTTGAGCATGTGCACATGACATGGGCAGCTTCAAGCCTTGGACCCTCCCCCCTTTACACCCCCCTTTCGTAATGACACACATACACTTTTCCTTGTGGATTGAAAAGGCTGCAGCCAATTTATTTAACACAGTTAACATACTGTCTCTTAACATTTCCAATTCGTTAACCTTACATAACTATTCAGTGGAGTCTCTCACCCCCCGTTAGCCGCTGAAGGCTGCTCTTGTGGAGACCCACTTGCCAGTCCTCTGTCCCAATCCTGGGACGAGTCATTTTCTTTGTCCCACTCCTTTAAACAGTGACCAATCACCATCACCCTTAGCCTACTACCTATCTGACTTCCACCATTGCTCCCTACCTGTCCACCTTCCCCCAGCTGCGACGTAACCTACCTCTCCCCTTTCTATTCTTCTCTCGGGCGGGTGGGTGGTGCTGTAATTACAAAATGGCGCTGTTCCCTTCCCTCGCGTTCCTTTTCTCTAGCCCTTACTCCTCCTAGCTCCTCCCCTTCCCCGGACTCGCACTCCCTTAACCCTTTCCTGGCTTCGGGTCCCCTTCCTTGCCCTGTCATGTCCCCTGTCCTTCTATTTCAGTCAGTCCATTAAGGGTCTGCTGGAATGGATATTAAAAGAGTGAGGATGCACCAAAATCTATTATTTTGGGATTTGGACATATCCTCAATCTTTCATGAAGGATTTCTGTGAAATTGAACCCCAGTTTGCTCAATTGAGGGCACCGAAGGGTCAAAAAGAACTGAAAGCCGAAAATGAATCCCTTGTGTGACAGAAAGTCACATGATTTTATAGATTTGGATTTAATCAGCCAGGCACTTGAATTCAGCTAAATTCAAATCCTACTTATAAAGATAGAATTCTGAACCGTATCCTGGATTCAGTGCATCTCTACTAGTAAGTGCTTGTGTGTATGTACCGTCTTGATTAAATATCATCCTGCATGCTCTATTCACCATGGGGGAAATCTACAACTGGGCAACACGGTATACAGCAAAATGATGTCCAAAGCTTCAAGCCATTTTCAGCAAAATTATAACCAAAGCTTCAAGCCATTTTCAGCAATATTATGTCCAAGGCTTTAAGCAATTTTCAGAAGTCCCTTTGGGTGACTTACAGACCATCTGAAAGTGCTCCTTTTCCATTGGTCTATAAATGCATTCCATGGAATCTCTCAAATGCTGCTGCATGACTCAAGCAAAATGATGACCAAAGCATCAAGCCATTTTCAGCAAAATTATGACCAATGCTTCAAGCCATTTCTCAGCAAAATTATGACCAAAGCTTCAAGACATTTTCAGCAAAATTATGACCAAAGCTTCAAGCCATTTTCAGCAAAATTATGACCAAAGCTTCAAGACATTTTCAGAAATTATGTCCAAAGCTTCAAGACGTTTTCAGAAATTATGACCAAAGCTTCAAGACATTTTCAGAAATTATGACCAAAGCTTCAAGACATTTTCAGAAATTATGACCAAAGCTTCAAGACATTTTCAGCAAAATTCTGACCAAAGCTTCAAGACATTTTCAGAAATTATGTCCAAAGCTTCAAGACATTTTCAGAAATTATGACCAAAGCTTCAAGACATTTTCAGAAATTATGACCAAAGCTTCAAGACATTTTCATCAATATTATGACCAAAACTTTAAACCATTTTCAGACGTCCTTTTGGGTGACTGAAGGACAGTCCTCCTTTTCCATTGGTCTATAAATGCAGTATCTTTCCAGGGAATCTGTCAAATGCTGCTGCATGACCCAAGCTAGCCATACATGGAAAGACCAGCTGAGCTGGTGAGGATGTCAAATGAGTTTGCCAATTTGGCCATTTAGGTTGTGTGCCAAATTTTGAGTCATTTCATCATCAAAGGATTGGACAATAAAAGTGGCCTTTAGAAGATCAATCAGAAGACCAATACATAATGCCGGCCCACGTATGGCATTACTGATCTAGCAGTTTAGGCCTGACAGCCTTTACAAGTGTCATAAACATTTGATTTAGATCATTTTGTTCCCCATCGAAATAACCATGTACAATGATGACCTTGACACCTGAGCAGAATATACATATTATGGAAGTTGCTGTTTTTTTGTTGTTTCTTGTTTTTTAATGTCAGCATTTTTGCTAATTATGGCCCAAAATGGAGTTTGTACAAATGTAATTTGACATAACCCACAAGACATGCAAGGAAATCGAAAAAAGGCTTCTATAAGTCAAGACAAAGCATTGATTGGAAGCATAATGTGAAAGTGTGTTAATCTTACAATAATGTGTTTACATTTTCATGTGCAGGTTATGTGACACCAAAGCTGCCCTCTTTGTATTTACAGATACAATTTTCAATTGGCTGCAATATTTCTGCTAATCATGACATTTCCATTAATTTATTCGCCCGCAGCGAATTCCCGCACTTTGCGAAAGGCCAGCAGAATTTCGCCTGGCGTCCGTTTTTGGATGACAGGGCGTCCGTTTTTTGATGACAGGGCGTCTGTTTTTGGATGACAGGGCGTCTGTTTTTGGATGCAGGCATCCATTTTTGGATGCTCATTGCTGGCGTCCAAAAAAACGGATGCCTGCGGCCAAAAACGGACACCCGTTTTAAAAAATGTACAACTCCGTTGTTATGTGCAGCCGATTGCTTGTGATCACTGCACATAATGTGTTTTACATGTAGTAATTCAATGCAATAGTAATAGGGTTGCCACCTTTTCCTGAAAAAAATACCAGCCTTCCTATATATTTATCTTTTTTTCCTATTAATAACATTGGGATCAACCATCAAAAATACCGGCCAGGTGGCAACCCTAAATAGGAATGACCAGGAATTGCCTGATGGGAGAGGGGGGGTTCCTGTGTATCAAGGCCCTTAAAAGATGCCAAATGAGCACATGATCTTATATTAAATAGAGTGAAATGACAACCTTGGTGGCTGCTGATATAAATAGATATGGCACTCTTTATAGCAGGGACTTCTTGAGTATTCTCATCGCTACCGGGTGAGCAGGGGGTGAGATTGGGCCAGGGCCCACGCCCACCACGGCCCCCCAGAACCTCATGAACCACTGATTCCTGGCTAAAAATCGTGTACAGAGGGGGGTTGTGGCCCGGCTGCACGTCCCACACCAGGGCCCGCTCCCTCTAGTTACGGTACTGTTCTCAACATCTGTTTATACTATTTGTTTGAATTCATTTTTCAGCAGAATTATCTCTGTTCCTCTGTAAAAATGATGCAACCAATCAGTAATTTGCTTTGATATGCCCAGTTGCTATAGGTTACACACCCAAGCAAATCTGTGCCATGCTATGAAATAAGCCAGAAATCATATATAAATATATGGTGCGGACTGATTTTTATATATATATATTTGTAAATTTTAGGTTGAAATCAGCTACAGAAGTAACTGATCCAAGGGAGGGCAAATAACTACTAACATCTACTTTTCCAATCAAAGGGAAACTGGAATCTAATGAAACACACAGGGTTTGTGATCACTTTATTCTCTTAAAAGATGTTCATGAAATCAAACCACCACGGGGCACATTCACTAAAGGGCGAATCGGCTGTCACTGGCGTAAATTCGACAGAAATCCCGTCCACAAGAACATCGCCAATTAAATAACTGTGGACAAATTGCTAACGAATGAGACTGTGGCTAGTGTTCATTCGTACTCTATTGCCAGGCGGCTGTCCGCTCTGACGAATGGTCGTTGATCCTCAAATGTTCCCTCTTTTGCCAGAGTTTCCTTCGCCACCAAGTGAACTAAATCTTCCTCGATCTGTATGCCAGAAATACATTAAAGTTATAAAAAAAAAACACTGGCGACTTTTCTTTTTCTTAAAGCAGGATTGCCTTCAAATGTCTTAGCTCTCTATATGTGTGAACATTTTTTTTTATCACATTTGTTGGGCCTGCCACATATATTTTAGGGTGGGCTCATGTCTAGGGAATTAGAGGAGCTTTTATGTCTTTATTTTGCTTCCTTTGCCATTTGTAATAAAAAGTGGCCACTTCAAGCATTTGCACCATCACTAATAAAGACGCGTATACGTCTATTATGCACCTCCCCTATTGACATTGACATACTAGCGAATTTTCGCTAAGCACAAACAAACGATAGCAAATCTTCTCTATGATGTGCTTGCACTGAAGAAGTATCTCTAGCGAAACGTTGGCAGAATTCAGCGCCCAGGACGCAACTTCACAGTTTAGTGAATTTGTGTAGAGGTAACGAATTTGCAGCTGGCAAAGTGACGTGGAGTAGAGCAAAACGGCCGCTGGTGACAATTCTCCCTTTATTTGCTCCATATGTCCACCGAATACAGAGAATGATTTCTCTTGATATGCAGCAGGACAAGGAGGGAGTTTCCATACAGTGTGCCAATTAGGGATGCACCGAATCCAGGATTCGGCCTTGGTTTGGACTTTTTCAGCAGGATTCAGATTCGGACGAATCCTTCTGCCCGGCTGAACCAAATCCTAATATGCATATGCTAATTAGGGGTGGGGAGGGAAATCGTGTGCCTTTTTGTCACAAAACAAGGAAGTAAAAAATGTTTTCCCCTTCCCACCCATAATTTGCAAATGCAAATTAGGATTCGGTTCTGTGTTCTTTTGCAAAGGATTCAGTGGTTCGGCCAAATCCAAAATTGTGGATACGGCTCATCCCTAGTGCCAATGCAAAATCAATGAAATATCCACAAACTCCAATGAATCAATACTGCTGATTTGCCAATGATCATGATTCGCCAAGCAAGTAATCTTTAAGGCTAATGTCAGACGCAGACCCTCATTTTTTTAATAAGGCTCTTCAGTTTGTTTCAGGGAACAGCCATGTGTTTTTATTAAACTGTTTAGAATTGGGTCAACTTCTTAAAGTTCACCTTAAAATTAACTTTTGCTATGATGTAGACAGTGATATACGGAGTGCTATCTGCAATTTGTCTTTATTTTGTATTTTTTTTAAATTTGTTTAGCAGCAATCCGTTGGAATTGTGGCAGCTGTCCGGTTGCGGGAGTCCAGTTTACCATAGCAACCAGTAGCAACCAGGCAGTAGTGTGAATGAAAGACATGAGAGAGGTGAGACCTGAATAGAAAGATATGAAACCATAAAACTGTATCATCCCAGAGTAATGGCTTTTTGGCCGACAGGGTCCTGAAAGCTGGAACGAGGCAGAACAGGAAGGAAAATAATATGAAAACTATCAGAAATAAAGCCTGTTAAAACTACACATACAAAAACTCATCTTAAGGTGCACCATCCCTTTAACAAGGACGACACTGAGACAATTCTCCACTTTCAATGCAGATTTTTTTTCTCCAAATAAGATAAAATGTGTAAATAAAATTTGAAACTGAAACTCAACCGTTCCCTGAAAGATGCACGTTCGTTATTTGTGCAAAGAAAGAGCAGGAGTCAAACTATGTTGTTTGCAACTTGTCCCTCGATTTTAGATTTTTCTTAGAAATATACCTGCCTGGTATGTTGACATTATTCATCCAAAGGGCTAAACTGTCAATGGAAATACTTAAAGGACCAATAACATCTAAAAATGAAGTTGTTTTAAAGTAATAAAATATAATGCAGTTTTGCCCTGCACTGGTAAAACTGTTGTGTTTGCTTCAGAAACACTACTATTGTTTATATAAATAAGCTGCTGTGTAGCCATGGGGGCAACTAGTCAAAGTAGAAAAGACTCAAGGTACACAGCAGATAGCAGATAATCTCTGTAGAACATAATGTTATCTGTTATCCATTACTTATCCTGTGCCATATAGCCGTTTTTCAATTTCCACCATTGCTACTTGCAGCTTGTTTATATGAACTATAGTAGTGTTTCTGAAGCAAACACATCAGTTTTAACAGTGCAGGGCAACACTACATAATATTTTCATTGTTTTAAAACACTTAAATTTTTTGGTGTTACTGTTCCTTCAACCTGTAAGTGAAAAAAACCCTCCCCTGTTTAGGCCCCGCTCCCTCCATCCCCCCGGCCTACCTGTCCCCCCCCTAACTTGTTACTTACCCCTCCTTCCAGGTCCTGTCCAGAGGAGTTCACAAGCGCCATCTTTTCTTGTTTGCGCTTCATCCTGTACTGACCGGCGTTATCAGGCACAGAAAGTCACAAACTTTCCAATCATTTTTTTTTTTTGGAAAGTTTGTGACTTTTGGGCACTTAAGGAGCTATTGCGCATGTGCCAAAAGTCACAAACTTTCCAAAAAAAAATGATCGGAAATTTTGTGACTTTTGGCACATGCTCAGTAGCTCCACACCAGCAGATTCCTCGTACTGTGCATGCACCTGAAAACGCCAGTCAGTACAGGATGAAGAGCAAAAGAGACACGATGGTGCCTGTGAACTCCACTGTACAGGACCTGGAAGGAGGGGTAAGAAACAAGTTAGGGGCATTTGCCTGGGGGTGGGTCTGGTAGGCTGGAGGGAGGGAGGGGGGCCTACACAGGGGAGGAGGGGAGGGTTCTTTCCCACTTACAGGTTGAATTCTCCTTTAAGCAATCCTTGTGGGGGCTCTTTACATTTATATACACACACAACACTATTACTGACACATCTGAACAACTGTTTTTTTTCCTTAAGGAACATTTATAAACAGTGTTTCCCAACACACTGCTGAAAAGTGCATTGTTTTACACCAATTTAATTAAAAAGAGAGTAGACTTTAATAAAATTAAGCGTCAGGAAGCCATCAGCAGCAGCAGAGACACAAAGCAGAGTATGGTTATATTCTATAATACCAGCAGCCAGTTCCTCAGAGAGCCACATTAATGTTATTATTGGGTACGGAGAGCTCACTCTGCATATTAGAATCATTATTCCAACACCTGATTGCCGACAATGGTATCATTGACCAAAAGAGTCAACACTTGTTATCTTATACAGAATAATTAAATATATATTAAGAGAAAAAAGAAAAACTGTATATACACAAAAACTGTAGGTCGCAGTTCTCTTTGGTGCCCCTAAAACGCAGCAGGATTGAGAACACAGACCTTCTTCCAAAAAACAAATAAAAAACACGCTTTGAGGTGTGTATCTAAACAACAAGTGAACCTTTCTCATATTCGAAAGGTTACTGTTTTGTGTCGTTGTCTAAGGGTTTGAAAGTCAATGCAAAAATACTTTTCTGGCAGTTCATTGGGACAGACTGGGATTCACTTCGTATTGCAGAATTTCCACCATATTGGAACTGGAGATTTATCTGTGCGAAGCAGAGGTCTTTTAGAAATATGTTTCACTTTGACAGCCTTTATGAATGTTTTCATGATTCTCAGTGAACCACATGGGGAAATTCCCCATCTTTACTTGGTTGCTTGGCTGACCTCTCTACAATCACACGTCAATGGTTTCTCCATTCAGTTGATCCATATAATAAATGACCCTATAATGAAAGCCGTTTAGCACAGATGATAAAAGCCTCGTATCTCTTCTTGTTCTTGAACCAATTAGCAATCGTTACTTGCAGGTTCAAAGAACTCGCAAGCTGCAAACAGCACGGCCATTTTTATTTGGCTTTTGGCAGATGGGTTATTTATTTGGTGGGCTACATGACTGCTTGAAGGAGTATCTTCTCCTCTAGTATCTAGTTAATGTCACCGTTTTCATACTCCTCCTTTATGGACTGTTTGTGTGACTTGCAGTCAGGTAAATCAAAGCCAAAATCTGCCCATTCATCAGCAACGCCCCGGTTTGGAATGGTGATGGTGTGCCTTACGCGGAAATGTACTGCCTCCATAACACGCTGCCGCTGGAGCTCACCGGAGCTGCCGATGGAAATGGTGGAAGCATTATTACTTGATCGAACAAGTGGCTGGCTTCCATAATCATGGCTCTTGTTAAGCTCTTGAATGCCTCTCCAAATCATTGCTTTGTAATGTTCTGGAATCTTCAGTGCTCCAAGATCCTAAACGAAGATAAAAAAGGAGTTCAAGCATGAATTTATACATTTTATTTTTCAAAACTTGCAGTATCAAGGTGTTAAAAAATAAATATGCTTGCGTACATAACTCTAAATGGGTTTGCACGAATTTTCTATTTTTTTTATGGTCAAAACTCTCAAATTCGACTAGGGAGTTATTCAAAGTTCCATTTAAGTTTTCTTTTAAAATTCAAATTCGATTTTTGAGACTTATCATACTTTGGCCGTTGTAGAATTCAAATTCTACTATTCACCACACAAAAACCGGCGAACTGGAGGAAAAAACTCAAATCAAGTTTTTTAAATTCATATGGAGATTTTCTAATTGAATTCGATTCGAGTTTCCGGGTCTTTAAATTCGTTTGAGTTTAAAAAAATTATATTTTATTAATACATTTCGATTGGCTGAATTAAGAATTTAAGGGAGTTTATGGGAGTTTTAAAAAAACTCACATGAATTTGAAATTCGACCCTTGATAAATCTGCCCCATATTCCATATTCACCTTCACCAAATACATAGCAATAAATGTGCAGAATTTGTTTTAAATTGGTCCAAATTTTTTAAAAAAAAATCTATTAAAATGTTACTTCTCATAACAATTATGGTACATTCAGTGTATTTTTTTTTACCACGTCTTAACATAATTATATTACAGCACTCTAAACATGGCACCACCCCACTGACATCAACAAAACAAATGTAGGATAGGACAATGTCCTGTCAATGCCGAAGTTTACACATTTTATAAAATAATTATACAGCTTTATAAATAGATTTGATTTTACATGGGCTACAGTTGAGTTAACGTGCTGTTTAGTTGGGTGATTTTAGCACTGTTTTTTGACATTAAATAAATATATTACTAAGGACAATATTAAGTGGGAGGCAAAGTCCACTATTATAGGGAAGTTTCATACACAACCGTGCCCATATATAGTTTGGACTCTATCATTTTCCATTTATATTTATTTGATTTATTATAAATATATAATTTGTATGTAAATATATACAGTAATTTGATTTAAAATAAAGTAGAACTGGCGGCATTAATTGTCCTGTAATCATTCTTATTTGTCCTGTCTGTAGAGACCTGTTAGCTAGGGATGCAGTGGTCCTCCCATACTGAGATGTCCCTAACTCAGTGCTTCCCAAACTGTGGGGTCTAACCTGTAGGCCACTTAAGGTGGACATACATGGACAGATGCCGGCAATTCGGCTTATCTGCCCATGTGTGGGGCCTTATATCATTTAGGCAGGTTTGATTTTTTCCTGCGATTAAGTCGATGTCCTACGATCCATCTGCATCCATTACCTTGTTATAATCGGATCGAAGAATACCTTTTTTCTGCTGTAGATTTGGTTGGAAACCCAAAGGTTAGAGCAAGACTTTGTATGAAATTACTTGATGTCTAAGTATTCTAAGGTCTACAGCTGAATAGTAGAAATATGTTTCATATGTAATGGACTAAGGGGAGGGCCTGAAATAAGGGTAGAAATTAATACATATGAAGACCGCTGCCCTAACCTGTGATTACTATGAAATCAGAATATAACTGTCTCTAGCTTATGCCATCAAGAGGCTGTGGATGATTATGAAGAAATATTTTTGTAGTTAGAAAATGAATGGATAAAAAGTTAAATGAGTCACATGTTTTATTCTAATTCCAAGTTTGCTTTATTGTTCTGCTGTTGATATTCCAATGCATGGAGCCCAGAAGTTGCCAAATGAAATGAGTCCATATTAAATATTATAGCATCTGTTAAACGGTAAAAAAGTTTTCACCAAAATATCATTGTGGTTAAATTCTAGCAATTTTTGCAGACCTTCATTAAGACAACAAAATGTGTGCCAGAAACATATAGGGGAAAAAGTTTGCATCTGCTGCTGCTATCTTATAGGGCTAATGAATATTCCTTGCATTGCAAATAACAGTGGCATTATTAATGATAACCCCATGTACTGTATTAACCTGGGATTAAAACAGCAAATACCAGAGAACCTAGAACCAAACTGCATTGCCATGCCCAATGCATTAAGAAAAAACTATGCGGAACTGGCTCAAATTTATGTGATTTAAAGATTTAAAATCATAGGGTCCCACTAACCTGCTGTACCTGCTGTATGAATTTTCATATTGAGCAACACACACATATGCTCCAAAGATCTGCAAAGCTCTAGTTCAGGGATCCCCAACCTTTTGAACCCATGAGCAACACTCAGAAGTAAAAGCAAGCAACACAAGCATGAAAAATGTTCTTGTGGTGCCAAATAAGTGCTATGATTGGCCCCTATGTGGATTGACAACCTACATTGAGGCTCTGTTTGGCAGTACATCTGGTTTTTATACAACTAAAACTTGCCTCCAAGCTTGGAACTTAAAAAATAAGCTCCTGGTTTGAGGCCACTGGGAGCACCATGTTGCTCATGAGCTACTGGTTGGGGATCACTGCTCTAGTTTATAACATCGTCTATAATGCTCATGCTTGCACCTAAGCACGTTGACCGCCAGATGTCTCCTCATGCACGTTCATTAGGTGCCCAACAATACAGGAGAAGTGGGACAACACTTGAGAGCATCTTGAAATTCAATAGATTACTGCAGGTCTGATTTGCACATCATATCAACATATAATATGGGTTGTATTTGCTATTTCTGCCCAGAAGTGGTTACTGAGAGTGCTTATGGTGGAAGTTTGTGTATATTGCATGCCAGTTAGTCAGTGACTCCTGAGCATGCAAGGTTTGTGCTAGAAAATGGGATTCATCTTTCAAGTAAGCTGAAAGACTGAGAAGGTACTTATGGTAGTTAGCTATGGGGATTACAGAAATAAGAGGCAGGTGTTAGATATTAGCAGAGCTGAAATGTTGAAATCTAAAAAGATGCAACTGTAATTAAGTGCTGCCTACAAATGGCATAACTACATTGGCCAAACACAGTACAGGGAATGCTTGTCAGCTCTCAGTGTCCTTTTCTATACCTAAAGATGAAGGGAAAATGTGCAGTAATAATGCACCATTTAGTTACAGACAGGATACAAAGATTTTTACTTGTTAACCACTGAACCAAGCATCTCACAGACATTGCCTTAATTAAGTCTAGCATCTACTGCCCTTATTGAATAGCTTGTTGCCATATCTGATTATTATTCATGTATGGGACTTATTATCCATAATGCTTTTGTTCTGGACTTTTCTGGATCTTTTCAGAATTTGGATCATAATACCTTCATTATATTTTAGTTAGGATCAAGAGCAAGGTAGTGTTTAATTATTACAGAGAAAATGAGAATCATTTTTAAACATTAGGATTATTTGGATAAAATTGAGTCTATGGGAGATGCCCTTTCCATAAATTTGAGCTTTCTGGATAACGGGATTCCAGATAATAGATCCTCATTGCAAAACCTGTACATTGCAAAGGTATCAGGAAATAGGTTCCTGTTATAATAATGTACAGAACCTTCTAGTCTAGTGATCCCCAACCAGTGGCTGTTGAACAACATGTTGCTCACCAATCCCTTGATTGTTGCTCCCAGTGGTCTGAAAGCTTGTGCCTGTTTTTGAATGCCAGGAAATTGTTGGTTGTATAAAAACCAGTAGTAATGCCAAACAGAGCCTTCTGTAGGTTGTCAATTCCCATAGGGGCTACCAAATATCAAAAGCTGTTTATTTGGCACACATGGAACTTGTTTTGATGCTTGTGTTGCTCCCCAACACAAAAAAACATTAGAACTCCCTGCTTTAGACCAATGATCCACAAACAGTGGCTGTAAAATGAGTGTTGTAATTGGAAATTATTTATTAAATTGAGTCTATAGGAGATGGCCTTCCTATAGGTTATGGGATAATAGGTTTCCAGACAATGGATCCCCTTTCTGTATCTGTAACCTTGTTATGACCAATGGCCAGAATTTCAAAGAGTTCTTGACTGAAACTTCTGAGAATCACTGCTTAACAAATCCAAGGGCAATGGCTGATGGAGATATTTGTTGCCTGTGATTATTTATCCAAAACTGTGGGTGACAAATCACCTGAATAGTTTCGTAACACCAACATATTGTGAAATTGCCCAAAGTTTCGGCTTGTGGCAACGTTGGGCGACTTCGGAAGAATGAAGTGATGCGTTTCAGTAATTTCCAATTGAAAGACGCATTTGTCAACTGCAGTCGTGCATTTTTATCATGGGTGACAAATGTCCCAGGTGGCCAATGCCCTAAATATATTCTAAACAGTTTATTTTCTAAAAATGGTTTAATGGAAAAGATGTGAAATATCAGAAGCAAAAAATGGGGAAATAAGTTCGAGGAGACAATAACAGACATATTGGTCAAGGTGCAGCTTTCAATATTCAAGTGATAATGTAGAGCAGTGATCCCCAACCAGTAGCTCATGAGCAACATGTTGCTCTCCAACTAGGGTTGCCACCTGGCCGGTATTTCACCGGCCTAGCCGGTAAAACACCTGCCAGGGCCGGTATTACAATAATTGTAATACCGGCAATGTAGCTGCGGGTAACTTGTAATACCCTTAACATAAAGCCTTCTCTCGGGTGGAAATGTACCTTTTCTTTCTCATCTTGCCCTTGCGCAATGTGGTCCTGTCCCTTTTGTGGTGCAGCTCTGCCCATTTTTGCATCACAACCCGCCCCTTTATTTCCCGCCTGCGGCTGGCCGGTAAAATTTTTAAGGTGGCAACCCTATCTCCAACCCCTTGGATGTTGCTCCCAGTGGCCTCAACATCTAGAAAAGATGTTGCTCCCAGCGGCCTCAAAGCAGGAGCATATTTTTAAATTAAGTTCTGAATATTGCTCACAGGTTCAAAAGGTTGGGGATCCCTGATGTAGAGGGTTTCATGGAGGAGGTAAATGGAGCAGGATGGATGTTAAACTGATCTGGCAATTAGCCTCTCTACAAACTAATCTTTACCTTCACTATAAAGAATGTATGGAGTAAAGATAAGAAACATACAGAATAAGTGATGTGTGCACTTTTTTAAATGCCATGCATTCCTCCTTTATATAAACAAGAACAACTGGCCGTAGGTATTATTTTTTATTCCTGAACGTATTTACCTCCATAGTAAGGTTCTGCAGGTGGTAAATATTCTGTAACCCTTGTGATGTGAAATATTCGATGCAGTTGGGGCACCCCAATCCTGTTAAAAAACTGCAGAAACAAAAAAGTTTGGAAAATAGAGTGGTATTAACTCACAGACATATGACGGGATCTTAGAATTCTTGATTCAAATTGACTCCTGCTCTTTTGTATGATTTTGCCCCCGTTACTAAGCCGTTAAGTGGAAGTCTACTCCCCATGTGCTACAGAACAATGGGGTTTCACAAGCAAGATGTAAAGAATTATCTAAAGAAATAGGTTTTAGTCATGAAGCAAAGCCAACATTCAAACAGCTGTATTGCACATATACTCGTGAAACTGAAAATCCAAGAATTTTCTTTGTTATTCTTTTCTTTTGATTTCAGTTCACATGAAAGTAGTTAATATAGGATTGCAATATGATTCCCTATTTAGAACTAATGGAAGCTTGCTTATAATAGGAACTATTTAGAGTTTATTATAGGGATTTGCACTACCAGAAGCCCGACACAGCAGGGGACTTGCTAAAAGTGTCTTGTGTACATTAGAAAACCTCTCTCAAAAGTCATAATTGCAGCAGGACTTCATGGATTGTGAAACTCAACCTCAAGGTGGGCATATCGGGAAACTGTCTGCTTCTGTCCAGCTTAAGAGAGATGACTCTTTGGTAGGATCAGTAAAAGAAATGTATATCCATGGCTGTACTGCACCAACTATCCTGAAACTTTTTCTAATGCATGTGCAGCTTTAGACTTGTGGCACAATGGGTTTTGACTTGGGGTTGCAGAGAAAAGTATATGGAATTTCTTGCACTATTGTTATTTTAGAACCTGAAATTTGCATTTTGACACAATCATCTATTTGCATGTTCCAAATAAAGAATCCCATAGACTTCTTCAAGAAATTTCCTGGATTTTTTCCCTGCGACTTGGACCTTATTGTCCTTTTGAAACACCCGACCACTAGTGTCTCACTCAGCTAAGCCTTCTCTGCCTTGTCCTAAAAGAATGGACCTGCCTATCCCCTGTGACAGTGCAATAAACAATCATGAACAAAGCCAGCCCCTTCTCAAATGTTTCAGTTGAACATGTCTCTGTACTCCTGCAGCAATATTTCTTTCTGAAGATCAAAATGGCACACAGCACACCCGTTTTGCCCTTTGCACTGCACATAGTTGATGACTCCTAGTCAGTGGCATAACTAGATGTTACTGGGCCCCACAGCAAAATAATTTGAGAGTCCCCCAAACTCTACAGAGGTTGTCCGGTTTTTCCAATATATATTAAAATTACTCATTAATTAGGGCTTCATGGGGCCCCTATAGTTCCTCGGGCCCCTGCAGCTGCAGGGTCTGCTTTCTCTGTAGTTACACCCCTGCTTCTGGTGAGTTCTGAAACTACGTAAAAAATACACTGGTCGCCAGAATAGAGATGGGTGGGTGGCTGATTTTACTGTTTCCAGTTCCTCACTAAGGTGTATTTAATGTATGGATCAATGAATGAATCAATGAATGAATCTCAGCACTACAGCCATATAACCCACACTTTAGGTAGCTAAAGAAATTAATGTCTTTCCAAGATGTTCAGTTCACTGTAACCCCAGTAGGTGCATCACTTTTTAGCCAATGTACTGCCTGCTGGTGCCTGTAAACTTTGAGGCAGCACCATAATGACAAAGTGAAATAAGTGATATTATTTAATAACTACAATCTTGTGTTTTAAAAGCTATGTTCATAGTAGTGGGAGGAAACAAGTCAGGAAGAGTACAGCAGAAGAAAAGAAAACCTTAAAGGAAGAGTAACAAAAAATGAAAGTGTGCTAAAGTAATGGAAATATAATGTACTGTTGTGCTGCACTGGTGAAATGGGTGTTTGCTTCAGAAGCACAACTATAGTTTATATAAACTAGGTGATGTGTAGACATGGGGCAGCAATCACAGTTGAAAAAGGAAAAAAGGCACAGCATACACATCAGATAACAGATAAGCTCTGTAGTATACAATGGGATTCTACAGAACGTATCTGTTAACTTCTATATGTCCTGTGTTTGAATGGATGCCCCCATGGCTACACAGCAGCTTGTTTATATAAACAATAGTTGTTTTTCTGAAGTACACACACCAGTTTTGCCAGTGCAGGGCATAAGTACATTATATTGTCGTTCCATTAGAACACTTTAATTTTTTGGTGGTATTGTTCCTTTATGTAATGGTTACATGAGTGACTTTGCCCTGTCCAATACGGCTTGTAAGCAACAGTACAAAATTAACAAATTCACTGTGTTGGTGAGCCCTTTGTGATATCACCACTTGTAATGTAGGGGGCTTACCTATTTAGCCAAATCCTGACCACTGGCCTAAGCCACCAAGGCACATAGCCAACCCAGAGTTTCTACCATCAGGTGATTACCATGTTGGTTTGGGCAGTTTTATAGTGAAGGGGTATTTTGATGCGCTATGGTTGCCATAATCAACCCACCTTAAATGATAAGGTTATATACAAGCTCGCCAGCAAAGTCTAAATCTAATAAAAGGTTACATATGAACATTGATTAACTTTGATTTGCCAAATATATGGATTCCACCACCATTAAATTTGCCTTTTCTTGTTGTTTCGCTACTAATTTGCACTTACTATTGAACAAATCTAAAATCACTTATATACTTTTGAATAAAGAATAAATATATGCTGTACACGTATTTAAAATGGATGAGATGATGTGTTATCATGACATGATACGTGCTGATGAAGAACATGGTGTAGCTGTCGTTTTCTACTCTAAGGGGCCGATTTACGAAATTCACATGAAATGATTGAAGTTCGATTGAATAACGATCATACAAATTTTTCGTAAAATCAGATATTCTAATTTGGCCTCTTCAATTATCGAATACCGAATTATCGAATAGATCGAATGATCGGATATTCGATGATCGAAGGAATAAAAGCGTTAGAATCGTACAAATTTTTTGGAGGCTCGAAGGAAATTTTACAATTTTTTCGTGAAATCCAACGATCGGTATCTGATCGTGCGAATTCATCGAGAAATCGAATAGCAAGCAAAATGATAGCCTAAAACAATTCGATAAGCATTCGATGGTCGAATGCTTATCGAATTTCGAATTTGATCGAGCTAATTTTGGGGAATAATAGTAAATTTGCCCCTAAGCGTTAACACACATTTAGCGTTAATAGAAGCAGTTAGACTTTTGCCGAAATAATGAAAGTTCTAAAATAAAACAAAATAATCACAGCAGTACCTGACTAGGCTGGGGTCTGCAATGTAGGGTGGTGGAGGGGTGCAATGAGATCCCGATACCATAGATTGGGATGAATGTGCCCCATTCATCTCTCCATTAGTCTGCAAAGGATGACTGTTTAACATTCCAGGGCCTAAAGAACAGAAATCACAGTATTACAATCTCACAGGGATGATTTAGGAGGAAAAAGCAGTAATACTTTAGTAGAAAACTCAACTCCAGGTAGTTCTTCAGAGGTCGACAACCATGACAGCCCATGTTATATATCTGCTCAAATTAGCAGCCAAAGTAGAGAAATACATAAAAGCTGACGGAAAAGCTATTGGATTATGAAAAGTAAAGACAGACATCTGAAATGTTATAATTCCAGCCTTAACCCTGAAAATGTTTTTCACGAAATTGAAAATTTAATTTAAGCTTCTTCATATGGAAATAAGAAACTTTATAAATACAGTCAATGGAAAATTCTGCATCGTTTCTGAAATAATCAAGTTTATATTCACTATCACTCTCTCAGCATCTGTTTCTCTTCATTCTGTTTTTATGCAGCAGATCAGTGTCAGATAATCATATCCAAGATATCTTAGAGCTCACTCAAATAACTAATTCCAGTACAAACAAAATCTAACAAAATAACTGCCTTTTGCACAAATCCTGCATGTAGAGAGACATGATGTCTGGTGATTTTAAGAGAGTGAGCTCTAATACATCTTCTAGGCAAAAGGAGCCCCCCTATAAGATATATTTGATCTTACTGTCAATGAATATCTGCTGCATGAAGAGAGAACAGGGTTGGACTGAGGGCCTGGGGCCCACCGGGACTAATGTCCAGTACCCCCCAGCCTCACTACTGCGTGTGGGAACGGAGCCGCACGGTGGGCATGCGCGAACGGCACTGTGCAGCACTGCAAATTTTTTTTTAAGGACAGGAGATCAGAGGAGGTGGTCTGGTCCAGCGGGGGCCAATGAGGGCTGGAGCCCACCAGGTGTTTCCTGGACCAGTCCGACCCTCAGAGAGAATGAAGAGAAACAGATGCTGAGAGAGGGATAGTGAAGATAAACTTGATCATTTCAGAAACAAGGCAGAATATTTTTCTTATTTCAGTATGCTGGAGCTTAAATTGAATTTTTGTGATAGTTCCCCTTTAAGGGCAGTCATTTTGGCATTCCTACATGAAATGCAAGATGGAAAAAAAGGTGCAAAGTGAGGATGTATTTGGGTGTCAAGGTAGCAAGAGGCTCATAACAAACACATAATGGCATCTTTGCTCTGGGATTTATAAATAAATTGTCACAAAATCTTATGGGTGATATTGACAGCACATCTATGTGGGAATAATGTTACACTGTTCTTATGCTGACATTGCAGTACACGGTTTCTTGAGCTGTTCTTTACTGTACATTAGATAATGCCCATTTATTCTAAACCCTTTTTAATTTACTTACCCATTGGTCCCAGGTTTGGCCCTGCATTAGAATTCTGCTGATTAGGTTGCCCCACTAATTGGTTGACAGAAGGCAGCTTGTTGATCCCTCCATGATGTTTATTCATTGGTGAAAGAACAGGGCCATACGTTGAAGCAGACTGCATATGGGTTCTGTATTGAAACAGTGATATATTGTTTTTTTTATTACATCCATATGATATTAAATAGAGAAACACATTTTGAAAAACAGCAGTACTTTATTTAGAGTAAGGGTCGGAAATAGGCCTGAGGTATTTTAAAGACGGCTCTCACTTTAGAGAAAACAGTAACTTGTACTGGATTCCAACTAAGATATAGTTAATACTTATTGGAGACAAAACTATCCTATTTAGTATGGAGATCCAAATGACAGAAAGACCCCTTATCTGGAATACCCCAGGTCCCAAGTATTCTGGATAATGGGTCCCATACCTGTACATTTATACTGAGGTTCTGATGTGTAAATGCACAAACTACAGAAATGCTGACTTTCTTACTGTCTCTGAAGTAGTTGCTGCTGTTGCTGCCTATACGAATCCACCACCTGCTGAGGAACAAGCTCCACCAACTCCAAACTTTCCTTTATTTTCATCAAGATTTCAAAATTCTCCCGACCACGAACCTAAAAAAAAAAAAAAAAAGAATCTTTATTGCCATTTCTTTTGCCTCCAGATTTTGTGGCTTCCTCTAGCTATGGTGAATGTTAAAGACATGCAGAACTAGAGTTTATAAGTAGAAGGCCGCAATGGTTTTCGAGGCTAAAAATGTTTGGAATATGTCAGCTTTCTTTGTAGAGGTATATAAGTAGTATATGATAGTATCCACTTCTTGCTAGACTGTGAGCTGAATTAATCTTCCCAAATGTATTCTGATATCAATGTAATTTTTTACAAATGAACCCTATTTTTGAGTTTATAATAATAACAACATATATGGGCAAATTCACTAAAGCGCGAAGCGTCTAACGCTAGCTCTAATTCGCCAGTGTGACGTCATTTCGCAACTTCGCAAATTCACTAACACAGACTCTGGCAAATTTTCGTTAGCGAAGTAGATAGACTTGTGCAACTTCGCACCCTTAGGCCAGGCGAAGTTGCACACTGACGAAAATTAGCAAATTCACTAAGATGAACAGATTGTAAATTCAAAAGATGAACATTTTCCTGAACGTTAGCACTTACACTAGACATTACTTCGCCTGGTCAGACCAGGCGAAGTTCAATACAATAGATAGGAGGTTGAAAAAAAAATTTTAAATTTTTTTCTAAGTTCCAAAAAACCACCTATTTTAGCATAGGAGGGTGATAGTCTGAAAAAGAATGATTTTTTTTTGGGGGGGGTTACCCTTCTTCCCCCCTACATTTCCTAACATATGGCAACTCAACTATACAGGGGACACATGTAGGACAATAGGATAACTTTATTTTATTTATTAAAGGTTTCCTGGGCTTGTGTAGTGGAATGTAGTGGCTGTAACATATACTTCTATTATAAGTTAAAGTTCCCGCTGTATGCAAATTAGGCATCGCTAGCGTAACAGCGCTCTGCCTAGTGAAGTAACACTAGTGCAACTACGCTACCGTTCGCCGACCTGAGCGTAAATTCGTACTTTAGTGAATTTGCATAGCGCTGGCGAAAATTCGCCTGGCAAAATGCGGCGAACGCTAGTGAAGCTAACGCTAGCTTCTTTTCGGACCTTAGTGAATTTGCCCCATAGACCTTGACTAATCATTCTCACTTAAACATTAAGCTTAAATTTGCATCATGCCTATCAGTATTAAGTTACTGTTGTTCTTCTTGACACCACAAAAGGTGGTGATCCAATCACACTTCCCATGTACAAGTGTGCAGTATAGAAAATTACAGTACGTAGCTCAAAGTAAGGCAGTTGCCCAGAGCAGAGCATGCTCTCTATTGATATTCTTAAAGGAACAGTTCAGTGTAAAGACAAAAACTGGGTAAATGGATAGACTGTGCAAAATAAAAAATGTTTCTAATATAGTTAGTTAGCCAAAAATGTATAAAGGCTGGAGTGACTGGATGTCTAACATAATAGCCAGAACACTTCTTCCTGCTTTTCAGCAGTTAAGGTGGCCATAGACGTAGAGATCTGCTCAGTAACGTAACTAGAGGGGGGCGGGCCCTGGTGCAGGACTTGCAGCCAGGCCCCTCCGCCCCCATCCATAACGGATTTCTTGCTGGAAAGCAGTGGCGCATGAGCGGCTTGGGGGCATGAGGGGGTGCCCCAAAGCCCAATTGCACCTCTTGCTCCCCTGGTAGTTCCGCCACTGGATCTGCTCATTTGGTGAGATGTCGACAAACAAGTGGCTCTCTCCCCGATATGCCCACATTGAGGTGGGCGAGATCGTGCTAATCTGATTATGGGCCCTAGGTCCCAACGATCGGACCATAATGCCTCTCATACGGGCAGTCGGATTGTGGGTCCGCATCAACGCACAGATGCGGCCGCAATCCAACTGGATTTTTTAACCTGCCTGATCAAGATCTGGCTGACTTTCGGCCAGATGGCCCCCACACACAGGCCAGACTCTGTCGGCAGCTGTTATCGGCCAGTGTATGGGGGCCTTTACATAGCAACTGCGGATTTTACTTACAGGTATATAAAATATCTCATCTTCACCATGCCTTCTTTTCTTGATATTGGACCCCACTGTAGGGACACTCGGGGGACT
Organism: Xenopus borealis; assembly: GCA_024363595.1. Lineage (NCBI taxonomy): Eukaryota > Metazoa > Chordata > Amphibia > Anura > Pipidae > Xenopus > Xenopus borealis. Next base: position 81,240,653 of record CM044444.1, read on the forward strand.
CTGTTTGAATGCTGTATTGAAGAAAGCATTTGTTAGAAAGTAGAAAAAAATTTAGGATTAGGATACACTTGCAAGGAATATGCAACACAAGCTTGTTTTGTCCAAGCTTTAGTGCTGGTAACAGGAAATTCAACATGACTCAAGCAAACACAATCTCAAGTTGACTAATGATGTATGTGTGTGTGTGAGCAGGCCTGGGCTGGAAATCTGTCAGCTGGGGGAAGTGGACGTCTTAAGGGTCTGTCACCATAATATTCTGATATGGGGCATGAACTGTAGCCTTTGTTTGCACTGATTTGTACTCTCAGGCCGCTACTGCATGCAAGGGATATTATGACTAACTGCAGTTTTACTTCTCCACACACAAAATGTAAAACTACATAAAACTATTCAAGAAGAGGCTTCCATCATTTTAAGAAATGTTCCTAAAGGTACAGTCCAATGGTCTGTGTATGGGACCAAACCATTCTTACGGATAACGGGCTGGGCCTTGTGATGGCTAAATGATCTGATAAGTCAGATGTGGCCTACAACTTGTGTGACAACTAAGACCAGCAATGCTTACATATCAAGACAGGTACACTGCAGCCTATCAAAGTGAGCCTCCCTAGAATGTCATCAAAAATATCATGGGGGCTAGCCTAATACAGGAACAGCTTACAAGTCACTGCTTTTCTGAATGCTATAAACAGCGGAGATGCTTGTATAGTACTGGACTGAAATGTTCTAATGAATATTGGTGGTGTTCACTGAAAGAGTGAATCTTCTGCAGTTTACTAAATGCTGAGCTGATTATACATCATAAAAATTAGGTTTGATAATATCCTGAAATGCTGCCCTTTTTAAACCCTTGTGTATCATTGTTGTTGAAAGATTTATTGTACAATGGGGGGTATTAATGAAATCAAAAGCAACCTCAAAGGGCTTTAAAAAAAGGCCTGGTTGTTGATCTCCAACATTATATATTTCATGCATTTAGAGATTTATGTATGTGTCTATACATTACATACTGCGTTTGTTTGCATTGCCATTTTTTGCTGCTGTTTCGTTTAATGCGGCTTGCTCCCGGAAGTGATCCTCATCAGCCTTGCGGTCTCTGCCTGGACAGGCACAGATACGACCTTCAAAAGACCTTCTGCCCAATACTTGCCCACTAGATAGCAACGAGAAGACACCAACTATATTTCCTTTAAGAACCATTGTGTGTCTATCATCAATAGTGCTTTAAATACATACAGCGCTTAATATTGATCATTTGATAAAAAAAATTGTTAGTCGCTCGAAGTAGAGAAGATGTATCACTGGGCAATTAATCTCCCCGTCTGCCACCTCCCTAAGGGCATAGACACACATGGAGATACAGGGAGATTAGTCAACTGGTGACAAATCTCCTCTTCTTCAGGCGACTAATCTCCCTGAACTGCCTTAACGCTGGTTAGAATCGAAATCATTGATGGGATGCCACTCGTAGCACTTCATTTTCCGAAGTCACCTGAAGTTTTCTGGTGAGGAAACTTCAGGCGACTTCGGAAAATGAAGTGATCCGAGTGCCATCCCACCGGCGCTTTACATTCTAGCCGGCAAGATGGCAGTTCAGGGAGATTAGTTGTCCGAAGAAGAAGCTATTTGTCGATGGGCAACTAATCTCCTTAAAGCAGTGTGTCTCTGCCCTAAGGGTAGAGGCACACAGGCAGATTCGTGGAGATTAGTCAACTGGCAACAAATCTCCTCTTCTTCGTGGTGACAATCTCCCTGAAATGCCTTCCCGCCGGCAAGAATGTAAGTCGCCTGCGGGATGGCACATGGAGCACTTTGTTTTCCGAAGTCGCATGAAGGAAACTTCGGGGCTGGCAATTTGTGGAAATTAGTTTGCTAGAGGAAGGGCTGGGGCATATAGGGAGATTCTGTCGCCTGGCGATTAATCGCTGGCGACAATCTCCCCGAACTGCCTTCTCCCTGTCCGCCGCCTGTTTAAATCAAAAAGCGCCAGCACACACTCAGCGTGGCGATTTCCGGAATCGCCCGAAGTTTCCTCACAAAGCAACTTTGGGAGATTCCGGAAATTGCCGCGCCGCGTGTGTATTGGTGCTGGAGCTTTTTGATTTAAACAGGCGGCGGACAGGGAAAAAGCAGTTTGGGGAGATTGTTGCCAGCGATTAATCGCCAGGTGACCGAATCTCCCCGAATCTCCCTATCTGCCCTATTTGTCGCCAGACGACTAATCTCCCTCAAAAAACATTGTGTGCCTCTACCCTTAGGGTGAAAACACACAGAGCTACGAATAGCAGTTTCTTTTCACGACTACAAAATAGACCAGTGATCCCCAACCAGTAGATCGTGAGCAACATGTGGCTCTCCAACTCCTTGGATGTTGCTCTCAGTGGCCGCAAAGCAGGTGCTTTTTTTGAATTCCAGGCTTGGAGGCAAGTTTTGGTTGTATAAAAACCAGGTGCACTGCCAAACAGAGCCTCCTGTAGACTGCCAGTGCACAGAAGGGCTACCAAATGGCCAATCACAGCAGTTATTTGGCACCCCAAGAACATTTTTCATGTGTTTGTTGCTCCCCAACTCATTTTACTTCTGAATGTTGCTCACGGGTTCAAAAGGTTGGGGATCCCTGAAATAGACAATAGTGATAATTGGCAATAAGTTTGCCCAACAGCAGTAACCCACAGCAACCAATAGGATGTTTGCTTTTCAACAGGTGACCAGAAAATTCTACCTGCTGATTGATTGCATTGGGTCACTGCTGCTGGGAAAACTTAGTGCCTTTTATTACATTACCCCCTAGGTAATGTCGTAAAAGGCACTTTTAGCAGAGACAATTCTTAGTGCTGTCTATGGCAGGCTATTTTTCTGCCATTTTGTAACCACAAGACGTAGCTGATACTAGTATCTCTGTGTGGCTTCACCCTAAAGGGAGCTATCGTTTACCAAAACTATTTCAGCCTTGCTACCATGGCACCATACCCCCTGGTGTATCCAGTAAAAATGCCTGTAATGTAAAGAAGCATGTATCGCTAACCTGAGTCATGGTTTTATATATTTTCGGAAGAGCTGCACATGTGGAAGCTAAAGGGAAGATAAGTTGCACCACCCCAACAACAGTCCTGTGAGTCATAACAATTATTAGTGTTTGTTCCAAATTGGCTTAAAGCTATTTTTAGCTTTAGTTTTATAATAAAAAGTGCAAACCATTTAAGCTTCCAATAGCAACCAATCAGCATATAGCATTTACTAGTCACCTGTTAAAAATCAAGCAATGCTTTGCACCCAAATGCAGATGAATTTTATGAATACAATCAAAATAATGCCAGCATAAAACAGTAACCCCAACTCACTCTCTTGTTTCCAGAGTGATAATGATGAGAATAGGCCGCCTGTTCATTCCTCCCACACAGCTGCTGTTGCACATGAAGTTGTAGAGGATTGTGGTGCACTCAGTCCCAACCTAGACACGTTGAGCAATAAAATGAGCAATATAGTATTTAACTACAGCAATTATCAAAAAAGAAATAGGAAACAGAAAAATTGCTTGACTACCAAGTTAAATGGAAAAATACAGCCAACAAGACATCCATGCACCCATCATAACTCATGGTTTTAGGCTCTAAAGAATATACAAATTCTAGTATTCCTCTGGCTGGATTAAACAACTTTTGCAATGGCTGGAGTTTGCCCAGTCCTACCAAGCATAGAAAAAATGGGGGGGGGGGTTACCAGGCCCGGACTGGCAATGCCACAGGGGCTGCTATAATGTGCCATAGAAATTCAGTATTTAGTGGGCTGGTGGGGGCTGTTTGGACTGCTGTGTACCTGAAATGCCAGGGCCTACTTTGATTCTCAGTCCAGACCTGGGGGTGCTCTTCCTGTAGATCTGGGGTGTTATTGCTCTTGTAGACAAGGTTCTGACCTTGTCTACACCTCAGACAAAGTATTCCAGGAATATGTTGAGGCAGGGCGAAAAATGGAATGCCTGGAAATACATTAATTATCCCATGGATTTAGTCTGCTGCTAACATGTCTGCACAGATCTCCATGTGACTCATTCAATCACCCACTGGGGTGGACAGATAAAGCAAATATCCACAGCTTCTATCTTTAGCCAGTAAGCAAGGCACTGGTTTAAAATAATGGCAGCATTACCTGGGGTGGTTCGTATGGTACCATAACGCTTTGTCGACCAGTTACTGGGTCATCCACATACTGAGATAAGGTATTGCCTTCCACTCGTATGAGGTGGCTTGCTGGTGCTGCTTGACCTGGAAGAAAAAGACAATATGGATAACTATGCCTGGTATATGAAGAAGCATTGGATGTGACAGCTGGATTTTATATTTTCACTTTGAATATTTTGCTACAGGTTTTGTATAGTTTTGCCATTTTTGCAAAAATGACTGGCAATGGGTTGGTTTAGCTTTATGAAGGTTTTAAAGGAGAAGGAAAAGCTACCAAAGCAGTTTATTGCCAATAAATTAGCCACAATAGTGTGAGCTATAACACTATATTTATACTTCAGAATGCTTTACCATACCTGAGTGCACAGCTCTAGAAGCTCTCTCTGTTTGTTTAGGATATCAGCTGCCATAATAGCTTGGTGTGACATCACTTCCTGCCTGAATCTCTCCCTGCTTACTCATAGCTCTGGGCTCAGATTACAGCAGGGAGGGGGGAGTGAGGAACAAACTGATACAGAAGTCCATGTGTACCCAATAGAAGGAAAGAAATGCCACATTACTTTGAGGGTTTACTGGTGTATTTATATAGACATTTCTGATAAAGCTTACTTAATTTTAGCCTTTCCTTCTCCTTTAATACTCTCATTCCTTGTCTGTTGGATGTAGTTATGATACCTGCAAACTGTCTGTATTTCTAACTTATCTATCCTGTTGAATTATTTCTGATGCATAGCTGCACATGCTCTGTGGGAGTGTCATTTGTGTATCACCTGTTATTCAATTTCCACTTCCTCAAATGCCAGGAATAATGCAAGTGTGCACCAACCTTGACATTGACTGTAACCCTTCCTCATTCAAGAGGTTCTAGTCTGCATTATGCATGTGGTAAGATTACAAATTTTGACAAATTAGTTACCAGTGCTGTCCCATGAGAAACTCTAACCAGTGGGTCCAGTGTATAAGCTGAAAGATACATGCTCTATAGGTAATAGATGGCCAAATAATACAAGATGTTCCTTCGGCATTTGGGAGATACAGAAGTCTTGCCAGCACTATATGGGCTACTACATAAAGAATTACATGTGAAGCTACGGGAAAAAGTCTGCAGCAAATGGAAACAGGATTTGATGATGAGTTTCAGCCTAACAGATGGTATTTCCATGTTACATGTTGTGAATACTATCTTACAGAGCATACTATACCCCTGTAAGGCTACACACTACCTAAATCCCTTCATCGTTCATGTGCACATGAGATGCAATCTACAACGAGGTGCACTTTCTCATCAACCCGAGGACTCTAAACTGATTAACTTATACTGGTCAGAGGTCCCTGATACAATACACACTATTTTAAATACTGAGGTCACCAAACTAGGTCACCAAAGCTTTGCTGGCTAGCAACTGCAGGCTTTAAAGACTTAAATCAGTTTCAAATCACATGTATTGCATATTCGTTCATTCAAACAATGTTTGAAATAAGCAAACTGAAACAATGCTCTCCTCCAGAATGCTCTATGAGATTGAGATTAAAAAAAATTATTAATTGTGCATTGTCAATAATTCCCTCCAAACAGAACATTTCAGTGCTCCTTTGAACATCTCCAAGGCCACATTTTCTGCAATTGTTTAAAGGGCTACTGTCATGGGAAAACATGTTTTTTTCAAAACGCATCAGTTAATCGTGTTGCTCCAGTTAGGGTTGCCACCTTTTCTTGAAAAAATACCGGCCTTCCGATATATTTATCTTTTTTTTACTATTAATAACATGGGATTAACCATCAAAAATACCGGCCAGGCCAGAAAAATAGCGGCCAGGTGGCAACCCTAGCTCCAGTAGACTTCTGCACTAAAATCCATTTCTCAATAGAGCAAACAGATTTTTTTTTATATTCAGTTTTGAAATCTGACATGGGGCTGGACATTTTGTCAATTTCCCAGCTGCCCCTGGTCATGTGACTTGTGCCAGCAATCATCTCTGGCAGGCTGTTGTTTTTCCTTCACAATGTAACTGAATGAAACACAGTGGGACATGGGTTTTTAGTGCTGTTCTTAGATCTACCAGGCAGCTGTTCTTGTGTTAGGGAAATGTTATCTAATTACATTCCCATTGTTCTGTTGTTAGGCTGCTGGGGGGGGGGAGGGAGGGATGATATCACTCCAACTTGCAGTACAGCAGTAAAGCGTGACTGAAGTTTATCAGAGCACAAGTCACATGTCTTGGGGCAGCTGGAAAATTGACAATATGTCTAGCCCCATGTCAGATTTCAAAATGAAATATAAAAAAAACGTGTTTGCTCTTTTGAGAAATGGATTTCAATGCAGAAGTCTACTGGAGCAGCACTATTAACTGATACTGATGCATTTTGAAAAAAAAAACTAGTTTTCCCATGACAGTATCCCTTTAATATACAGAATCACACCTTGGTATATTGCATCTATCATTAAGCCAGCCCACCAATTTCTTACCATCATTAAAGTCACGTCCAAGTTCATGATTGGGACATCGTTTCACAACCTCAGTCACATGTTCTGCTTTCTTAAACACCGGCATTGCCCTAATGACTGAACCAGGCGGTGATGGACTAGATAACTTGATTTGGATGGGGCACGTCTTAGCTATCTGGCAGTACAGCTTTTTCAGCAAAGGAGAATACTGAAATAAACAAAGATAGTATTGCTGTTAACAAAATTATCCTGATACACAATGTGCCCTGTAAACACAATTGCAAAGGTTTGGATTTTAGGCACATGCCAGTAAGTCAGCAAAGAGCAATGACTTGACACACATGTAGATCTTGAAACATTTCCATTTATGATATGCCAATCCAGGTTCTCACAAGGGGGGAAATTCACTAAGAAGTCAAGCTGCGCCAGTGCAGCGTTCGCCGCACTTCGCCTGGCGAATTTTCGCCAGTGCTCGTCCAATTCACTAAAAAGCGAAGTTGCGTTCATCTAAGCGAATGGTAGCGAAATTTCGCTAGCGAAAATTCGCCAGGCAAAGTGCAGTTGCGCTATCGAAGGCTAATTTGCATACGGTGGGAACTTTGAAGTTTGAATAGAGTATATGTTACAGTTCAAACATTACACTACACAAGCCCAGGGAACCCTAATAAAGCGAATCTAGTAGTTTTATTGCCCTACACATGTGCCCCTAGTCTAGTATATTTGCCCTATGTTAGGAAATTAAGGGGGGAGCAGGGTACCCAAAAAAAATTTCCGTTCATTTTTTTTTTTTCTATCACCCTACACTAAGGTATCTACTCTATTGCACTTCGCATTCTTCTCTAACCTGGCAAAGTGAACTCTGGCGAAGGGGCTAACGTTCAGAAAAATGACTAACTTAGTGAATTTGCAAATTTTCGCCCCCCTTCGCCATAGTGCAACCTCGCCAGCGTTAGGTTGCGAAGTTGTGCTAGACTATCTACATCGCTGGCGAATTTACGGACTTAGGAATTTATGGACTTAGTAAATTTGCGGTCACAATTTGCACGAACGCTGGAGAATTTACGCCAGCGTTAGTCACTTCGCGCTTTAGTGAATTCCCCCCAAGGTGCCTACTTTAGGTCATATCATCAATATAATCTACTCAGATTTTTTCTATATGCAGATATTTTCTGAACAGAACTAGACTAGGTATTAAAGGAATACTATATCACCAAAATGAATACTTGAGCAACAGAGCAAATTAAGTGGCATATTGAAGAATCTTATCAAACTGGTATATATATATATTTAAGTAAATATTGCCCATTCATGTCGCTTGCCTTGAACCACCATTTCATGATGGTCTGTGTGCTGCCTCAGAGATCACCTGACCAGAAATATTTCAACTCTAACTGTAACAGGAAGAAGTGTTGAAGCAAAAAGACACAACTCTGTCTGTTAATTGGCTCATGTGACCTAACTTTATAGTTTGTTTGGTATGTTTGTGTGCACCGTTGGATCCTAGGATCCCAGGAGGCTGTCCTTATTTTTTTAAATGGCAATTTTCTATTTATGATTACCCAATGGCACATGCTACTAAAAATGTATATTATTATGAAAATGGTTTATTTACATATGAGTTGTTTTATGCAATATCTTTTTATAGAGACCTACATTGTCCAGGGGGTATAGTTTTCTTTTAAGTTGAAAACCTATACAACTGGCATTCCTTTTTCACTTTACCTAAGAACCCCTTCGATACATACCCCTAAACATCAAAAAGAGCAATCACAGGTCTAGGAATATAACAAGGGGTGGATGATTTTAAATAAGAATGTCTGTTTGACTGCAAACTGAATGCATTAAAGGGCACCTAATGGGGCAAAATGTTTCCACCATCTAAGGTTGCCACCTGGCCAGTATTGTACCAGCCAATGTTATTAATAGGAAAAAAAGATAAACATATAGGAAGGCCGGTATTTTTTTCAAGAAAAGGTGGTAAACCTATCACCATCAGAGATGTGGGCTAATAGATCCCAAACTCTTTTTGTGGGGAAACAACAGCTAGATGCAAGAGCATAAAGCAAATCGTAAATGTTATCATAAAGTGGTTGTTATAGGGTACTGCATTTGTGCAAATTTGCCAGCTTTTTTTTTCAACACACATCAGTTCATAGTGCTGCTCCAGCAGACTTCTGCACTGAAATCCATTACTCAAAAGGGCAAAAAGATTTGTTTATATTTAATTTTGAAATCTGACATGGGGCTATATATTGTCAATTTCCCAGGTGCCCCAGGCATGTGACTTGTGCCAGCACTATAGGATGGAACTGTTTTCTGGCAGGCTGTTATTTCTCCTACTTAATGTAACTGAATGTGTCTCAGTGGGACTTGGCTTTTACTATTGAGTGCTGTTCTTAGATCTACCAGGCATATTGACAATTTTCCAGCTGCCCCATGTGACTTGTGCTCTCATAACCTTCAATCACTCTTTACTGCTGCACTGCAATTTGGAGAGATATCACCCCCCCCCCACAGCCTAACAACAGAGCAATAAGAAGGTAACCAGATAACAGCTCCCTAACACAAGATAACAGCTGCCTGGTAGATCTAAGAACAGCACTCAATAGTAAAACCTATGTCTCACTGCATTCCATTCAGTTACACTGAGAAGGAAAAACACCAGCCTGCCAGAAAGCAGTTCCCTCCTAAAGTGCTGGCACAAGTCACATGACCAGGGGCAGCTGGGAAATTGACAAAATGTCTAGCCCCATGTCAGGTTTCAAAACTGAATATAAAAAAATCTGTTTGCTCTTTTGAGAAATGGATTTCAGTGCAGAATTCTACTGGAGCAGCACTATTAACTGATGTGTTTTGAAAAAAAACACATTTTCCCATGACAGTATCCATTTAAATACAAGCACTGAAAAAAAATCAAATCAGACTTAAGAGCTTCTATGAAATAGGAAATGGCAGAAGTATTTATGTTTCTAAGAACAATACTTTAGTAAACTTTGGATTGTATTTAGCAGCTATTCTACAGCTATCTGCCAGGTTCAATTAATATATTCGTTGTTTTAGGTTTTCCTATTGTTTTTGGTTCACGTAGTTTGACTTTGTGTTAGAATTATCAAAGGATGGGGTTTATATTTTTGAGCTTTGGCAGTGACGAAATGCCTTAACTTCTATCAATCAACCTTGAAAATACATTAGTATATTAAAAAAAAAAAAAAAACAGTAAAGCCGAAAAACAATTAACATATAATATACTGTTATGCACTGGTAAAAGCTGTGTGTTTGCTCTATAAAGACTACTATAGTTTTTTCCCCAACTTGAATTACTTGCCCCCATGGCTACACAGCAGCTTGTTTATGTAAACTATAGTAGTCTTTATAAAGCAAACACTCCAGTTTTACCAGTGCAGAGAAGCAGTACATTTTATTTTAATTAATCTGATATACGTTCAGTTTTTGGTGGTACTGTTCCTTTATAAACAGATAAGTTGGAGTCAGAGCTGGAGTCGGAGGTACCATAAACAGAGGAGTTGGAGTCAGAGGTACCATAAACGGAGGAGTTGTAGTCAGAGGTACCATAAACGGAGGAGTTGTAGTCAGAGGTACCATAAACAGAGGAGTTGTAGTCAGAGGTACCATAAACAGAGGAGTTGTAGTCAGAGGTACCATAAACGGAGGAGTTGGAGGTACCATAAACGGAGGAGTTGGAGTCAGAGTTGGAGGTACCATAAACAGAGGAGTTGGAGTCAAAGGATTTATGTACTGACTCCGGTTAGATTTATGTACTGACTCTGATTAGATCTTTCTTACTCTAACTTGATTAGAAAATTGGTGAAATAACCCATTTTCTTATTTCATTCAATTTTCATGTGGGCCTTATTTCCCTTCTTGGTTTATTATGGGAAATGTTCAAGCCAGATAGTACATATAAAAATGCAGAGAATATGAGATCCCTGTAGGTTAATTTATTTGTCAAAACTTACCTACAAATTTAGGGAGGGCAAATGAAAACCTGCTAAACCATCTCCACTCTGACATCATTAAGTATTTGCTTACATATTTTAAATATCAAGATATCTTTTAAGAGTCCGATATATTAGCCATTCAGGGATCGAAATTTTTAATATTCTGCTCCCAGGTTATGTGTCCCCCCTTCTTTTTTTTTTTTTTTAAAGTGGACCCGTCACCCCAAAAAAACTTGTTTCCTTCAGTCTGGGAATTCATAATTATAGCAAGCGGGCAGGAGCCATTTTGTGGACACTGTTATTAAGACAAGTCTTGTATCATCTCAGAATCTTGTTTGTGCACCAGAATGGGGGACCCGATGTCTATCCCCATCTCCTGGCTACACAATTAAATGGTTAAGAGAACTGGGGGAATGTGTGGGGAGCAGTGACATCTAGGAAGTGCTGAATGGAAAGTGAAAGTAATTATCTGCCCCGCCTCTATGCCTAAGGCATAGAGGAGGGGCAGACAAAATTTGATTGACAGCTGAGATTTTTAAATGAGCTTTAAACAGCTATGAATGCTTTAATAAAAAATTGAAATTGGATTTCATGTTTAATTTGAAAAGGACTTTTATTATACAGATTTGTGTGTCTGGGTGACAGGTCCACTTTAAATAACCATCATGAGAAACTTAATTGCAGTGCATGGTTGTTGTGTTTTTCCTCTGCCCCCCCTATAAGTACTAAAGGACCATTAATTATTTTAACAAAAGTAGAACTATATTGCAGTAAATGCTTAACTTTCTCATTCCATTTAAGACTTGTCATGATTTTTACTGACAATTCAGTATTGCTCCGTGGTGCTCACTGGTATAACCCTGGGCTGGGGCAGTTTCTGCTGATAGGAGCACTGGCCTGGGGTTTCAGGGAAGTCAATATAATCACTTGGGGGTGCAGTTGTGCTTGTGATCATCAATGAGGCTGAGTGAATCTTCCAATTATGGCAACTGGCTGCAGAGAAAAATTACCAGAAAAAAATGCCTAGAAAAATCACACTAAATAACCGGAATTTTTTTTATTGTGTTACTTTTTTTTGTTCAAAACATAAAATGTAAATTTCATAGGCATCGTTAAAGACAATCTTCAGCATGTTAGGGCACGCAGTAATGCCTTAAAATGATCACGAACATTCACCTGAAGCAAAAAGGGGCCTTTATGCATCATATGACTGATCATAGAGATCTGCCAAGACAAGCAGGGTGTAATTTGATGTCAATGATAAACAATACAAATAGCTTTGGCACGGTTTGCTTGTGAATATATATGGAGTTGACTGTTATATGAGGCAATAAATGGGAACTTTTATGGTATTTTTGGCTGGATTATGAATGGGCATACAGGGGCAAACAACAGGTCATAACCACTAGCATCTACAACCAGGGCCGGACTGGGAGGAAAAAGCAGCCCTGGCAAAAGTATCAAAGCAGCCCATGTATTCCTGTGCATGCAAAGCATAATATATATTTCCAACCCCAAGTTTAACCAGAACAAGTATTTATTAATTTATTAATAGATATTTTAAGAGTCCATTATGATATAATCCCCAGCAATATTATACACCCTTTGTGCTGGAACTGGTCCTTGCAACTAATATCTCACCCTAGTTTCTATCACAACTATTCTGCCGGGTGATGTTGTGATGGCTCATTCTGTTGATGCTTTTAAGAGGGGTTTGGATGATTTTTTGTACAGACATAATATCAAAGGCTATTTTGATACTAAAATCTACAGTTAGTATAGCTATGGGCATACAGGTATATGAAAGAGTGTGTGTGTGTGTGTGTGTGTGTGTGTGTGTGTCATTTCAGGTACACAAGAGGCCCATCAGCCCACATAGAGGCCCAAACAGCCCCCACAATACTGACTTTCTATGGGACCTTATAGCAGCCCCTCTGGCATTTGCCCTAACCCACAAATAGCCAGTCCGGGCCTGTGTGTGTGCGTGTGTGTGCGTGTGTGTGCGTGTGTGTGGGGTTTTTAATTTGGAGGGGTTGAACTTGATGGACTCGGTCTTTTTTCAACCCAATTTAACTATGTAACTATGTAACTATCTGATGGCTTAGTGACCCTATACTTACATTCAGTGGCGTAACTACCAGGGGTGCAGGGGGTGCAATTGCACCAGCGCCCCCACCCCTTTGGGGCCCGTCAGAGCCACAAAAATGGTTATGGCAGGCGGTTATCTAGGGGGAGATTTTACAGCACACATGTCATCAACTCTCCAGCATGTGATTTATAGAGGTAAGGGCCAGACAGGGGGGCCCAGTTGCCCAGCTGTACCGGGGCCCACCAGGGAGTAGTTACGCCACTGCTTACATTATATTCTAAATTTTCCTTTGTGTGCCCCCAGCTTGACCATGTACGCTGGCAGATAAGAGAACTTAAATTACCATGTGAGTCACAGGGCCAAAGTGTGGCATACTTGAATAGACTAGACGGTCTCCTGCAATTAATGCTACATATCACAGTGTTGTTCTGAGCATGGATCCTCATGTTGCCAACATGCCTATCATACACATTAGGGATTGGGTATATAGCAAGCAACTCTAAGGGCTCTTACACACAAGCGTTTTTACCTGCACTCACCTGCGTTCCATTTTGCTGCATTCAGCCACAGGGGAGCGCAGGTATAGACGCACTCAATGCTTTTCAATGGGGCTGTACTCACACGAATGCATGTAGGCATCAAACGCAGGTTCAGACTCAACATGCTGCATTTTTTCCTGTGTTCGGCGCCTACATGCGTTTGTGTGAGTACAGCCCCATTGAAAAGCATTGAGTGCGTCTATACCTGCGCTCCCCTGTGGCTGAATGCAGCAAAACGGAACGCAGGGGAGTGCAGGTAAAAACGCTTGTGTGTAAGAGCCCTTATATTACTAATTGAAGTTGGTCAGAATTCCTGGTTCCTTCCATATGCCAGTACTGGCATGAGCACTAACAACTGCAGGCATCAGTTTAGCTGTGACTGGCTATTATGGACAGCTCATTTTAATTTCTACAGTGATTCGCTAATTTACATATTAAAGACATACCTAATTAAAGACATACCTAATTTGCATTTTCAGGTGAGCAGCCAATTTACATTTCAAATCAAGCGGCCCATTGGACATTTGCCTGAACCGAAGCTAGGGAATACAGAACCTAGGGGGTGTAGAACCTAGGGGGTGTAGACACTAGGGGGTGTGGAAGCTAGGGAGTGTAGAACCTAGGGGGTGTAGAACCTAGGGGGTGTAGAAGCTAGGGGTAACAAAGGAAAATAAATGATCTAATGTTTACGTGAGACATGCATAAACTATTCAATTAAGAAGACTTGTGGCAGGTTGTTATTGGTGTTTTTACCTTAAAGGGATACTGTCAAGGGAAAACCCATCAGTTAATAGTGCTGGTCCAGAAGACTTCTGTACTGAAATTTTTGAAGATTTTTTTATATTTCATTTTTAAATCTGACATGGGGCTAGACAGTTTGTCAATTTCACAGCTGCCCCTGGTCATGTGACTTGTGCCAGCACTTTTGGAGGGAACTGCTTTTTTGCAGGCTGTTGTTTTTCCTTCTCAATGTAACTGAATGGAACACAGTGGGACATGGGTTTTTACTATTGAGTACTGTTCTTAGATCTACCAGACAGCTGTTATTTTGTGTTAGGGAGCAATTATCTGGTTACCTTCCCATTGTTCTCTTGTTAGGCTGCTGGGGGGGGGGTGATATCATTCAAACTTGCAGTACAGCAGTAAAGAGTGATTGAAGCTTATCAGAGCACAAGTCACATGACTGGTGGCAGCTGGGAAATTGAAAATATGTCTAACCCCATGTCAGATTTCAAAATGAAATGGATTTCAGTGCAGAAGTCTACTGGAACAGCACTATTAAGTGATGCATTTTGAAAATTTTACCCATGACAGTATCCCTTTAACACCCGTTCAGTTGTACTAGCAGAAAGATTGGTATTGTCAGTTCAGTGATGAAAGACTCAGAGTATAATGAATTTCAGGACTTGACAGATCGTCTGGCCTTTGAAAGCTACCCACTCAACTAGCTTTCTTGGCTATAGTGTTCGAGACGCCTTCATCGCCAAGCTGAAATAATTACTCATACAAAGCAAGTGATTACATCTCCTGACATGAATATTTTGCTTTTGTTGTAACATGATGAATCTGTTTTAATTGTATTTTTTTTTTGTTGGTAAGTAGGACTGAATATAGCCAGGCCAATGGAATGGCAATAAGTGCATGAAAACTATTATGTTACTATAAGAACATTCGTAGATTTCCGCATGGCAACAATTATCTGGCAAAATGCTTAAAGTTCAAAAATGAATGTCAATTTTTAACATGCTTGTTAGCACTCACAAGCAGACAGCAAAGTTAGAAGCTAACCCATACCAGTAGATTTATTAGGGTCAAAGGCCAACTTAGGCCAAGTGAAGACTGCACAATTATAGTAATTAGACTGGCCCACAAGTAAGTATATTAGATATGTTCATATTGGTGACTTTTCCCCAATGATATGAACCTATAAGATATGGCTTCCGTCGGTGAACATTATAAGCCTCTGAAAGTCATTGCTCAGTTAATTGCTTATGTAACCATCAGATATGCCAATATTTCCCTGCAACTTTACATTAAATCAGGTTATTAAAGGGATACACCTTCTAAAAACATGTTATTTTGCTGTGTATGGAATCCATTATCTGGACACTCATTATCCAGAAAGCTTTGAATTACCCCAAAGCCATTTCACCCAAATAATTAAATTTTTTGAAAATGATGACCTTTTTCTCTGTATAGGTATGGGATCCATTATCCAGAAATAATTTATCCAGAATGCTACGAATTACGGAAAAGCCGTCTTACATAGACTCCATTTTATTTTAAAAATGATAAAATTTTTCTCTGTAATAATAAAACAGTACCATGTACATGATCCACTAAGATATAATTAATCCCAATTGGAAGCAACACCAGCCTTTTAGGGTTTTTTTTTTTAATGTTTACATGGTTTTCTAGTAGACAAAGTATGAAGATCCAAATTACGGAGAGAGCCATTATCTGGAAAACCCCAGGTCCCGAGCATTCTGAATAACAGGTCCCATACCTGTAGTGAGAAAACAATATCTTGTACTGGATACCAACTAAGATAGGGTAAAACTCACTTTTTTGCATAGGGTGTAAGAATAGGGGGTGCTGGGCAGATAACTGTTAAACTGGCTTCTGCCTTCATGCCATACACCATACAATTAGGGTTGCCACCTTTTCTGGAAAAAACTACCGGACTTCCTATATAGTTAGCTTTTTTCCCTATTAATAACATTGGGATCAGCCATCCTTTTTACCGGCCAGGCTGGTAAAATACCGGCTAGGTGCCAACCCTAAATACAACCCCACACAATGCCTTGCAACAACAGGAGATTTTGTAGGATGCTACTAAACCTGATCCCCCTAGGCTAGAATGTAAAGTCTGATCAGATAAAGTCAGATGGAGTCTTTTCTTCATGCATTTACATCCAACAACATATTTCAATAAGAAAAAAAGTATTTCTGACACCATCTGTTGGATGAAGACACATCATGCAACCTCCACATTCAACAGTAGTGCAGTGTCGGATGGAAAATCTTACCTGTAGTTTATGCATCAGATTTTTCAGTCCCATTATATTTTGACCCATGCGACTCCATCAGACTTGATGGAGTTCA
Source organism: Xenopus borealis (assembly GCA_024363595.1). NCBI lineage: Eukaryota > Metazoa > Chordata > Amphibia > Anura > Pipidae > Xenopus > Xenopus borealis. The sequence continues at coordinate 81,256,970 of CM044444.1, forward strand.
GTCTTTACTGTATAATTATTATTTGAGGCAAAACAACCCTATTGGGTTTAATTAATGTTTATATTATTCTTTGGTAAATTAAAGGTATGGAAGTTCAAGGTCCACAGCATTCTGGATAAAGGGTCCCATACCTGAAGCAAAAGCTTCTAAATTCTGGTTGGGATACTAGAAATTAGTAGCAAAATGTGAGTGTCCACTATTCAATGCCTATGGGCCCGTCAAGAAATAAAAGTTACCCTACAAGAAATTTGCTTATGTAAAACATGGCAATTCTTTCCTGTGATATGTGGCAGGTTGCATATTGGTTTCATATTTCTGTCAACCAGCCATGGAGCACTGGAAATATAATTATAACAGTGTGCACTGGGTTAGAGTTATAACTAACAGTGACCGCAGTATTTGAATCAGGAACAAAAACAGTTAATGCTGTGCCTGCATTTTACACAGGTACATGGGAAAACTGTCCAAGGAAAATAATACCACTGCAAAAAATGATGCTCCACATGGGGCTTACATGTCCAGTGTAGCTTTGAGACATGCATCCTCTTAAGGAGGCCATGCATGGGCCAATAAAAGCTGCCGACAGACCGAGTCGGCAGCTTATTGGCCCGTGTATGGGGCCCTCCGACTGGCTTCCCCGATCAATATCTGGCCGAAAGTCTGTTCATTGATTTGGTCACGCGATCTGACCACCCATATCTCCTCGATTGTGATCCGATCGTTGGGCCCTAGGATCACCCAATATCGCCCACCTAAAGGAGGGCATATCATGGAGAGATCTGCTAGTTTGGCAACATCACCCAACGAGTGAATCTCTCGGTCTATGGCCACCGAATACAAGTGAAAGTTGTATCTGAAGATATATTTGTGATTCTGCAGGTTTGCAGCATAAATGCACTAGGAATTGTAGATGTTCCTTCAAAGTACTGCCTTTTTGTCTAGATTTGCTTTATTTACTTAACCTTTCCACTGTAATGAATCAGTCCCTTGCCTGCCAGGTGATCTGGGTTAAAAACAACTAATTGACCGAATAATTGGCTATTAGCCCATTCTGTGTTACCCTAGCCCGAAGGCCTACACATTGCACAAGCCACGCAGATTTGCAGTCATTAGTTTCCTCAAAGAGAACTCTAGGACTTGCACATTTGTTGTTAATGGACGTGTTTTTTTAAAATGAGCTGTATCTGAATGCACAACACAATAGTAATGCTGAAGGCTTAAGCACATAATAACGCAGCACATGAGCCTAGATGGCAATACAGAGTTCCGCCTGCTTCAGTCTAACAGATGTGAAAAGACAAATGTATAGTCCTCGAGTTCTTATCGTATGAACTGAAAAAGTGATGAACTGAAAAAGTGATGAACTGAAAAAGTCACGTTCTGCCTCTTGCTGCAGCGTTGGACTGGGACGGTGGGACAACGGGGAAAAAACCCAGTGAGCCC
>CM044444.1:81259652-81284996 GCA_024363595.1 Xenopus borealis
ATTTATCTTTTTTTCCTATTGATAACATTGGGATCAGCCATCAAAAATACCGGCCAGGCCCGTAGAATACCAGCCAGGTGGCAACCCTAGAACCTAAAGGTAACGTAAGTACAGTTCCCAGGCCAAGGTCAGTACTGAGAGATCGACACGAAGCAGGCAGGGAAAAGGACAAGGGTTCAGGGACAAGGCAATGATAAAGGAACACGCAAGCAGGAACAAGGAAGAGTTCAGGTAAAAATTCAGTGGGGTAGCCTGCTAGATCAGGCAGGGAAGCCCAATGACCAACAACTATGAGTTGCTTGCAACAGGTTTATAAAGGGGCTTTAAAGAATAGTAACACCAAAAAACGGAAGTGTTTTAAAGTAATAAAAATATAATGTACCTTTTGCCCTGCACTAGTAAAACTGATCGGTTTGATTCAGAAACTCTGCTGCTTTGTAGCAATGGTGGAAATTAAAAAAGGGCTAAATCACATAAATAAATAGTGGGTAGTGATGGGCGAATCTGATCCTTGATTTTTCGTGAAATGATGACAATTTTGCCAAATGGACTATAATTTTAGTTTTGACACATATGATGCACAACAGTATTTTACCAATGCAGGGCAACACTGCATTATATTTTCATTCCTTTATAACATTTTCCTTTTATGATGTTACTATTCCTTTAATTGCTTAATTGGGACACTTGAGGATAACGAGGAGGGCGGAGAAAAGGAACCAGAAGAGTGGAATGCAAGCTATTAATACAATATATCACTCTGATCCATGGGGCTTACAGACTTAATATGTGTCACCTCAGTAGCAGGGAGGAGTAAGGACTTGCCCAAGGCCACAAAAAGTTAGTAAAGGAATCAATATGTCATCTGGAAAACCCCAGGTACTGAGCCTGTCCCGAATAGCAGGTCCATTACCTGTATTTTGTTCCAGGGTTAGTGACAGATAGAAATGTTTTCTCTAAAAAAGTAGACCAGTAAATAACAAGTTGTAAGGGCTGAAGGCTCTGGTGGAGTTGCGGACCAAGGAGGAAGCAGCAGTCCGATTGCCAGTCCAAGTACACGGTTCAGGCGGGGGTCAAGAACAAGACGTGGTCGAAATCCAGGCAAAGGGTTGGTTCAGGCAGCAAAGAATCATAAGTCCAAAAACGAAGCAGGGTCATACACGAGCAAAATCCGTAAGAAAGTCAAGATAGGCACACCCAGGAACAGCAAACGTGAACCTATAATTGGGCAAGAGTCCAAAGCTCCCTTAAATAGGCCCAGATTGGCGCCAAACGGACGCCGGCGGGATGGCGTCAGGACGCACACCTGCTTGCGTGCATTTACGCCTGCGCCCAACCCGACGCAGGCGAAAATTAGCAGGAACCCTTACAGTAGTAAGCTCTTATGATCATCTATTGTAAACCAAATAACCTAAAGCAGAAAGAGGCACCAATTCGAGGACTTGGTTTGGGATGTGGACCTATCTTAGCACTTTTATAAAATTTTGCTAAATTCTATGTTTTCAGTCACACTAAATTTGACCTTAACATCCTGTGACTTTAAAACTCTGGGCAAATAAAAAGCAAAATTCTTTGTTCAAACAAAAACGATACATGCTCAAGGCATATTAATCCTTTTTTTAGAACACATTAAAGGGATATAAAATGCACAGTGTCGGACTGGGATGCCTGGGGCCCACCTTTCCAAACTATTATTCCTTCTCTTCTCACTTAACCTCTTTATTCTCCTATTCTTTTAGATCTACTTTGTATACTCTATTCTTCCATTATGAAGCCTCTTTTTCCACATAAATAAATATGGAATGAACATGAAATAGGCCAAATTGTTAGAAGCAAGAGGGCCCACTGACACCTGGGCCCACCGGGAGTTTTCCTGGTATCCCTGTGGGCCAGTCCAACACTGAAAATGCATCCATTAATAGTGCTGCTCCAGCAGACTTTTGCACTGAATTCCATTTGTCAAAATAGCAAAGAGATTTTTTTATATTCAGTTTTGAAATCTGACATGGGACTAGACATTTTGTCAATTTCCCAGCTGCCTCTGGTCATGTGACTTTAGGAGGGAACTGCTTTCTGGCAGGCTGTTGTTTATCCTTCTCAATGTAACTGAATAGTACACATGGGTTTTTATTATTGAGTGCTGTTCTTAGATCTACCAGGCAGCTGTTATCTTGTGTTAGGGAGCCGTTATCTGGTTACCTTCCCATTGTTCTGTTGTTAGGCTGCTGGGGGGGGAGGGAGGGGGTGATATCACTCCAACTTGCAGTACAGCAGTAAAGAATGATTGAAGTTTATCAAAGCACAAGTCACATGACTTGGGGCAGCTGGGAAATTGACAAAATGTCTAGCCCCATGTCAGATTTCAAAATGAAATATAATAAAAAAAAACTCTTGAGAAATGGATTTCAGTGCAGATTTCTGCTGGAGCAGCACTATTAACAGATGCATTTTGGAAAAAAAAATGTTTCCCGTGACAGGATCCCTTTAAGGTGGCCATAGACGCACAGATAATATCGTACGAAACAAATATTGGTAGGATATTCGGTGCGTGTATGGTGGAAAAGGAGTCGATAATCAGTAGAAGACTTGGATATCGGTTGGCTCATCAATTGGGCTGGACGGAAAATTTTGATCGGGTGCCTCCGATAACCGTTAGTGCTCTACACGTCTATTCAAACAAAAAATCTTTCTTTGAAACTTATTTTCCAAGAAAGATCATAATTGTACCGTCTATGGCCGCTAGTGATGGGCGAATCTCCCGCGTTTCGCTTCGCCGAAAAAATTCGCGAATTTCCAGAGAAATTCACGAATTGGCGAAAAAATTCGTTTTTGACGCGCGGCGCTTCAATCGCGCGACTCGTTTTTTTTGGCTAATTTTTTGCCGGCGAATTTTTGCTGCCGTTACGCGAATTTATTCGCCAGCGGCGAATCGCGGGAATTCGCCGCGAATTCGCCCCTGGCGAATATATTCGCCCATCACTAATGGCCGCCTTTAGAAGCAAGTCTTGCACATTTTGGAAGATTTTGCAGCTGGCCAGGTGCTGGTATACTGTCAAATTTTGTCAAAGGACCCTTTTATGTAGACATTCCCAGGCAATCCTGAACTTGTCTGGGAAATAAAATTTTCACAAGAGGAGATGTGTATTATAGTCAGTTCTTAGGTAACAAACTCTCTCATTATGCCATGTTATGACATGGATAAACCTCCGCTAAATAGCTCTGCAGATGCCTGCAGCACAGAAACACTACAGTCCAACCCAACATGTCTCTGCTGATAACCTTATCAAGTTCTAACAGCTCTGAGATCTTCTTCAAATATCCTTCAACATAAACATCAATTCAAACCACACATAGTTCTCTCTCTTCTACAATCCCTTTGTTCTGAGTTTCAAAAGTAGCTTGTTGGGAATAAGAAAAACACCCATCCTTCATAAAGGGGCACAGCGTCAGTTTCTATTAGTCCATTTATTCTGTGTTTGTTTAAATATAATGGGCATCAAACACTGTCAGTGTCATGCACAGCATGTGGGGCAGAGTCAGACCGGTGCTACAATGAATAGGGCATGTAACATACAGGTATACATGATTTACAACATGCTTCTATCTTCTAAAATGGATTAGGAATTTAGGAATCAATTATATTGCCTTTATTCAAATAGAAACCTTTAGAGTAAGGTCACACAAGCAGATTCAGGGAGATTTAGTCCCCTGGCGACTAATCGACTATCCTTCTGGGCGAACTGCCTTCCCGTGTGCTACAATGAAAAGTCGCCAGAGCTAAAGTGCATGTGGCGCTTCTTTGTCCAAAGCAAAACGAAGGGAGGCGTGTGCTTTAGCAGGCCCGGAGCCCTGGCCCAGGGCCACAGAAATTCGCATTCACATAGGTTGCACATCTGCGCATATTCAAAGTGTGCACATGCGCAACTGCATGCAGGTACCATCGACAGGACGTGAAGGGAATGGGAGGTGGCGCAACGCAGAAGGGAAGAGAAAGACACGAGAAGGGGAGGAGAGGAGAGATACGAGAAGGGGAGAACAAGAGAGACACGGGAAGGGGAGACACTGGGAGGGGAAGAGAAACATGGGAAGGGAAGGGGAGGAGAGACATGGGAAGGGGAGGGCAAGAGAGACACGAAGAGGGAAAGAGAGACATGGGAAGGGGGACACGAACGGGAGGGTATGAGCGGGGACGGCCTAGGTGCGCCCTGTTTGTAAATCCGGACCTGTGCTTTAGCGCTGATGACTTTTTATTGTAGCAGACGAGAAAACGGGAAGGCAGTTCGGAGAGATTGTCACCCAGAAGAAGAGGCGACTAAATCTCTCCGAATCTGCCCATGTGACCTTCCCTAAAAGCATACATGGGAAAAGGACTAGGTCAAACTAGTTTAGACCAAAAGAAGGTGTTTTTAGGAGTCTCGTCATCTGTAGTAGCTCGACAAAACTCTTTGGGACAAATTCACTAAAGGGCAAATTTTGCCTGCGATGGCTTCGCCACACTTCGCGGCACTTTGTCAGGAGTAAATTCACTACCACTAATTCACTAAAATAGGAAGTTGATCTACGGCTTAGTTAGTTTTCGTTAGTTTGTTAGTTTTGACTAAATTTGTTAAATTTGAATTCGCAGCAAATTCCCACCAGCGAATAAATTAGCAAAACGGCAGGAAAAATTTGTCTGGCGAAAATTCACCAGCGGCTCATTTTGGACCCAGGTGTCCGTTTTTGGATGCGGGCGTCCCCTTTTTTGACGCCGGCAATGTGCGCCAGCATTTGGTGACTAGCAAAAAATTTGGCAAAGCGCTGCAGATTCGCCCATCACTGGCCAGCGTTTTTATGATTAATAATTTTCATGACTTTTCATTTTATGGGATATTATGCCACTGACATAAGATTGAGGAGGATGTAGCTTCATCTGGCGAAAACAGGTAAAGTAATGGAACATTTACACTCTAGTGAATTTGTGCAGTAACGATCGTTCCACAGAGCGAAAATGCATCTGGCAATAGGGAGGGAAAATTGTGGCCAGTGCTCACAGTGGAAAAAAAGAAGGAGGCGTCTTATGGTACAGGTAGTTATTTCTATTGGCATAAATTGGAAGAGGAACCCTGGGGGCATATGCTATCATTTATATTATGGCTAATAGATACAGGTGTTATTAGAGTTTCTTTATCCATTAAATATAGTTATATTTCCCACAAGTCAGCGATGCCTTTCACCTCCTGATGTGCTGAACAACTGGCTCAGTGGCTGCATTATCCTTTCCTCCAAAGTGTCTGCATTATCCTTTCCTCCAAAGTGCTTTAATTCCTTTAAATAATGCCATAATCCAAATCCCTGATGCCCCTGTCTGCTCAGATCTTCTTTTCACAATACACCTTTTATTTTATTACGGGAATCATAATAATCATAATCCCAAACAACTAACGCTACATGGGTTACCTCTGTTACTAGTGATGAGTGAATCTGTCCTGTTTTGCTTCGTAGAAAAATTTGCAAAAAAATTGTGAAACACACTGAAGTCAATGGGCATCAAAATAATTTGGATGCACAACAGTTTTTTTTATGTACGCAGCCATTTTCACACGCACGCACTTTTTTGTTCAAATGCATTAAAGTCAATGGGATTCAAAATAATTTTGATGTATGACAATTTTATTCAACTTTTTTGTTGCAGAAAATTTTTCCTTTGCGAAGAAAATCTCAGGTGGCAAAATTCACCGCAAATCGATGCCTGGCAAATAAATTCGCCCATCAGTACCTGTTACCATTGAACATTACTGCAACAAACGTTTAACGTTCATTACTGGACAAAGTACTTTTTTGGTTCCTCTGGGTTTTGGAACGAAACCAAACTTCATCCAAAGTTCATATCTGGTCAGAATACAGGTACTTTTCATTTTAAAATCATACCAATGCCAAACATTTCAATTTGAAATGTATACAGCACTGAACTTTAGGCCTTCAGATGCAGAACTACAACTTCCAGCATGCATTAACTTTTTTAATAGGTTGGAGGATTTTGGCAATTATAGCCATCAACATCTGGGGATCTTCTATCTACATCATCCACATCCATAAGCTGGACAGGCTATGCCTTAAACATACAGTTTGTACCAGCTCTAACTATAAAATTCTTGAATTGAAAAGTACTGATTTCAGTTAAGACATTAGAAATTTAAATTAAAATGGGAAAAATAGGCATTAGCAAAATGCTCAGACTGTGGTGTAAAACACTGACTGATTGGTCATTAATGTTTCGAAAAATAAGAATGATTTAAGTGGTATTAGGACAGAGACACACACGACGATTCAAGGAGATTTAGTCGCCAGGCCTCTTCTTCGGGCGACTAATCTCCACAGAAAACCTTCCCACCGGATAGAAACTAGATAGCAGGCAGGATGGCCCATAGTTGCCACATGAGGAAACTTCGAGCGACTTCGGAAAACAAAGCAATTTGACTGCCATCCTGCTGCAATTTAGATTTAGGGAAGGCTTTTCACCCGAAGAAGAGGCGATTTGTCTGCCTTCCATCTGCTTGAATGAAGAATCGCCTGCGCTAATGAACTATCGGCGATTCGATTTCCAAAGTAGCCCAAAATTAAAGCGCTGTGAGTCCATTAGTGCAGGCGATTCTTCATTCCAGCAGACGGAAGGCAGGAAGAAGGCAATTCGGGGACATGGTCGCCCCGCAGAAGAGGCGATTAGTCTCCAGGCGACTAAATCCCCCCGAATGTGCCCTTCTGCCCCAACCCTAAGGGCAGATTTACTAATGGTCGAATTTCAAAGTGAAAAAACTCGACCATCGAAATTTTTTTTAAGGCTATATTGAATCGAAAATGGACCTATTTAGATCTAATAGGTCCGTTTTCAATTGAAAAAAAAATCGTTTGAATGCATAGTTCGATTCGAACGATTTTAACCAGAATCCTTCAAATTCCTAGAACTTAGAAAAATTTTCAGGACAGGTCCCCCATAGGCTACAATGGCAATTCGGCAGCTTTAAGGTGGCGAATAGTCAAATTTTAAGTATTTTAAAGAGATACTATTAGGGTTTGAATTTGAATTTGAATTTTCTAAATTTTTTTCTATTAGAATCGAATTTTGGGGTATTTGAAGTAGCCCAAAATTTTTTAATTCTAATTTTATTGGAATATTCACATTGTCCCTTAGTAAATGTGCCCCTAAGGTTAAGGTCACACTTGGCGAGTCACCTGGTGACTAATCACCTCTTCTTTGGGGCAACTAATCTCCCCAAACTACTTCACCCTGTCTTGTGCCGGCCATAATGAAAAATCGCCTGCGGCATGACACGCGGTGCTTCATTTTCCAAAGTCGCCTCACGAGGAAACGTTGAGTGACTGTGTCATGCCGCAGGCGACTTTTCATTATAGCCGGCACAAGGGGGAAATAGTTAGGGGAGATAGCTAGCCTCCACACAGCCAACCTAGGAAAATTAAAACCTAGCACAATGATAAAATTAAGTTACATTAGGGGGTCAAAGGTGGCTATTTTGATAGAACTGTATAGAAGCTTAAGAGCAATTAATACAAAATTCAATTGTGTTGAAAAAAAAAAAAATAAATAAAAAACAGGAGATGAAGTAGCCTCCTAAGTAAAACCGCTAGCTGATATGTCCCAACACATTCCCAACTGATAACACAGTAGCTATCCTCAGCTGTTGACAAGGCAACGTCTAGACTTGTCTGTTTTGGGGTCATACAATTCCATTGGTTTTTTTCCTCTTAAAGGAAATTATTTGCCCAAACAATTACATTTTCCCACCCATCACTCCCCACCTACTGTACATTCCAGCTAGTGTAAAAAAAGCTTAAAGTAAACTTGTCCAGGACTGCAATCAATGTATCCCAGTGATGCCACCAACAAGGCAGGAGGCAGTGAGGGAAAGAAAAATGCAGCTGTAGGCTGTTATTTTTTTTTTAATTTTGTGCACTCCTACCAGGCAGCTGTATTTGTGTCCCAGGGCAGGTTTGGACAAGACTGTGGCACAGAAGTGATAATAATGTGTCTGTCATTTTACTATGGCATGTAGGATCTTGCAAACCGCAAATACCGTTAACTGGCTTGAGTGAATCTGTTACAACAGATCCTGGAATACACTGGGACTGCAGTGCGTACCTCATTGTTTCTACAACGATACAGAATAATTCTACCTTGTTTGGTTCGAATTTGGGAAAGAGCAGATCTGAGGGAACCGAAATTCGTCATAGGATGGTGGAACTAATTACCGTAGTCACAGAATTTATCATGTGATGGGAAATAATAGGCTTATACGTGTATGGGATCCATTATCTGGAATCCATTATCTAGAAAGCTCTGAATTAAGGAAAGGCAGTCTCTCATAGAAAAACAATCCATATTTTTAAAACAGATTTCCTTTTTCACTGTAATAATAAAACAGTACCTTGTACGTGATCCAAACTAAGATATAATTAATCCTTATTGGAAGCAGAACCTGCCTCTTGCATTTATTTATGATTTTCTTGCATCTTCATACTAAGGTATGAAGAGCCAAATTAAGAAAAGATCTGCTATTTGGAAAGTCCCAGGTCCCAAGCATTCTGGATATCAGGTCCCATACCTGTATAGGGAACATCTTATACATTCCATAATGAAAACTTGGCCACAAATAGCACATTGTAAAAACAAAACATTTCATATGCACACTACCCTACCCTTGTTTTTCAGAGGGCCGATACATGATTTTTCAACAAATTCAAGTTAATTAAAAATATATTTTACATGAAAAAAAATCTCCTACATTTCAAGGATATGTTCCCGAGGACATGATAGACCCCCTGACTCATCTCACTTTCACACAGTTACTGACACTAGCAATGAGGCCTGAAAACAGAGTCTTAGATTGTGCAAATTAACCTGACACAATGGTGAAGGATGGAAAGATAAGTCAACCATGACACAAGGGGGCATTCTCAGAGGTGCTGTATGTGAAGTGAAGACTATTTTCCATCTCATCAGTTAAACTTGGTCTCCTGTCTGTCTCCAAAGCTGTCCATTTTAATTCTCTGGACCCTATCGTTATTGATCGCAACTGTGTTTTACCCTCTTCCTCTGCATTACTTTAATATTTTTATCTAATTAGATTTGAAATAACATTGATGTAGGGCTTTAATTGCCATAAGATGCTCAGGCCAAGGTGCCTTCCATGGGATGCTGTTCTCATTCCACTTCCTCTGTGGGCAACATTACCGACTTCAGGCTGCACTACACATCCAATCGGAACTATTTATTGGAACCTGAACAGTTCTTAAAAAGCTCAGGACAAATGCAAATAAACCAAGAAGGTGCAAGTACTGTGAAGGGTAGAGGCACATGGCAGATGCCACGTGAGAAAACTTTGGGAGAATTTGGAAAAGTGCTCTGTGTGCCATCCAGCCGCCGATTTACATTCTAGCCAGGGGGGAGGCAGTTCGGGGAGATCACTCACCTGAGGAAGAGGCGATTTTTCACCAGACGACTAATATCCCCAAATAGCATTGTGTGCGCTCTGCACTAGAAGAGCCGAATTTCCAGGTTTGAAAACCAGAAATTCAGCTCTTAGTTACCAGGAGCAGCTTTTTTGCCACCCCTGGTAACCAGAGCGGGGTGCTGCCGCCTGAGGCGAGTGCCTCAACTCGCCTCATTGGAGGAGTGCCTCTGCACATTGGCTAGTTACAAGTGCTTAGATTCTGGAAGATTTAGTCGCAAAGCGACAAATAGGGTTGCCACCTGGTCGTTTTTTTACCGGCCTGGCCAGTATTTTTGATGGCTGATCCTAATGTTGTTAATAGGAAAAAAAGCTGAATATATAGGAAGGCCGGTATTTTTTTTTAAGAAAAGGTGGCAACCCTAACGACAAACCACCTCTTGTTTGGGCGACTAATCTCGCCGAAAAACTATCCCGGCTAGAATCTAAATTAGGAGAGCTTTGTTTTCTGAAGTCACCCAAAGTTTTCTCGTAAGGCAACTTTGTTCGACTCCAAAATACGAAGCTCTTAGAGTGCCATCCAGCTTTTTGGGGAGATTAATCACCTGAAGAAGAGGTGATTTGTTGATGGAGCGACTCAGTATCCCCGAATCTTAGTGTGTGTCACTAGCCTAAATGTCACACACTCTTGCTCTCCTTAGTGCTCTTGCAGTTGTGTCCCAGGGGTTGTAAATAACCCCTATTGTCACCAACAATTCATCAGTGCTGTAAGGTCACATGAAGTTAAGGGTTCAGATTCAGTTTGCCCCAGCACTCAGGATTTAAAGGAATTATTCAGTATAAAAATAAAAAGTGGGTAAATAGACAGGCTGTGCAAAATAAAAAATGTTTCTAATATAGTTTATTAGCCAAAAATGTAACGTATAAAGGCTGGAGTGACTGTATGTCTAACATAATAGCCAGAATACTACTTCCTGCTTTTCAACTCTCTTGGTTTCCATTGATTGGTTACCAGGCAGTAACCAATCAGTAACTTGAGGGGGGGGCACATGGGTCATAACTGTTGCTTCTGAATCTGAGCTGAATGTTAAGGTTCCAGGTTTTGAGCAATTCATCATGTACCTGATCTCATAGAAGTCAATGTCTAATTAATTGTAATAGTGGTTTTAACTGGAGGGCTAAAGGGTTACTAAAAATCTTTTATCAAGTTACCCCTGTTCCCTGCTACAGGCTCACGTGTGAAGAACAGTCAGTATTATCTGTTAATGTGTGTGTTTTTTGCCTGTTTGTGGAAACCAGGGCATCATGAGATCAATTTAGATATGTGGAGAACAAACAAACATCACGTATATAGATATATTTATAATTGTGGTTGAGACCAAACATACTGTATATGCCTTATCTTGCCTGACCCGGGACAGTCTATTGTTAGGTGGCCTTCTGCCTCTTAACTGTTCCTTTTGTATGCAATACAGCAATACATGTTTGAGGGGATGATGACCAAAGAGTTAAAGGAGAACTAACCCCTAATATGGCTAGAAATGCAATATTTTATATAATGAACTGATTGCACCAGCCTAAAGTTTCAGCTTGTCAATAGCAGCAATGATCCAGGACTTCAAACTTGTCACAGGGGGTCACCATCTTGGAAAGTGTCTGTGACACTCACATGCTCAGTGGGCTCTGAGCAGCTGTTGAGAAGCTAAGCTTAGGGTTCGTCACAAATTATTAAGCAAAATATTAGGTATGTCTGTAATATAAGCTGATGCTACATTGCTAAATATTAAATTCTTATGTTAATTGCACTGGTTTCTGTGCTGCCATGTTGTAATTATCTGTATTAATGACTAATCAGCCTTATATTGTGACTATATTTCTATTCTATGTGTTCTGTATATTGTGAGTGGGTCCCTAAGCTCAGTAAGTGACAGCAGCACAGAGCATGTGAATCAGTGAATCAGCAGAAAAGAAGATGGGGAGCTACTGTCATATTTGGAGGCACAAATCTTCCCTGATAAAGGGCTGTTGCCTTGGGCTGGTACAGAAGCACAAAACATAATGTACAACATTCCTACCTACTTCTTTAGTTAAGCTTTAGTTCTCCTTTAAGAAGACCAACTTGAACCCACAAGGAAACAATAAGGATTGTCAGACATCCAACAAGCCTGAGCAGCTTTATACAGCATTTTATTACCATTGCTTGCATAAAAAAAATAAGATTTTTACATGTCTTGTCATGCATACCAAGGATTTGCTTTTACTCTTCCCTTGAAAACACAACGAGGGGGGTTTAGTATAAAGCAGTGGAGCCAAAATAATGACTTTTGAATTTTTTGGCTTTTTCCATACAGCTAGCCTCAGCGAGATAACGTCTGACATACACTGCAAATTGTAGCCCATGTGCCATAGAAGCAGCAGTAGTTTCTAATCAAGAGAAATATATCAAGTATTACTTTTTAATAGTATCCTGAGCATTTTTAGGATATAACATACACATATTTTCTATGTTACCGATACAGGTATGGGACCTTTTATCCAGAATGCTCAGGATCTGGGGTTTTCCGGATAACTGATCTTTCGGCAATTTGGATCTTCATACCTTAAAGTCTACTAGAAAATCATGTAAACATTAAATAAACCCAATAGGCTGATTCTGCTTCCAATTATGATTAATCTAAGTTTGGATGAAGTACAAGGCACGGTTTAATTATTACAGGGAAAAGGAAATAGTTTTAAACAAATTTGGATTGTTTGGATAAAATGGAGTCTACGGGAGACAGCCTTTACGTAATTTGGTGCTTTCTGGATAATGGGTTACTGGACAGCGGATCCCATATCTGTATTTATTTTTCCCTAACCATTTCCATTGTAGCCTCCTGTTTCTTATCTGGGATGAGTGTTTCAAGGTGAACAAGTCCTTTAACATTATACAGGTCCCAGAACCCTTATTTTACCAAGTATACACAAAGCTTGGCTGTACAGAAAGAGACCTTATGGAACTGGATTATTCTTTTATTGGTTAACTAAGACAAGTTAAGCTGGGACCCCAGTAATATCTAGAGTAATGCGACCTAACATGGGGCCTTCCTTGGAGATGCTTGACAAAGGAGTTTTGTTCTCCGAAACGTTGCATCTGCACTCCGCTTAATAAACTTGGAAGAAAATTCACTCAGACCTGTGTGCCTTTGGATATTGTTTGTTCCTGAATCTTGAGGTGGCCGAGCCTCTACCTGAGTGCACCAGGCAGCTTACGTACAGATTGAGGGTGTGCGAGGCCCTGCAACTATTCTTCTATACTTCCTTGGAGATGGCCATAATGGATCAATTTTGATCATCCCCAACAACCATACCAGAAAAAGAGAAGGAGCTATGGCCCCCTTTTTCTCCTCATAAATCTATACACCATTGTCTGTACATGCAGGCCAGCCCAATTGCATCTGTCAAGGCTCATTCTCCGTGGGTGGATGGTGCACTGGCAGATAGAATTTTCAGGATTCTCTGTCAAAACCACCCCAAGGTACCATTAATGTGCAGACTGCCAGATCACATCTAGACAGGTATAGGCATATTAAGTCAGACATACATGACATATTATGGAATAAGCAATGAATAGTCGTTAGTTACAGTATGCATAACCATAATTGGAAATATAATTTATAGGAAAGATCAGTTGGCAGACTGGCCAATCATGGAAATCAGGAACATCATTCTTTCACTCTATTGCTAATCTGAGCCAAACCAAAAATTTTAAACCTCCAATAAAAAGCCTAATATGTACAGTACAAGGGAGCCTGCTCCCATCGTTCCATTGACACACATCCAGGAAAGAAATGTTGCACCCAATGACAATAGCTGTATGTGTACAGCCAAGCTGTATATCTGCAAACTCAGTTTGCAGAGCACCATTTAAGTTATTAATTTGCTCAAAGCCTTAGCCAAAAGCTTAGTTTGGAAGGTTTTGCAGAGAACTGTCTTTTCCCCCTCTACACATTTGCTTCAAGGTGAATGTTACTGATAAATGCATAGAGAGTGCTTTCCTAATTTGTTACTGGACCTTTAAATCTGTGGTTTTTAGATTCAAGCAATTTTATATAAAGGTTTAGTACTGTATATACATTCAGTTATTAGAGTAAGGGTATTTCTTCATGTGATCTTGTGCGTGGCTTTTTTATGTGTTCCACAGCACAAGGAAGCCATGGTGTTAATACACAGCTGTACCATATTGAAATGCAGTTAGGACCAGGATTGGGCCATCCAGGGGCTACCGGGACTGTGACCAAAGGTCCTTCTTCCAAATGCCCAGCTTCCAACCTATCCTGCCCCACCTTCTCCTCCTTTGCGCTGCCAGGTGTGACTGAGGGAGAGGCTACAATCTGGATATCGGAGGGGCTGGTTCACTAGGGCCCCTGAAGGCTAAGGCGCATCAGATGTTTTCCCTTGCCCTAGTGGCCCAGTCCAACACTAGGTAGGACACCACAAACAGCACTCCATCTGCCTTTGGCAGGTCACTACTGTGCTGTCACTATTGGATAGAAATGGGGGTCGCTAACTCATGCATTCTCATGTAGTGCAACGCATAAAATAGGCACACAGGATGAAATGAAAAAACATCAATGTGTAAGAGTCCTAAAAAACAATGAGTATTAGTCCCAAACCTCAGCTAAATTAAACCTTCCCCCCACTAGCAATTGTGTTTAGGCAAGTCTCACATTTTGGCAACTTGTGACTCAAACTGAGATTTCTGCATGATTTTGTTTCCATGACACAGCCCTCTGCTGGTGGATGCAAACAACTATTTCTAGACATTACGGCCAGATTCGGTTTGATGAGGAAAAAAACACATCCCAAGGAAAGAAACCAGTGTTGGACTGGCCCACAGGGATACCAGGAAAACTCCTGGTGGGCCCAGGTGTCAGTGGGCCCTCTTGCTTCTAACAATTCGGCCTATTTCATGTTAATTCCCCATTTCTTTATCTGGAAAAAGAGACTTAATGATGGAAGAATAGAGTATAGTATAGTATCTAAAAGAATATGAGAATAAAGAGGTTAAGTGAGGAGAGAAGGAATAATAGTTTGGAAAGTTGGGCCCCTGGCCTAAGGTTTTCTGGTGGACCCCTGGTATCCCAGTCTGACACTGAAAGAAACCAAGGTAAGAAATTGAAAAGAAGTGAATATATAAGGCTCCACAGGATATTACAAAATAGTTTAGCACTCAGGATACAGCCATATCAAATTCACACACAAAAATGGCAAATTCTGTCAAATCTTAAAACAAATCTCAAATTCAGTGAGTGTTTATTGGGTTTTAACACACCTTTACTATTTTTTTTTTTTTTTTTTTAAATCATGCAGATAATTTACGGTAACATTTATTCTTTCCTGGAAGTAATACATCACCCAAGACTTTACAAACTGACAGGAAGTTACAGGTATGGGATCCATTATCTGGAAACCCATTATCCAGAAAGCTCCGAATTACAGGAAGGTCATGTAAACTCCATTTTAACCAAAATAGTTCAACTGTCTTAAAATGATTTCCTTTTTCTGTGTAATAATAACAAAACAGTACCTTGTACTTGATCACAGCCAAGGTTTATCCTTATTGTAGGCAAAACAATCTTATTGGGTTTAATCCATGTCTAAATTATTTTTTAACAAAGGACTTAAAGGGATACTGTCATGGGAAAAAAATTTTTTTTTTCAAAATGCATCAGTTAATAGTGCTGTTCCAGAATTCTGCATTGAAATCCATTTCTCAAAAGAGCAAACATTTTTTTATATTTCATTTTGAAATCTGACATGGGGCTATACATATTGTCCCAGCTGCCCCAAGTCATGTAACTTGTGTTCTGATAAACTTCAATCACTCTTTACTGCTGTACTGCAAGTTGGAGTGATATCACCCCCTCCCTTTCCCCCACCCAGCAGCCTAACAACAGAACAATGGGAAGGTTACCAGATAACAGCTCCCTAACACAAGATAACAGCTGCCTGGTAGATCTAAGAACAGCACTCATTAGTAAAACCCATGTCCCACTGCGTTCCATTCAGTTACATTGAAAAGGAAAAACAACAGCCTGCCAGAAAGCAGTTCCCTCCTAAAGTGCTGGCACAAGTCACATGCCCAGGGGCAGCTGGGAAATTGACAAAATGGCTAGCCCAATGTCAGATTTCAAAACTGAATATAAAAAAATCTGTTTGCTCTTTTGAGAAATGGATTTCAGTGCAGAAGTCTACTGGAGCAGCACTATTAACTGATGCATTTTGGAAAAAAACATGTTTTCCCATGACAGGATCCCTTTTAATCAATGGAGATGTAAATTACATAAAGACCCCCTCCCCCCCAATTCCAGATCCTGAGCATTCTGGAGGACAGATTCCTTACCTGAGTGAGGCTTATCTTTATTGCAAGTGACTGCATGAAGTCATATACCACAGTGCTGTATCTATTTCTTGGCTCTGCAAGGACTATATTGACACAACAACAAAGGTCTGTACAGAGATGTGCATTACAGGCAGCAGACCTAGTAGTTACTGGGGGCCTCAAAGTATGCAGAACCCAGAACACTTTCAATATATGTTTGTGAAACAGTTATCTGGAAGACACCATGGCAGGCCCTAAAAATATTTTAGTGTAAAGCCCTGTAAGTTGTAACCATGCTGCTGTGCATACAAGCAGATTAAGTCAAAACATTTAACACATTTTTCATCCATACTTGGCAACAGCTGATTGTTCGGTTCCACTTGACCTATTTCCTATAACAATTGTGTTCATTCAATTCACATAAAGAATCACGAGTAGATGAGAGACTGTCCTACCTAAGGAAGCATGTACCTCCGGCTCTATTATATGTTATAACAGTGACACAGAAGTGCAGGGATCTTTTATCAAGGGATTTACATATTTCTGTGTATCTGTAACGCAAACAGCGCTGCTAAAGCTTCCTGCTAATATGTTTATAATGTTATACCAACGAGTGAGCTACCTGTGGATACATTCAATCATCTAGATCACTGATCTTCCTACCTGTCATTTGGACTAAGCAGCATCACGTGTTTTCAGCACATAAACACAACTGCACCATTCAGAAACACAGGCACACTTATCAAACTTCCCCATGACCTTGTCTTTATTCCTTTGTGCATACAGTAGCACCCGCCGTTTTACATTTTCCAGGGGACCAGAAAAAAAATTGTGTAAAATCTAGGAAAACGTAAAATCTGGGAAATGTGGTATGCATAACAAATAATCATTACTCTGAAATCATGGGGTGTAGCTTCTAGGATCAGGTTTGAGGACAGTGATCCAAAACCTATAACGGTTTAATAACAAGTTGCCAGTATCCTCAGTCATTAAGGGTAGGGACAGACAGGGAGAAGGTAAAAAACGCCAGGCGACAGAATCTCCCCGAATCTCCCTGTCTGTCCCCAGCCTATAAGTTGACCTTGACCTAAGTATACTGATTATTGATTTACTGGCCCCAGAATTACTTACTTTAGATTTCCAACCTGCAGTCAACCATGTGGTTGTAAGGCACCATAGGAATGGAAAGTTCAAAAGGTAATAAGTAAGAAAGAAAAGGTCAGCAGCCTTTGTTGTATAGGGTCAGCCATGGTAATCACAGAGTGGCAGCCTTTGTTGTATAGGGTCAGCCATGGTAATCACAGAGTGTTAGATCCCACTCAAAAATGTATGTCCAAAGCCCATGATCACTGCATGGCTCAAAAGGGTCCACATGGGGGTGCTAACAATATCTATGATAAAGTGTTGGGGGGGGGGAGCTGAAAGGTTATGACCAGGCTGGGTAGTTTCCTTTATAAACTGTTTACTGTAGCTTTCTTTGATAAGTGACTAACAGTGCGGTTAATATGTGTTCATACTGGAAAGTCCCACATCATGTAGGCATGTTTAGAAACGAAGCAGCTTTTGAATGTCTGAGAATAGTAGAAGTTACTGTCTAAACTAATTATGTCAGTGGCAGCGTCTGTAAGCATAGAATCATTAACAGATAGCCCACAAGTCTCATCTTCTCTATAGAGATGGCTGGCAGTTAGCCTAATGGGTTTGGCTAGAGGCACGGTGATTGGCAGTTGCTGAAAAGGAAGCCTCTCTAAAGAAACAAAATGGGCTATATTTACTGCAAAATAGCACAACTTCCTGTGGCTCCAGGAAGACCTTCAAGTGATGGTGATACATAACAAACATCAGCATTCACAGAATTGTAAGACGTTTAAAGGCTAATTAAAGCCCTAAAGGGAAACTTGTCATTAGGCTTAGTATGTTACAGAGCTGCTTTACTGGTCAAGAGCTACAGTAGCCCCTGATACTCCCCTGAGAATGAGCCATGTGCAAGCTTTGCCTTGCAAGCAAATCAAGGACCCACAAAGGATTTTTGCTGCATTCTACAATATGGAGTGGATGTTTATAGGTGAGTTCTGTATTATTCTTAGGGCTGGTGTGCCTCTGGGCCCTGTACCTACACTAAATCAAATAACATTAAAGAGGTGATTCAACTTTACAATGACTTTTAGGGCAGGTACAGACAGGGAGATTCGGGGAGATTCTGTTGCCTGGCGTTTTTAGCAGGCGACAGAATCTCCCCGAATCTCCCTGTCTGTCCCTACCCTTAGTATATTTCAGCATGGCTAATTCTAAGCAACTCTACAATTGGCGTTTATTATTTCATTTGCATAGGTTTTGAATTATTTGACTTTTTCTTCTGACTCTTTCCAGCTTTCAAATGGGGGTCTCACTGACATCTAAAAAAACACAAATTCTCTTTAAAGGAGAAGGAAAGCTACAGAGGCATTTTACTGAAAACAGATTAGCTGCTATAGTGCAAGCTAGAAGGCTATATTTATTCTGTAGAATGTTTTACCATACCTGAGTAAAAAGCTCTAGAAGCTCTCTGTTTGTTTAGGATAGCAGCTGCAGTATTAGCTTGTTGTGACATAACTTCCTGCTTGAGTCTCGCTCAGATTACAGCGGGGGGGGGGGGGTAGAGGAGCAAACTGAGCATGCTCAGGCCTGGGGCAAGGAGGTTTAAACTGAAGGCAGGAAGTCTGATACAGAAGTCCATGTGTACTCAATAGAAGGAAATAAATGCAGGGTTTCTTTTGACTCAGAGGACTCAGAGCAGCATTACTTTGAGTGTTTACTGGTATATTTAGGTGGACCTTTCTGATATGGCTTACTTAGTTTTAACCTTTTCTTCTCTTTTAAGGCTCCAACATCATTGTTATTAATACTTTTTATTATTCATCTTTCTACTCAGGACCTCACCAATACATATTCCAGTCTCATATACAAGTTATTGCATAGTTGTTTTTTAATTTGGACCCAGGCAACCAACTTGCTGAAATTTCAAACCAATTTTCAAAGTAAGGCAAAAGCCGCAAATAATAAAATAATGAATACCAACTACAGAGAAAATTTCTTTCCACGTCAAACTAAAATTTAATTATTGGTGAAAACCCTCCTTTAATTTAAAATGGGAGGATTTGAAACATCTGTACAGTCCACAGAAGGGATACATTCACTTTCATAATTATGGAACAGTCCATGCAATGCATACAATACTGTTTGATTGACAAGCAGCCCACACTAATGTAACTTTACATCATAATTACATGGCCCATACCAAGGATTCACATTCTGCTGAAAGGGACCTACAAGGGATAAATCACTCTTACTGGAATGGTTCATATAAAAAATTAATTATTTGATCATTTTGGTATGGTCCACAAAAGAATTCCTGTAGAAAACTTACATCATATGAGTGACCTCTCAGTACCTTGTGCATAATAGGTTCTCCTAGCTAGCAGGACAAATAAAAACATATGCTCTTTTTTTAAAAAGTAGAATAGCAAAAAGCAGTAGAACTCACCGTCCATGTGGCTGACTTGGCTGTACTGGATTGCTGAAAGGTCACCTCAAAGTTGTGTGTTCCTGGGTAGTCTGTGTTGGAAGGGATGACGGGAGCAGGTGACATGGCCTCAAATGTGGAGCTGGGCTGTGAGTAGGGGGAATGCGTCGGAACATTCGAGGTATGATCAGGGTTGTAGGGACTAGTTGAGGCCGCTCTGCTCCCGATACTTTGATCCATGGTGTTGTTCAGCAGATTGAACTGGGACTGCAGTAAGGGAAAGGGGAGGAGAGAAAGAAGTAAAGGTAAGACTGATGGAAGCATCAGCAGCAATTTAGGACTCAGGGTATCTTATTACAGAATTCTTAAAGGTCTTGCTTGCTTAAGAGACATTCAAAACATTTCCTCAGGCTTTTTCCCTTTCTTTCTTTTTTTTTTATTTTAAACAGGTCAACACTTGTGAGAGTGACAGACTTTGTTGTGAACTCATTCAAAACACAGGAATACCTCCATGCTAGCAAAGCGCTGGGATGTAGGGATATGTTGGAACCTTAGCTACTAATTCCATATCATTAGCAATTTTCCAAAACCACCTAAAGAAGGCAGGCAGGAGATCATGTGTATAGGATAAAAGCACATATTGTCTATTCATTTCTTAAGAGAAATATAGAGAGAGAAGTATTTTTCTTTTGTTTAATTAATAATCTGCATTTCAACTGGGCTTTCCTCACTAGGGAAAATGCATTAAGCTGCAGTACAAGTGCCCAGAAGGGATCTTCCCTTCAATTACACTCATATACAACTATGGGATATGAAATGCTTGCCCCCAACCTAAGTGTTACCCAAGGTAAATGTCCCTAACACTTTACTTACCCCTTGGTGCAGTTTCAGGCATCTTCAGCCATGCACTCCGATGCCTGAATCTGCACCTAGGCGTAAGTTAAACGTTGGGGGCATTTGCCCGGGGTAACCCTGGGGGAGGAGGGAGGGGGGTCTTGGTGGGTATGGGGAGTAGGGGTTTTTTTTTATGTTATGGTTGAATTCTCCTTTAAGACTACTAAATAGTGATGGGCGAATTTATTTGCCAGGGGCGAATTCCTGCGATTCGCCGCTGGCGAAAATTCGCCGAAAAAATGAGGCACGTCAAAAGCGTGCCGCGAATCGTTTCGCAAATTTTTTTCGCCAATTCGCAAATATCTTGGGAAATTCGGGAGATTCGCCCACTATCACTACTACTAAATATTTAAGGTGGTCAGACAGATGATGACCAGTAGGTTCTTTAACTGATTGGACGTTAGCCCGATTGGATGGGTACTATATGAAGGTCTATACATGTGTATGAACACCTTTGCATTTTTCCTTTTGCTCAAGGTGACCTCCTGAATGATGGAACAGCAGGGGGACAAATGAAAATTCTCCAGCAAGACAGAAAATCCTTAATACACCAGGACCACAAAACAGCCCCCAGACTGACTATACATTCCCGTGCATATACTAATGGGTTAACTATAACAGGACACTAGAGCATCCCAATCAGATGCTGCATTAAAGGAAAACTATACTCACAAAATCAATGCTTCAGCAACAGATTAAATTAAGTGACATATTAAAATGAAAACTATACTCACAAAATCAATGCTTCAGCAACAGATCAAATTAAGTGACATATTAAACAATCTTATCAAACTAGAATATATATTTAAGTAAATATTTCCCTTTTTACATCTCTTGCCTTGAACCACCATTTTATGATGGTCTGTGTGCTGCCTCAGAGATCACCTGACCAGAAATATTTCAACTCTAACGGTGGCCATACACAGGTCGATAAAAGCTGCCGACAGACTGAGTCTGCGCTTATTGGCCCGTGTGTGGGGCCCTCTGACGGGCATACCCGATCGATAGCTGGCCGAAAGTCGGCCAGATGTCGATCGGACGGTACTAAAAATCCAGTTGGATCGCAGCCACATCTGTTCATGATGTGGTCCTGTGATCGGACCGCCTGTACCTCCTCCGATAATATCATCAAACCCGATATCGCCCATCTTAAGGTGAACATATTGGGGAGAGATCTGCTCATTTGGCTACATCACCAAACGAGCAGATCTCATTGTGTATAGCCACCTTAACAGGAAGAAGTGTGGAAGCAAGAGACACAACTCTCTGTTAATTGGCTCATGTGACTTAACACATATACTGTAGTTTGTTATTATTAATTATTTTTTAAACTGGTAGTTTTCTATTTATGATTACCCAATGACACTTACTACTAAAAAAGTTAGGGATGCACAGAATCCACTATTTTGGATTCGACCGAACCCCCGAATCCATTACAAAAGATTTGGCCGAATACTGAACCGAATCTGATTTTGCATATGCAAATTAGTGAGAGGAAGGGCAAAAGTAGTTGGCAAAAAAGATTTTTACTTCCTTGTTTTGTGACAAAAAGTCACATGAGTTTAAGGATTAAATTAGGCCAGGCACAAGAATTCGGTTGAATCCTGCTGAAAATGGCCGAATACCGAACTGAATCCTGGATTCGGTGCATCCCTAAAAAAAGTATATTATTATGAAATTGGTTTATTTACATGAAGCAGGGTTTTACATATGAGCTGTTTTATGAGATATCTTTTTATAGAGACCTACATTGTTCCTTTAAATGTATAGCTATTATAAGTTATAATTCCTTTGCTAGTCATGAACCCCTTAAATGCAGAGGACAGAAAGTGGGCTTTGACCTTTTAGAGAGGATCCATGTGCATCGCACAAATCAGAAATCACACCTTGCTTCAGAGATACAAGTGCCAGAAACCCAGTTTTGTGCAATTATATTTTTTAGACTTTTAAACATATTCAAATTATTTGTGCTCAGAAACTAAGGAAAATAGACATCTATTTAGTGTACAGAGCCACCCCCGTTCCTTCCACCTCCCATTTTCTCTTCTTTCTTCTTTGGCCTCTAAACACACTGATAAAAGGCACTTACACTTAATCCTGCTGTCATTGTCTCTCACTACAATGCACTAAGCACACAGTTTAGGGAAGAGTAATTCAATCTTCATGCTTCTTGTGTATTAGGGTTACACATATAGGCAGTTATTTACTGAAATCTGAATTTTTCTGATTACTTAATAAAAGAACACTGACCAAACTAGAATCCACGATTGACCTTATTTATCATCAAAAACCCAGACAAAATGTCATAAAAGCTCAACTTTTTCGGATTCCCGCCCTAAAATCATGATTTGTTTCGGAATTTTGCCAAAAAATCCAAATGTTTAGGATTTCATGCATAAAAAGTCTGAATTTTCAGTGAAATCAGCGGAAATACCTGAAATGTTCAGTTTATAGTACAAAACCCAGCACAGACAATAATAGCTTCAAACTGTAAATAGCTCTGCCATTTACCTGGACAGGTTGAAGATGGATCATTTTTGGATTCTGACGTTTTGCAGCCTCAAGGTATAATTAATCAGTCTCGAAAAATTCAAGGTTTTTTTTCTGATTTTATAGTATATTTTTTCAAGTTTTCACCATTTGGACTTTAATAGCCCCCATCATGTACGCATATACAGCTATCTCTTTGTCTATATATCGTTGTAAAGTAGCATGGAGGCTATACAAATAAAAGGGTCCATAAACTCATAGTACATTCTACTAAAGTCATACCCAACTCACACCAGCATCCGTCCCACTACAATTTTTAAATAAAAACTAGCATTTTTGCAAAGTGCATATGCATGTGTTATTATAGCATGAAACAAGTGTGGTCTGTGTAAGTGAGAATGCAGAAATCCACCTAGTGGCAGAGAAAGAGAAAGCAGGGGGTGATGGTAATTTTAAGCAGGACTAATGATTCATATTTTAGTTAGACGGTCTTGACATATAGAATTGCATTTAGCTTACAAATTTGCTGTAGCAAATCTTTTAATCTTTTATTTTACTTAGTAAAAGTAAGTGAACAATGGCAATAAATCTAAACATAAATCCATATATAATGGTAAATTAGGTAAGTACAGGGTTGATCCTCACTTGTAATAGAAAGTCGTTTGTCCAGAGTCCTGTGTCATGCTGGCCAAAATGACTTGAGCTTTCACTTTTTCAGTGCGATCTATGTTATTTAGGAATAGTCTCCACTTTGACCTGAATCTGAATTGTTAGATTTGTAAGAAACAGTTTCCATTAAACATAAGTATTGTGGTTCTGCTATGGCCTTATTTAAGGGGTTATTTATTAAAGTCCAAAATACTCGAAAAATCTGAGTTTTTTATACCCCAAGGAGGGAAAAAGTCAGAATCTGAAAATACCTGCTGAGGTTACATAGTTACATAGTAAATTTTTTAAGATTACGTGGGATATTGTTTTATATGCATTGTTGTTTAGACTAGCATTTTTCCACTCCGTGCATTTATTGAGAAGCTGAGTGCATGGAAACTCTTAATATAAATTGAATTTTTAGAAATTAAATTTCTAACTAAGCCAAATTAAAAAAAAAAAAAATAGAAATACAATTAAAGTCAGACCCCCAAACAGTGTCCAATAATTCACCCGTCACCAGTCTGAATGGGGAGCTGCAGGTCCTCTTCAGTTCCTCCTCTACCAATGTACTGACTGATATCCATAGTAGATAAATATCGGTTAGGATCCTCGGGCCACCATACATATTCTGACAAGTGTATAAACCTTTGCTATATATGATTTTATTGGTATGTGTATGCCCATGTGGCTCAATTCCTGCTGTGTACGTATATGCATATGCCTAAAGAAGATGTTGAAAGAAGGGCTGGTTACACCAGGGATTTTGTAGGACTGGCTGCTGAAACATAAGAGGGACATAACCTATGAAAATCCAGTAAAAATGTAGGTGGCTTTTCCAATCGAAATTTGGATAGAATTCTGAAAAATGAATAATGGTATGGGACCTTTTAAACTGAATGCTTGGGACCTGGTTTTTTTTGGATAAGGGTTCTTTCCATAATTTTGATCTACATACCTTAAGTCTACTAAAAAAAAAAAACAATTAAAACCAACAGGATTGTTTTTCCTCCAATAAGGATTAATTATATCTTAGTTGGGATTGAGTACACGGTTCATTTTTAAACACTAGAATTACAGAGTGTATGGGAGATGGCCTTCCCATAATTCGGATCTTTCAGGATAACGAGTGTAACTATACAATGTTCCAACAGAACATCACCGTGGTGAAGTAGAGCAGATTTATGTGAAAAAAGACAGACAGATGCTTTAACACATATTGAAACTGTAGAAGCAGTCATCATGTATATAGATAGAAAGTTAATTTCTTCCTGCTCGGTGAGTCACTAATCTACCGCAAGCACAGCTGAGTCTATATAGTGTTATTCATTTGCATGTTTTATTTTATTGTACGGGGGTGCCATGCTGCATATATACTATTATAATGATATCTTCCCTGACAGATCAAATTTACATGTGGCAGTCAGTGGTTGTTTCGATTGCTGTGTGTATCATAGCTCTTACACTGAGAATGTCAGTCCAGACCTCAAATTAAACCAAACTAGTCAAATTGTTGCTATAGTAACTGTACTTCATTATCAAGTTGTTTGGCCAATTACACTGCTGATACAATGCTGTCCTGCCGACTGTTCCCAAATTCTTCCCCCCAACCCTAAAAAAAAGTAATTATTCATGTTTTATCTCAGAAGCAGGTGGGGCTTCGGGTCAGATATGGAGGAGTCAGTTATGTCATTTCAAGCAAACAAATAACTCAATTTTATCAATTACATACTGTAATGTACTTCTGTAATTATGATGTAAGGTGGAATATGCACCTATAAATGCCACCTATAAATGCCAGGCCTGGATTATTACCTTCCTGATGACATGGAGTTTGCGGACATCTAGCACAGATTTTTGAAAGAGGGTCATGTGTTTTTCAGAGTGCAAAAGGTTAAAGAGATGCCAATGCAACAAGCTCCACTCATATGCATATTTAGAGATAGGCAGACAAGGAAGGTTCTGGTCACACAATTTAAATATAAATATATATAAGTATATAT
>CM044444.1:81286748-81301635 GCA_024363595.1 Xenopus borealis
GAGAGAGAGAGAGAGAGAGAGAGACAGAGACAGAGAATATATGAAAAATATGTTAAAAATAAATGCTACTGACTTTTCTGCCTTTTGTGCTAATTAATTGAAGTCAAAAGCCATTCCCTGTATGCACAGCCTCTGCGTCCCTAGTGTAATATCACTATGGTATTCTAACTGGGTACATTAAAGGATTATTTTAGATTCAAGAATCTTGCCTGAAACAATCAAAGGAGCAGTTATCATATTTTCCAAACATCTGCATTATGTTGAAGCCACTGTGTATTGTAATGGTGCTACCTCTCTGTGACCACAATCTGAGAAAATGCCACAGTAATGACCCTTTAGGGCAAGGCCACAAGTGGCATTTTTACGTTGCATTCTTAAAAAACGATCCATCGGGTGTAAATACGCCACTGAAACCACACGATATGTTTTTACTGCATTTTGCCGCATGTAGGTTTCTTTTCCCAACATGCATTGTTCTCAATGAGAATTCGGACTCCATATTTAAAATATGCTGCGTATTTACGCAACGCGTGGTTTCAAACAAGCAGATCTCATGGAGTCTATTGATTTTGTAGTTTCTTGATGTATTGGCGTTTCTGCTAAAAAACGCCAATACTGGCGTCCTGTGGTGGATTTCAGCTTGCAAACGCCCTGTGTGAATTGACATAGTGCGTGTTCCATTATTTTCAGTGGTAGTGCAATTGATGCGTGTTTTCACCGATGTATTTACACGACGTAAAAACGCCACGTGTGGCCTTGCCCTTAGAGCAGGAGTGTCCAAACTATTGGCTTCTCTGGGCAACATTAAAAAAAGAAAAGTTGTCTGGGGCCATGCATGAGGTACACAAACACTTTTGATTTGTAAAAATAAAGAAAATACAAAAAAAGTAACTACAATACCAGTTGGATAACCAGTTGGAGCTATACACTAGAATATGGGACACCTGGATATTACAGTAAATAGACTTATTATTATACTGTTATGACATTTCCTCGGGAACAGAGTGTTTCAAGCTGGGCTGTATTCATATCCATCCTGGGCCACAGTTAGGACACCCCTGCTTTAGAATATAGATTGGTTGTATCAAGTTTGACTATTCTATTAGATTAATCCAGATCAATAACATTGTCAGCTAAAATCAATGTTTTCGCATGTTGGACGCATTCTCTGCTGCCATAAGTGATAAAAGAGACTGGTCCGGAATGTCCCATCTGAACACAGGCTGCTATTGTGAGACAGCCATGCAGGACTCTTGATGGTCTAACATCAGTAATTTATAAAGAGACAATCTCAGGAGTTCAGGAGTTGTTAGATTAATTGAATATTAATCATTCAAGCAAATAGAAGGGAGACGTTCAGGGTACATTTTTCTTATGAATGATCGTTTATAATTGTAGGCACTATCATTTGTCTTGTGCCAAACTAGACAAATACGTCCTGAAGAAGAGGGTTGTTTTACCTAAATATCTGTTGTAAGAATCTTTGGAGACACAAGGGACCTGCCCCTTATTTGCTTTCTAATTATCCCTCACTTGAGCTTTGAAAAGATGGGAGGGATGAATTTATAGCCCAAGGCCGCCACTCACAAAGCTATTTATCAGTGTGCTTATCAGGGGCTTAATGACAACTGGTAAATATCTTCTTCACAGAGTAGGCTGAACTACTTGTCAGGTCACCTATGGATACTCAAATCTGGCTGTATTTTCCAACGAATTCCCAAAATAAGGGTGAATTTACACAAGGGGTGTCTACAGGAACCTATCTGGAATTAGCCTTGATCTACCAAATGAATTCAACAGAAAGTACAGGTATAAGACCTGTTATCCAGAATGCTTGTGACCTGGGGTTTTCAGGATAACAGATCTTTCTGTAATTGGGTTCTTCATAACGCAAGTCTATTAGAAAATCATGTGTATATAAAAACATATATAATCCCAATAGGCTGGTTTTGCATCCAATAAGCGTTAATTATATCTTACATGGGATCAAGTACATGGTACTGTTTAATTACTGCAAATAAAAATGAAATCATTTTTAAATATTTGATATATTTGGATAAAACGAAGTCTATGAGAGATAGCTTTCAAAGCCTTCTGATAACGGGTTTCCAGATAATGTATTCTAGGACCAGGAAAGCCAAATTTGCCAGAGTTGTCTTGTCCCTAAGGTTTGCTGATCCAAATTAGAGAATCCCCCTTACTAGGACAACACAAGGTCCCAAGCATTCCTAATAATGAATTCCATACATATATCTGAATTGTTTGTTCTTCCCCATGCTTGCTTTTGTTTCCTACATGTACTATGGTTTGCTCCTATACACAACACACAGGAATGTTAACTAGCTTATGATAAAACGGACCATAGAAGTTTATTTTGACAGGGCCCACCCCCCCAATATGTAATAAAATGCACTAAGTTCACCCAGGGGGAGTAACTCATAGCAGCCAAAAAGATGTTTGCTTTAAACAGGGGACCAATAAATTCTACCTGCTGATTAGCTGCTATTAGTTACTGCTTCTGGGCAAAATGAGTGCCTTTGATTACATAAACCATAGGACTGGGGGTTCAGGCCCACTGGGGTTGCCACCTTAGGGCCCCCCACCCCAGCCACAACACCCCCTCCACCAGATTCCTGCCCCCAAGCACCTTGCTTATTGTTCTTGCCACCACGATTGGGGCCAGTGTTAGAGGTTAGGGAGCAGTGCCCAGGCTCTTAGGTGGAGCCCACAAGTTTTTTTTCTGGTGCCCCCCTGGCCCCAGATCTGGACTGAGAATTAAAATAGGCCCTGGCATTTCAGGTACACAGAGGCCCAATCAGTCCCCACAGAGGCCAAAACAGCCCCCACCAGCCCACTACATACTGAATTTCTATTGCACACTATAGCAGCCCCCCTGGCATTTGCCAGAACCCACAGATTGCCAGTCCAGGCCTGCTTGACCCCAAGTAGGGTTGCCACATGCCCGGTTTTGACCCAGACAGCTCGGTATTTAGAAGGGCTGCCCTAATTTGGAAAACTGGGCAGGATTTCCTATAATTGAAGTGGTGACCATCCAATCGCTGATCACTGTGTCACAGCCCGCGCCTGACATCACGGCCATGCCCACAACATGTCAGTGTCCTGCCCCCACCGTGCCACGGACCCAGGCCCGGACTGGCAATCTGTGGGTTAGGGCAAATGCCAGATGGGCTGCTATAAGGTGCCATAGAAAGTCAGTATTTAGTGGGCTGGTGGGGGCTGTTTGGGCCTCTATGTGGGCTGATTGGGCCTCTATGTACCTGAAATGCCAGGGCCTATTTTGATTCTCAGTCCAGTCCTGCACGGACCCACCCCCCCCTGCTAAAAAGGTATCAACCCTAACCCCAAGCTTCACTAGACAGGGACTGGTGTATAATCTCTGTTCAGTGCTGCAAAATTATTTAGGAATTAATAAATGATAATGGATAAACTGCAATGCCTCCTGCCTGTTACAAAGGCTTACTGTCCATATGAGGCATTCATAATGCCTGAACAGCACAGATGATGAACATATAAGACAGCGACTGAAGTGAAGGTAGAATCATTTATACTTATTTAAAGTGCGTTCACTTTAATTTCTTCTAAATAAATGCATTTGAACAATTACACAGGATTAGACCTGCCCTTAATCTGTGTGGGCTATTACTTTAAATATTTAATTTATCACCATTCTCAGATGATGTTCCTGCAAGCCAGCGTTTGAAATCTGCACAGTTCAAACACATCTGCATTCTTCTAGACCACAAGAATGAATGTTCTTGGCAAATGGCAATAAATATTTCTTCCTAAAAGGAGAAAAGACAAATGCACCATTCACATTACCCTTTCACTGTGTGAATTCAATCAACCAACACAAAAACGAATGCTGAAATTATTTTATTATATCTTAAAGTGCTATTGGGAATAGCTGATGTCATGGTGGGAGTGAAAAGCGCTACACACACCAAATCACCTGCAGATGACCCTATGTGGTCTGATTTTCTGACTGTGGCTGCAAAGTTGGTCAATTATTGTGGGGTGCATTAGATCAAGCCTAGTGGCAGATGGGAAAGGGTGAGTGTGGTTTTGACTTTTTGCATAGGCACAACAGGTTTGCAAACGTACGACCCAGGGTGATGTGGATGGGTATATCATGTTGCAAATATTTGGGGCAAAATCTTTTTGTGTATGCCCAATTTGAAGGTACAGTACAAACCGGCTAATGGGTCCTACTGTGCATGTGCCACAGAAGGAAGACGAAGTCCCTGGAGAAGATGGCACCTGGGAACCTGGCTGGAGGGGACCTGCACGCAGGGCTGGCCGTACCAAGAGCGGGGCCCAATTGGAACCATTTTGGTGGGGCCCCCTAGAAAGAACTTTGCTGTCTGTGGTAGGGTCATAGAGCTGGATGGGCAAATAGTGCCTGCTTTCCCCTCTGTCAAAGTGATGGCTGCCAGTTGGGGATGGGGGTAGGCTGGGCAACTGGGGAATTAAGGGAATAGGAATCAGAGATCGCACTGGAGTGGGGCCCCCATAAGTGCGGGGCCCAATTGGGCCAAATTGGTCCAATGTGCTTAAAACCGGCACTGCCTGCATGGAGGGTTAAGTAGCGACTTAGGGGCATTTGCCCCAGGGGAGAGGTAGGCCAGGGGGAGGAGGGAGGGGGCACGGGAGGGGTTGAATTCCCCTTTAAACAACCTATACAATGAGAAGGACAGACAGGAGCAGTTGTAGCTAAAGAAGACTAGTAAGGTCACAACTCTATGGGGCAAATTCACAAATTTTCTCCAGCGAACGCTTCGTCATACTTCGTGCAACGCTGCCAGGTGCCTCTTTAATCCTTATTGGAGGCAAAATAATCCTACTGGGTTTATTTAGGGGCAG
The DNA here is from genome assembly GCA_024363595.1 of Xenopus borealis. Taxonomy (NCBI): domain Eukaryota; kingdom Metazoa; phylum Chordata; class Amphibia; order Anura; family Pipidae; genus Xenopus; species Xenopus borealis. The sequence continues at coordinate 81,291,630 of CM044444.1, forward strand.
ATTTACTAAACTCAGGTGAAAGTTTCTAATGCAAAAAATTGGATTTTAGAATTTTTTTCTGGGCTAATTGGACCATCGCATTAGCAAAATTCGATCGAATCGAATAATTCGAATGAATCATTCGATAGAATCAAATAATTTGAATAAATGATACAATTCGAATAAGAAAATCTTTCAACCATTCGATGGTCAAAGTACTTGCCCTTTAAAAAAAATTTTGATTGCCTACTTCGCCAGATTAAACCTACTGAGTTTCTATATTTGCCTATGGGAAGCTCAGATAGGCTTTATATAAGTTTTTTTTTCATCGAATAGAAATCTTCTGATTTTTCGAAAAAAATCTGATGAATTTGTACGTTTGTTTCGTGAAATCGGATTTCAGTATGATCTTTTTCATGAAATCGGATTATCGCTATTCGATCGTTTGATAGATCGAATAGCGGTAAAATCCTACGAATTTGATTTTGTCGGATTTTACTTCGGGAAAATGTTTGAGGGTCATATTCGAGGGTTTTTAACCCTTGAAATTCAATCCTTGATAAATCTGCTCTGGAAAGATCCCATATCTGGAAAAACCCAGGCCCTGAGCATTCTGCATAACATAACATACTGCATTTCTGAACTCCTACAAGACTATTATAAATTTGCTGCTCGTATTCTAACTGCGCTTAGCCCAAATGAATCTAATTGCTGATTGGTTGCTATGGGTTACTTGACTGATGCAAAGAAAGCCAGACTTTGTACTAGAGACAAGCAGTATGGCAAGCTGAATTGAAGTGGAGGACATATTGCTGTAACAGTAACCCCCTCCTTACTGCAGAAAATAAGGTTACCCTAGCAGCAAGAGGCACAGGTGAGTGGAACAGGTAATTGCACAGCAGCAATACACAATTCACTACAAGAATAGAATAGGGTCAGTCATTAACCACCTAAGATAGCATTATGGTAATTTACCTACACCACTTTCTTTTTTTATTGTGGCAACCGATCAGCGCTAATGGTTACCTAGTGCTTTCTGCAGCCTTAAAAGAAAAGAAGCACCTGGTAATAACTCACTATAATGTGAAATGATACACTGTAACAATCTTAAAGTAAAAATAATAAGGGGAAGATAAAAAAAAAACAACATAGAGAAGATACAAATAACAATACCATGGGTAATGTTGACCGTAAACGTTCTCATACTACAGCTGTTTTCAACATATGCATCAAATGTGACATTCGTTAAAGGGGTTGTTCACCTTTGAGATAACTTTTAGTATGATGTATAGAGCGACATTCTGACATAATTTGCAATTTGTTTTCATTTTTTATTATTTACGGTTTTTGAGTTATTTCACTTTTTATTCAGCAGCTCTTCAATTTGCATTTTAAGCAGTCTTGTAACTAGGGCCCAAATTACCCTAGCAACCATGCATTGATTTGAATAAGAGACTGGAATGTGAATAGGAGAGAGTCTGAATAGAAAGATCAGCAATAAAAAGTAGCAATAACAATACATTTGTAGCCTTACAGAGCATTTGTTTTTTAAGAAGGGGACGGCGACGCCCATTTGAAAGTTGCAAAGAATCAGACGAAAAGACAAATAACTATAAAACTAACAAATAAATAAAAACCAAATGAAAAGTTGCTTAGAATTGGCCATTCTATAACATAATAAAAGTTACCGTAAAGGTGAACCACCCCTTTAAATATCAGTTAAACCATGACAAGAATAAATATTTATCTTCAATGCTTAGTGTTGCTGTCGGCTCCCCTGGGTACAAATCCATGCACCGAACCACACAGCAAACATATGTTATAACACTTACAGGGATACTGTCATGGGAAAACATGTTTTTTTTCCCAAAATGCATCAATTAATAGTGCTGCTCCAGCAGAAATTCTGCACTGAAATCCATTTTTCAAGAGAGCAAACAGCTTTATTTTTATATTCAATTTTGAAATCTGAGATGGGGCCAGACATATTGTTAGCTTCCAAACTTCCCCCAGTCATGTGACTTGTGCTCTGATAAACTTCAGTCACTCTTTACTGCTGTACTGCAAGTTGTAGTGATATCAACCCCCCCAGCAGCCTAACAACAGAACAATTGGAAGGTAACCAGATGGCAGCTCCCTAACACAAGATAACAGCTGCCTGGTAGTTCTAAGAACAACACTCAATAGTAAAACTCAAGTTCCACTGAGCCTCCTTCAGGAGAAATAACAGCCTTCCAGAAAATATTTCCATCCTAAAGTGCAGGTACAAGTCACATGACTGGGGGCAGCTGGGAAAGTGACAATATGTCTAGCCCCATGTCAGATTTCAAAACTGAATATAAAAAAATCTGTTTGCTCTTTTGAGAAATGGATTTCAGTGCAGAAGTCTACTAGAGCAGCACTATAAACTGATGCATTTGGGGAAAAAAAACATGGTTTCCCTTGACAGTATCCCTTTAAGCATACAGATCCTAAAGGGGAACAAGTCAATGTGCCATTTACAGTTTCCAAAAAACAAAAATACTATCACTTGGCTTTTTTTATGCACTCCTTCCGTCTTCTAAACATTTCTGCATTAAGGCAATTTATATAATGTGAACAGGAAAATGAGTTCATCATTTAAATGAAACCTATACTTCTTAACTATATACATGCATGGGATCTTTTACCCGGAAGCCTATTATCCAGAAAGCTCTGAATTACAGAAAAGTGGTCTCCCATAGACTCCATTTTATCCCAACAACCCAACGTTTGAAAAAATGATTCCCTATTTCTCTGTAATAATAAAATAGTACATCGTGCATTATCCAAACCAAGATATAATTATTCCTTACTGGAAGCAAAACCAGCCTATTGGGTTTATTTAATGTTTACATGATTTTAGAATACCCCAGGTCCCGGGAATTCAATATTTCTCTGATAAATAGAAGCAGATAATGACACTCTATTATTCTTTTTCTGAATTTAGTAAAACTTCCTATAAAAATGAAAAATTACAGTCACAATTGTCTTTGAAGGGATTAAATTGGGGACTTCATGGTGCTGAACAAATCAGCAGAGGGAATGTAATGTATCTTTCCCCCCTGTGAGGAAAATAACCTGCATGATAACTATAAAGAGTAATGCTGGTGTTAATAACAATAAATATCAGAAACAGCCCTCCAGTTGAATTCTCTTAGTATTCTAATGGCCACAGGCTTTCAGAAGGTTGATTTTATTAATATAATAGAAATTCACCCAACATCACGTGTAGCTGTTTGTACTGTAACACACTGTACCTAAGTACTCATAATGCTCATTACACAGATGCTATTTATTTGGGCCTACTTACTTTAGAATATGAGTGCTATTAAATCAAAACAGAACCAATATTGTATTATCATCATAAAATATTTTTATGAAAATATCTGCTTTGTTGTTTATATCACACATAAAGTTGCCACCTGGCCAGTATTTTACCAGCCTGGCCGGTAAAAATGATGGTTGATCCGGATGTTATTAATAGGGAAAAAAGAATAATATATAGGAAGCCCGGTATCTTTTTCCAGAAAAGGTGGCAGCCATAGTCACATGTGTCATTTAAGCTATAAACTTGGAATATTTACTCAAAAAACACCTGAAAAAACAATGCTACTGTAAATATCCTATTTATTTAAAAGCTGATTTTAGCACTGGAGAACCTACTTCTAGTTACAAAGAGGAACCTTACTTGAGTTGGGGTACACCTAAGGACAGATAATGGCACCAGCCAGCAATACAAACAAAATAATAAAATTCAGTTACAAAACGAAAAATGAATGTTCGTATTTGGAAACAGGTTTTTATGCATGAAATTTTAAATATTTACAGGTAAAAAAAAGATTAAATGAAATAGTTTAAATGTGGAATCATTCCATAAATAAATATCTTTTTGGGAAAAATAACAGAGGCTTCAAAGAACGGAACATTTTTGCACAATGCCTTGTTTCTTTAAAATATCTCTTAAAAAAAAAAAAAAATCTCCCTCCTGTTCCATTCACAAAGTGCCTAATTTCCAAATCTCACGCATGGCGGAACTTCAAAGCCAACAGGTGTGAAAGCAACAAAGAAGGCGAAAATCATGGGAATGGGAAACCAAATCCAATAAGGGAGGTAAATTAGAGAATGGCACCTACCGTGTAATGCTGCATGGGGTCACTTATGTACAGCATCTTAGTCTTCCTGGAATACGAGGGCTATAGGAAAACGTCCCACCTGAAAAGTCATGGGGGTCACAGGCTTTGTAGATGAAGTGGATAAGAAAGTAGTCATGTAGATAGAGCAACAGCACCCAACAAAGTGCACGAGGCTCAGAGGATGCTGTGGTACATGTAAGCACTATGGTTTTTTTTTTCGTTTTTTTTGCCATCACCCTTGGTTCTGTCAACTAGCTGCATCCAACAACAAACATGGCTCCTCCCCTTTTCTTTTCCTCATGACTATTCATTAAACAACGAGGCAGGCCCAGACTTGCCCAGTGATGTATTGGACTGCACCAAGTATCCCACAGAGGGGAAGACAGGGGTCTGTATTTTAATATTTAAAGTGTTTTCATTTGCTAATGCTGGATTCTGGCAATCAGATAGCTTCTGGGCTATACATGTATATGAAATACAATAAGAGCTGCACTGGCTCCAGGGCAATTACACAGTATCACCGTGAGATTGCTAATGGCATAGACAGATGTACGGAGCTGTCTGCACCTCACTTTTATTGTAGGTAATAATGTGAACAGGTGTCAAATCAGACACAAAATGAGGGTGTAAGATCTGAGCTAAGATAACGGAGATACAGGTGGAATAACTTCTGGTGCATAGAAACCTGTGCAATGCAGTGATCTCCAACCAGTATCTTGTGAGAAACATGTTGCTCTCCAACCCCTTGGATGTTGCTCCCAGTGACTTCAAAGCAGGAGCTTATTTTTTGAATTCCAGGCAAGTTTTGGCTGCATAAAAACCAAGTGCACTGCCTAACACAGCCTCAATGTAGGTTGACAATCTACATAGGGGCTACTAAATGGCAAATCACAGCCCTTATTTGGCATCCCTGGAACATTTTTCATGCTTGTGTTGCTCACCAACTCCTTTTACTTCTCAATGTTGCGCATGGGTTTAAAAGTTTGGGGATCCCTACTTTAATGAATACATTGTGAATTAGGCAACAGGTGAAACACTTGTAGAGAACTGAGGTTTAGGTTCAATATAACCAGTGAAAACCACATATCTATTACACAGACATCAGCTGCCCAGCTTTTATTGAGCCGGTGTATTCCCCGGTGATGCCAATAATGATAGAATGCAACATGGAACCTACAGACACACTAACATGAGAAGCCAGTCTCACAGATTTTTCCTGCTCTACAGATCCATGATCCAAAGTAAATGGCCTAGCAATGAATTTGAAGCAGCAAGTACTACATAAAACTAGTCACTAGGGAGGCACCGGATCCAGAACTTTTTGCACAAATCAGATTTGTCCGAAACACATTGGTTCAGTCCAAAGTACACATGCCTATTTTTCTGCATCTATTCACTGTATCTGCCAAAGCCCATGCTAAGTGATGTTATTGTATAAATTAAATTACATTGTTGTTTTAGTTTTTGTTTCTGCATTTGTTACATCTTTCTAGACCAGGAGTGCCCATACTTTACGAATGCAAGGTCCACATTTAGGGGCAAATTTACTAAGGGTCGAATTCGAGGGTTAAAAAACTCTCAAATTCGACCATCGAATTTAAAGGGAATTAAAATCCTTCGAATATCAAATTTGAAGGATTTTACCTCAATTCAAATATTCGAACGATCAAATAGAAAAAATTAGATGGAATGATTAAATCGTTTGAATCGAAAATTCAATTTAAAAATGCTAAAAAAAAAAAAACCCTATCGGAGCTTCTCATAGGGTTTAATAGCAATTCGGTAGGTTTAATCTGGCGAACTAGATAGACGAATAAATATTTAAAGGGCAAGTAATTCAACTGACGAATATTAGAATTTTCAAAATTCAATGGTCGAAATGACCTTCAAAAATATTCGAAAATTCGAATTCAAATCTTTTTAAAATTCGATCAAATTTCGAATCATTCAAGGGGTTGTTCACCTTTGAGTTAACTTTTAGTATAATGTAGAGAGTGATATTCTGAGAAAATTTGTAATTGGTTTTCATTTTTTATTGTTTGTAGTTTTATAATTATTTAGCTTTTTATTCAGCAGTTCTCTAGTTTGCAGTGTCAGCAATTTGTTTTCTAGGGTACAAATTACCCTAGCAACTCTGCATTGATTTGAATAAGAGACTGGAATATGAAAAGGAGAGGGACTGAATAGAATGATAAGTAATAAAAAGTGGCAATAACAATACATTTGTAGCCTTACAGAGCATCTGTTTTTAGATGGGGTCAGTGACCCCCATTTGAAAGCTGGAAAGAAACAGAAGAAAATTGCAAATAATTTAAAAACTATGAAAAATAAATAATGAAGACCAATTGAAAAGTTTCTTAGAATTGGCGCTTCTACAATACACTAAAAGTTTACTTGAAGGTGAACCACCCCTTTCATGTGAATTTGACAAATATGCCCCTTAGTGATGTTGGCCCATTATGATCTACATCCGTAAAATCATTGTGTTCCATGGAAAATATGATATATATTATATTGATTACTGATAGAATGTATATTGCTATATTTAACAATTAACTATTTCTGAACCTTAACATAAATATCTGCATGAAATAGGAGGATTACATAGACAAGCTGTTTGATGACAGTATCTTCAGATCTACTGATCACCAGCTAAAGATCTACTGGTAGATCCTCAACTACCTTTTGGCACCCCTGTTCTACACCATATCATCAGGGCGATTATCTAGGTAGATAGGTAAATACCTTTAGTTTTGTATTTTGTAAATACCTTTATATTGTGTATTTAGTGAAATTAGTGGCATTTTAACCTGGCTCAGGCTGCCTTACATACAGAAACATATATTGTTGGAATCATGATGGGTAGAAATCTTTTCAGACCCATGAACACAGTACCCTACTATGAGCATGAGCAGGCAGTAAATGGCAAGTTGTGGACAGAACAATTTATATTATTATTATTATATATTATTTTGGGGGGTATTTGGGGGGTACCCCCTAGCTAAGGGGGGGGTACGTCTTTGGCCCCTTACTTGCTGAGGCAGAGAGACACTGGGCTGGCAGCTAAATTGAGCCCAAGATGCACCCCCAGTATTTGCTCCCCTGGGGAGCTGGACATTTTTTACTGCATCTGGTTTTAACCCCCTCCCTTTTGACTTTTTTCATTTAGTGCACTGGCCTCCTGGGTCAAAGCATGGATCTGGGGGGGGGAGGGGCATGTGTGCCGATTAGACTCCTTCCCCTAAACCCTGGCCCTACAAGGGTGCACCCTGTCGTTGGGACTTCAGAGATCCATTGGTTATCCTGTCCCCTTATAAGCGTTTTGGCTGGAGGGAAATGGACAGAGACCCCCTAGCCTTGCAGCAAAGGGGGTTCTGTCTGTGCCTTTTGTGCCATTGGAGTCGTGGATACAGGGGCTCTCCTTAGCCTCGGTGGACTCCCCTTAGCCTCAGCGAAAGAGGGTCTGCAGTTTCTGGATATTTTTGTGCTATAAAACCGTTTTTTTTTTTTTTTTTTAAATCTCAGGTTGTGGAGTAAATTATGATACAATCCAGGCAGATATACTGCTACAAAGTATTTATTTCAGACTGAAATAAACACTTTGTAGCAGTATATCTGCCTGGATTGCTCTCCTCATTGTCTGGATGATATAGTTTGAAGACTTACGTTGAAGCCTTAAAGAGGAAAGAAGCATCCCTACCTGATTAAGCCTGGCAGTGCGCTGAAGCAATTTTGTGTTTTGGACTTTTTCAACTATTGTTGTTGGAGACCTTGCTTACTTTTTATGCATGATACTATAAAAGGGCTCAAAGTCACAACAGGGTCATGTCCCGACTCCACTAAATCAGCTGTTGAAAAATACAGGTATGGGACCGGTTATCCAGAATTATTGGAACCGGAGGTTTTTGGGATAACAGATCTTTCTATAATTTGGATCTTCACAGGTTAAAGGACCAGTAACATCAACAAATGAAATTGTAGTAAGTAATAAAAATATAATGCAGTGTTGCCCTACACTGGTAAAACTGGTGTATTTGCTTCAGAAACACTTCTATTGTTTATATAAATAAGCTGCTGTGTAGCAATGGGGGCAGTTATTCAAAGGAGAAAAGGCTCAAGTTACACAGCAGATAGCAGATAAGCTCTGTAGAACATAACGTTATTTGTTATCCATCACTTATCCTTATTTAGCCGTTTTTCAATTTCCACCATTGCTACTTAGAAGATTGTTTCAGAAACACTACTATAGTTCATATAAACAAACACACCAGTTTAACCAGTGCAGGGCAACACTACGTGATACTTTCTTTACATTAAAACACTTTAATTTTTTGGTGTTACTGTTCCTTTAAGTCTACTAGAAAATCATATAAACATTAAATAAACCTAGTAGATTGGCTTTGCTTCCAGTCTTAATATGGATTATGTGCAAGGTATTGCTTTATTATTACAGAGAAAATGGAAATCATTTTAAAAAATTTGGATTATCTAAAATCTGGATAACGAGTTTCTGGATAATGGATCCTACACCTGTATAAGGTTTCTCAAATGTATCCATTTTTGTACAACATTTTATACAGCCCATCATTCTGTAAAGGTCAGATTATTATTAATATTATCACATATTTATAAAGCTTTAATATATTTCACATCACTGTACAATATATGGGAAACTACTAATAATAGATTCAAGAGCTAAAAAGGTTCCTGCCCACAATACAATCAAGCATTACTAAATATAATCTCTGTTCCTCTAGAAATTAAACTACAACGCTCAGAATGCTGTAGTGAAGTATCCATTAGAAAGCCACAAGTTGCAGTTCCACATATTTAGATACTGAACCATTTCGTCTTTGGTAGGTAACTCAGTTTTACTGCAGAGTTGATAAAAATGCCTTCCAAGCTTTATAACATAATCAGCCAGAATGTGAACTACAACCAAAGGCTTGCTATATAATTAGTATTCTACTCTCTACCCGATCCCTCTGCCTTCTGTTTGCCTACAGTGCAAAGAAAGCCTGAGCAAGTATGAGAGTAGAGCAATGATAACAGAAGCCCCAGCTAATGTTCAAGAGCCATTCTGAACTTGGTCATTGAAAAGACAAGTAACCTGGGTTTTATGACAAAGTTAGGATTAGGAAGATCAACCATCTTCATTGCCAGCAACTGAAATCGCTAGCGGTATGTCCTACTTATCCCTAAGGGCTAGTCCACACGGGAAGATTCAGGGAGATTTGTCGCCTTGCGGCAAATCGCCTCTTCTTTGGGGCGACATCTCCCTGAACTGCTTCCCCCTGCCTTCCTGCTGCTTTAATGAAGAATCGCCTGCGCCTAATTCACACGCGTCGCTGTGTTTTCCGAAATTGCTCGAAATTGCCTCGACTTCGATGGTTGTCAAAAAAAACCTTGGCTCTCAGCAAAGTTCTTTTCATTGATGGTAAGAGGAAGCAACACGTGTAGCCCTGGATCTACCATCAATATCCAAAAATGTGGGCCTAAAATTGCTGTGGAATATATAACTTCACACTGGCTCGTTTGCTTTTAGCACATAGTATGTTCCTAGTAAGGTAAATCACAAAACAGGACTCTGTGTGTATGTATGTTCAATAAAGGTACATATTTTATGTGGTTGAATGCCAGTTCTGCAAGTTTCAGCATATTCAGCATATTCCTTCATTGGAAAAGTATTCCAGCGTTACCTCTTAATATATGTCCCTGCCAAAATGGTTCATGCTCGGACAGGGATCTTCTCATGCTGCTGTTTTGTGGTCTTAAAAATTCATATTTTAAAATAATCACATTAAATACCTATAACTAATGATGTTCATTTTGCCACTTTGAGTTAGTAACACACACACACACACACACACACA
>CM044444.1:81302197-81315982 GCA_024363595.1 Xenopus borealis
GTGTCTATAGTAACAGTGGATAATAGTCTCTGAGAAGGGAGTGTGACTGTGGGATAGCAGCAGGCCCGAACTGTAAATCTGTAGGTTTGGGCAAATGCCCGATGGGCTGCTTGCTTTAAAATAGGTTTGTCTTTAATATGTAAATGAGCCACTCACTTTAGAAATGTAAATGAGCTGTCCATAACAGCTAAGCCAATGCCTGCATTTATTAGTGTACATGCATATGGGCGGAACCAGGAATTCTGACCAACTTCCATTAGTACAGGGGTCCCCAACCTTTTTTGCTCGTGAGCCACATTTAAAGTTAAAAAAGTTGGAGAGCAACACAAGCATGAAAAAGTCCATGTGGATGTCAAATAAGAGCTCTGATTGGCTTTTTGGTAACCCCTATATGGACTGGCAGCCTACAGGAGAGAATGTTTGGCAGGACATCTGTTTTTTATGCAACTAAAACTTGCCTCTAAGCCATTAATTCAAAAATAAGCACCTGCTTTGAGGCCACTGAGAGCAACATCCAAGGGGATGGAGAGCAACATGTTGCTCACAAGCTACTGGTTGGGGATCACTGCATTAGTAATATTAAGGTTGCTTGCTATATACCCAAATCCCTTATGCCTATGATAGGTATGTTGGCAACTGGTTCTAGTTAACTTTGGGGTTGGAAATATAAATCATGTTTTGCATGTGCGGGAATACATGGGTTGTTTGATACATTTGCCAGGGCTTTTTCCTTCCAGTCCGGTCCTTGATAGCGGGTATAGTAGGGAGAGATGGTGTCTATAGTAGCTATAGGGATAGCAGTCTCCAGGAAGGGACTGTGGCTGTGGGGCAGCAAGTATAGTACAAAGTGATGTTGCCTGTAGTAGAAGTGGGGGATAATAGCCTCTTGGTACCTGAGGGATGGCAGGTATAGTAGAAAGAGATGGTGCCTATGGTATCAGTGGGAATAATAGTCTCTTGTGAAGGGGCTGTGGCTGAGGGATAGCAGGTATAGTAGGGAGAGATGGTGCCTATAGTTGCAGTGGGGGGAAATAGTCTCTTGGGAAGGCACTGTGGCTGAGGCATGGCAGGTATAGTAGGGAGTGAGCTTGCCTACAGTAGCAGTGAGGACATGGGCTCTGGGAAGAGCAGAGAGATTAGAACAAATACACCTATGCACTTTCTGTCCAACCTGTGGCCCTTCAGTGTTTGATTTCCCCTAATTATCTACCACTAATGCATTAGTGACAATTAATACCTCCAAGCATTGGTTTGGTTGGTTGATGGTTGATAGGGATGGCGCGAACTGTTCACGTGAACATCCACTGTTCGCCCTCGCAGAATATTCGCGAACGTCGCGCGACGTTCGCCATTTTGGGTTCGTGCATAGTCGCCGCTTTTTTTTGCCCTCTCACCCCAGACCAGCAGATACATGGCAGCCAATTAAGAAGCTCTCCCTCCTGGACCACCCCCACACCCCCTGGACCACTCCCCTTCCATATATAAACTGAAGCCCTGCAGCATTTTTTCATTCTGTCTGTGTGTGTGTGCTGCTTGGAAGAGATAGTGTAGGGAGAGAGCTGTTAGTGATTTCAGGGACAGTTGAAAGTTTGCTGGCTAGTAATCTGCTTGATACTGCTCTGTATTGGAGGGACAGAAGTCTGCAGGGATTTGAGGGACATTTTAGGTTAGGTAGCTTTGCTGGCTAGTAATCTACTGTTCTTCAAACAACTGCCATACATACTGTATTTTTTCTGTGCTTCAGTGGCTGCGACTATTTTCAGCATTTATATGGCATATTTTTTCTGTGTTTCAGTGGCTGTGACTATTTTCAGCATTTATATGGCATATTTTTTCTGTGCTTCAGTGGCTGCGACTATTGGATTTTTCAGATACATTTTTGCCCTTGATCCCCCTCTGGCATGCCACTGTCCAGGTCGTTGCACCCTTTAAACAACTTTAAAATAATTTTTCTGGCCAGAAATGTCTTTTTTAGCTTTTAAAGTTCGCCTTCCCATTGAAGTCTATGGGGTTTGCGACGTTCGCGAACCGTTCGCGCGTTTTGTCGCAAGTTCGCGAATATGTTCGCGAACATTTTTTCCGCGGTTCGCGCCATCCCTAATGGTTGATGCAGTTCAGTATGAACCATAAGACATTGATAAACAAAGAAGATATTACATTATTTGCAGCAATTAAAACTTTTATTCAACTTTTAGTATGACGTAGAGAATGATATTCTGTGACAATTTCCATTTTTTTCCTGTGCCATTTTTTTTTAGTTTCCAGTTTGCAATTTCAGCAATCTGGTTGCTAGGGCCCAAATTACCCCAGCAGACATGCATTCATTTTAACAACAGACTGGAATATGAATAGACAAGGACCTGACTAGAAAGACGAGTAATAAAAAGTAGCAATAAAAATAAAGTTTGTAGCCTTACAGAGCATTTGTTTTTTTAGATGTCAGTGACCCCCATTTGAAAGCTGGAAAGAAGTAGGCAAATGATTCCATAAAATCTAAAAAATAAATAATGAAGACCAACTTAAAAGAGGCTCAGAACTGGCCATTTTATAACACGCCAAAAAAACTGTGTAAAAAGTTGTGTAAAATAAACGTCCACTCTACCAAGGTGTGTTTTATTTTATGCCACGTGAACACCAGATTTTCCGCCATCATTTTACACTGCAGCAGACCTTTGTAAGTAAGTTCCAGTAAGTAAGTGTACTCCGTTTTTTAAACCACATAATAAAACTGTAAAAGTTTTGTCGAAGTGAACCACCCCTTTAAAGTATGTCAAATAAAAATGTTCTTGGCATACACTTTATGTTTATCTTCTGCAACAAACCCTGCCTCTCCTGCCCCTATAAAGCTTTAAAAGAGTTGCTGTGATGATTGCAGCCTCTTCACACACACACAGCAAGTAAATGTAAAATGTAAAGCAGCAGTTTCCAGTAGTCTGTGGACCCCTAGTGGACAGAGCTCAACAGGAAATAATCTCACCGGTCAACTCTGAAATGGAAATAAATAATTTTGAATATGTGTTAAAATGTTTAGGTAGCTCTTTTGTTAGGCCTGTGGGCACCATAATGATGCAGAAAACAACTAGTTACAACATCAATTAATATGTATCATAACTAGTATAATGTGCCACATAAGTTGAAGTCACAGTATTGGCATCTGATATAAATGTGGTGCACTTATACTGTATGTACATCCATTGCATCTTGACGGTGCAGTACACACATAGCCAATTTATATAACACTGAAGCATCATATTCTGTAAACAGCACCTACGTTTACTAAACATAAGGGTCCAACAGACACACACACACCTTTAGGAGTAAGGATGCCTTGCACCCCACCTGGCAGAACTTAGGCTATATTTTAAGAAGAGCACCATGATAGGCTTTTTATAGATGATCTTTGCCTTTTGCAAATCATACCAAAGGAACAGTAACACCAAAAAATGAAAGTAATGAAAATATCATATAATGCTGCCCTGCACTGGTAAAACTGTTCTGTTTGCTTCAGAAACACTACTATAGTTCATATAAACAAGCTGCTGAGTAGCAATGGTGGAAATTGAAAAAAGGCTATATGACAGGATAAGTAATGGAAAACAGATAACATTTTGTTCTACAGAGGTTATCTGCTATCTGCTGTGTAACTTGAGCCTTTTCTCCTTTTAGCAGCTTATTTATATAAACAATAGAAGTGTTTCTGAAGCAAATACGACAGTTTTACTAGTGCAGGGCAACACTGCATTATATTTTCATTACTTTAAAACAATTTCATTTTTTGATGTTACTGGTCCTTTAAGGAGCCCAAAGATGTTTAAAATTGTTAATTTAATAAATCATCTGCATAATATTTTCAGGGCCTAATTTCCTGGACATTACTTCTTCTTCCCTCTAAGCCATATGGAAGGACCATGCCAATTTGCTAAGTGCTCCATAGAGATGTGGCCATGGAATTTGAGTGTCTAGAGATTATATTTTATAACATCTTAGCTCTTTCCTCCCCCCAGTTAAGCCAATAACACCCGAATGTGACATTTTTTTGTAAACACAGATTCTTCTGGGGCATGCTGGCACCCAAATTGCCATAGCAATTACCTCCAGGGAAATCAACTACTTAAACACACACTCTGGACAGCAGGAAACAATAAAGGAATTGTTATAAAAAGTGGGTAAAAGATAGGCAGGCCCGGATTTGTGGAAAGGCCACGGGCCTAGGGTGGCAGGATTTTAGGGGGTGGCATGCTGCCCAGACACACCCACATTGGTTCAGAAACACTGGGGATACACAGGAGATACAATAGTTTTTTTAAATTTCCCATGCTCCAATCTCCATTGCTCTGGTCCTGATGATGAAAATTTGTGAATAAAAAGCAGAGTATGGAGGGCGACAAACGGCAGTGGGCCTAGGGGTGCTCGCTATGTAAATCCGTCCCTGGTGACGGATGTATAACATAATAGCCATACTACTCTCTTTGCAGTCCTCTAGGTTTCCACTGATTGGTTACCAGGCAGAAGCCAACCAGTGACTTGAGGGGGACTTGAGGGGGGGCACAAGGTTTGCTTTAGAATCTGAGCCGAATGCTAAGGATCAATTGCAAACTCACTGAACACGTAAAGTGATACTTAATAAAAATAGGAACGTATTGGTATCAGTGAAGCTGCATGCGAAATATAAGCAGCTGAAAGCCTCCCAAAGCTGCCCAGCCCAGCAAACCTTAGCAACAGCGACCCTCCGACACCATTAAATCATCTTGCTGAGTTGTTTCAGTTACACTGGGCTGGGGGCGGTGTAATCCCTCCATAGGCTGGAGTTGGTTTCCGCTTATGGAGGAATCGCTCTGCCCCCAGCCCAGCGTAACTGAAACAACTCAGCAAGATAATTTAATGGTGTCAGAGGGTCGTCATGACTAAGTTTCACTGGGCTGGGGGAGGCTTTAGGGAGCTTTTAGCTGCTTATATTTTGCGTGCAGCTTCTTTTCAAGGATACCGACACGTTCCTATTTTATAGGAACATGTCACTGACTAACTCCGAACTACCGAACTGAAAAGCAGGAAGTCATGTTCTGTTCTGTTAGACACCTGCTCACTCCAGCCCTTATAGATTACATTTTTGGCTAACTACCTATGTTAGAAATATTTTATAGCACAGCCTGTTTACCCATTTTTTTATTTTTACACTGAAATGTTCCTTTAAATGGACAGGGTTCATCTGTGACTTCATGTAAAGCATGAAACAAACAATAACAGAATGAAATCATCAAAGCCAATGCTCAAAATTTCTTAATCTTACCCGTCATACAAAATGTATTAAAATAAATAATATCATAATAAGGCAGAGGAAGCAGATAGTTTAAATGAATTACAACCCTTTATTTTGTAAGTGTGTTGCATAAAATATGCTTTGACTTACCATGATAGATTCATTCATGCTCCTCATCTGATAAACATCCATGTTGACGTCTGTTCGATTAGATGCTTCAGTATTGTTTGAATGGCTTGATTGTGGAAGCTCAAAATAGGTGCTGTCTGGCTCTCTAATGAAACAATAAACAGTGTTTTATCTCAAGGCAGTGATAACATGAAACATATGTAATATCAATTGTATTAAATATGAATCCAGTAGATCTCACACTGCGGGGCTGCCAATTTGGGTGAGATTTTAGGAGCTATCCTAGACAGGAAGGACATTTGAAGGTCATTTAGGATGAGATCTAAATTATGGTCCCAACCTTTCTTTTAACTAATGCTGAATGGCTAATAAAACAGCCTAAATGGGGTCCTAACAATACCTCAAAGAAGGGATTGTCCCAAACTTGTATGACAACCAGTAGCACACGCACTGCATCATACAATGTTTGAATGATTAGTGGTTGTATAGGAACACTACTGCCACACAGCATAGTAATATGTTAACTTGATGGACTGTCTTTTTCAACCCAATTTAACTATGTAACTAACTATGTAACTGATGCAAATTAATACCATTTAGACCTACTGGAATTAGGGTCTCTCTTATAGTTATAACTCTTATCCACTACCATAAAAGTGTCAACTCCATTAAATAACAGTTTCATCAAAAATGTAAATAAATTGAAATTGACACATTCCTATTCCAGGTACTACAGCATAAGGAAGGTAAATTAGGCAAATGCGTGCTGTTTTGCCTACTAAAGCAAAATCTGTCTATTTACCGGGCTTGTGTTGCACATTGTTGCACATTGTATAATGCCTCCTTGGACAACAAGGTCTAGCAATGACCCATGAGGTGCAGAATCGATTGCTGAGCTACTAAGCTGTCTTCATTAACATCAAACCTCTAGGGCAGGGGTCCCCAACATTTTTTACCCGTAAGCCGCATACAAAAATAAAAAGAGTTGGGGAGCAACACAAGCATACAAAAACTTCATGGGCTGCCAAATAAGTGCTGTAATTGGCTATTTGGTGGCCCCTATGTGGACAGGCAGCCTACAGGAGGCTCTGTTTGTCAGTACACCTGGTTTTTATACAACCAAAACTTGCCTCCAAGCCTGGAATTCAAAAATTAGCACCTGCTTTGAGGCCACTAGGAGCAACATTTAAGGGGTTGGGGAGCAACATGTTGCTCGCGAGCTACTGGTTGGGGATCACTGCTCTAGGGGATATTTACTATTCAGCCTTAAATTGCCCCCTTTTAGTTATTATTCTAGTTCCAGGCTATAGTTGTCATCAGGATAGAAAGGACCAGACTGTGAGAGACCATGTTAGCATTTGTTACTTCATTGCAGCAGGGTCCGTTCCTTAGACAAAAACGGCATCATTCATGGGGAGGGGGCACTGTTTATTACTTTTATGATTGTGTCATATAACTTACAGGGTACTCCAGAGGTGCTCAAATGTAGTCCCTTCATCTGCTCCAGAAGACTGGGACATCTTTAAAGAAGGAGATTCCGGCAAAGGGTATATCACTCTGAAAGCAAATAATACAAAATGTAAAAAAAAAAAACTATAATCAAAGCTATACAGTTCATCTTTTGATTAATGACTAATTTGCAAAAAGTTTATGGTTTTGTTACATCATCCAGTATAAATTATGTTTATTTACCTTCTTATATGCTATAAGGACATGGACTATACTGTAACAGTGGGCTTTGCTAGTGGCACGAATAAACAATTGAATCACATGCTGCTGGATATGTTGTTTTACTGTGGATACATTCCTTGGCAGAGAGGAACACAGATGTGCACCCGACGCTTCAAAAGGCAATATAGTGTAAGTGGCACCACTATTGACTTTTTATAGTAACCGTGGGTAAGTATCACTTCAGGAAAATATAAGAAAGTTTAAGGCCCTACTACAGTTAGGGCACAGTGGAAATTATACACAGTCAGTAATACCAGCACAGAAGCGATGTGAAGCAATGCCAGAGGAAATTCAGTATATAATCACCTATTATTTTTTCCATTAGACAAGTATAAAGGGAATGCTACAGTAAGGTTACCAAAACCTATGAATGTAGCCCTACTGTATGCATTTTTTCAGAAATGTCTTGAATTAATACTATTTGAAATGTTTGTTAACTGGAATTATTATCAACTGGTAAGAGGTCATCATCCCAGAATTCCTGATGTATGATTGTGTACTAATTAATTTATGCATAGCCAGGACTGAAGAGAACAAATGGTATGGCAGGGTAGGGTAAATCTCTTTTTTTTTTTTTTTTTTTTTTTTTTTTTTTTTGTTACCCAGCTTCTACTTGGACTGCCCTGCTATGGAACTAATGGGAAAGATATGTGATGTCACTTATACACAGTATTGTTCTAATGATATAAGTACCCCTACATACTTGCTGAACAAGGACAATATTGTAAGCCTTCAAAGGCAATCAAGTGGCTATAACATGAATATTATTATTCTATTACAGAGAATTTTCTAAATTTGCATTCTCTTGTATTCTAGATTTGCATTGTATGCTCTTTGTTCATTACTCCATATTTTCTTCTATAAAGGTAACATTGTATAAGCTCCAATTTTCTTAAATAAGCTTAACTTCTCTTCGCCCCTGGATCATTACTACAGTATTATAACAGAAGCAGCAATTTAAAGTTATGCTTGACATGATAGGGTTTTGAATCCCTTTGAATCTATTTAAATGTATGTATTTAAATGTATGAATTTGACTCTCCTTACACTAACTTGGTCACCCAGGAATCACTCTTGGAAGAGAAAATTGTATAATTTCACTCTTCCCTTGAGATTGGTATATATAATATATCTATATCTATATCAAGAAGCACACAGAATTGCTGCTGGATAGTGATGGGCAAATTTATTTGCCAGGTGCAATTTCTGGGTTTTGACGCTGGCGATAATTTAATGTGCAATTGGACAAAATAGGCCAGTGTCAAAATTCGCATTTTGCAAATTTTACAGGACGAATTCGCCCATCGCTACTGCTGGACTCTTTTGCACTGGAGCTGGAAGAATATGAATATCTTGCATAGTAATACCTATAATATCAAACCTAAATTATATAAGTGACACAAAATGGCATTATCCAACTGAAAAACAAGTATTCTACAATACTTTGATAAAACTTTTAATTGACTAAATAGTTAATTATTAACAAGCGCAGTTGTTAGACAATATCAGCGCACCATTGGGCATCATACATAATTCCAATGTGATTTAATGGAGTGTGAACACAGCAGTGTAAGAGTCAATTACAATAAATTGTTACCACTTCCTTCAAGAGTCCCCATCTCAGCTCAGACATCACTAAAGCCTCTGGAGGACTTCAACCAGTGCAAGACCAAATTAGAAGCTGCACTTCCCATCGTTAAGAAGTGTCAAGGTGGACAAGTCTAGGCCTGCTCAGTGTTGGTCATCACAGACTCAATATATCACTTTATTCTCTTCATATCTTATTTAAACAAGCACATTAGACCACCAAGAGGTTTCTGATGTGAGGTTTTTACTATACAAATGGGTATAATATGTTTGTGTTAAAGCTGTACAGGCTGGGTATACACGCACATTTATATCAAAGGCTGCACAGGCCCGGATTTGTGGCAAAGCCACATAGGCTGAATAAGTATTCTGCCATTTTATTACTACACTAGAACCCCCATTTTATGTTTTTCAGGGGACTAGAAAAAATGGTGTAAAATCCAGAAAAATTTAAAATCAGGGAAATGTACTATGTATTGGTGGGACCAGAAAACAACAATGAGGGAAAACTTAAAGGACAAGGAAAGTGTAAAATAGAATAAGGCTAGAAATGCTGTATTTTGTATACTAAACATAAACATGAACTTACTGCATCACAAGCCTAATCAAACAAATGATTTATGCTTTCAAAGTTGGCCACAGGGGGCTGTCATCTTGTAACTTTGTTATACATCTTTGCAAGACTAGACTACATACACATGCTAGAGTCCTGCGCGGGTCCATTTTTTGCGACCCGCACCCGACCCGTACCCGCAAACCGCAACCCGGACCCGCGACCCGCAATCTTACCCACTTGGACCGCGACCCGAACCGTACCCGCGACTAGCTACCCGCAACCCGGACCCGCTACCCGCTGACTATCAAGAATCAGGAAGTGCTCTCATTGTAAACCGGAAGTGACATCATCGGAAATAGCCACGATCAGGGGGAAAAGGAGTAAAACAGGAAGTGCTGTCATTGTAAACTGGAAGTGACATCATCATTATTAGAAATGCTCAGAAAAAGGAGTAAAAATCGCTATAGCGAGGATCCGCGACCCGACCCTCAACCCGCCAACCTGCAGAATCACCGGCCCGCTTCTGTACCCGCACCCAGAAATTCTACGAGCAGTCCGCAGGGTACCGCGAGATTTTGCGGGTAACCCGCGGGTACCCGACCCGCTGCAGGACTCTAACACATGCTCAGTGTGTAATAAAAATAGATAAAAGTCCAAACCAAATGTATTCTCCAAAACAATCGCAACAGTGGGTTCTCTCCATCCCTCAAAACAGTTTCAAACAGGCCTGGACTGAGAGTCAAAATAGGCCCTGGCATTTCAGGTACACAGAGGCCCAATCAGCCCACATAGAGGCCCAAACAGTCCCCACCAGCCCACTAAATACTGACTTTCTAAGGCACGTTATAGCAGCCCCTCTGGCATTTGCCAGAACCCACAGATTGCCAGTCCGGGTCTGGTTTCAAACGTTCCAAAGGAACAGGGATGTTGCTGATCGAACCTCAAAAGAAATTGAGAGGAGAGAAACAAGAAAAAAATATATAGTGCAGTGTTCTTCAATGTAATTGCACCCAACGTGAACACATTCTTACAATATCAGTGTATTTTTGTTCAAATATATGAACGTGACTTTGTGCAAATGAAGTGTTAAATTCATTCACTCAAAAAACACCATCATATTATGTGCTTATATATTAAAGCAACGTGAAAAGTGAAAAGGTTATCCCAGTATTGAGGGGGTACCCACATAAGTTAGATCATCGGCTGTTGGTACTTGAATATACTCACAGACGTTCAGTATATAAATATATATATACATATATTGCAAAATCAAATCAGTAAGCTGTTACACGGATCCTTCCTTCTGAGTGAAAAATGAGAGTAGCATGTGCAGACTGTACAATAAAATCGCTTTAATAGTTGTAGTACACTTACAAGAAATTTTCTTTAAAACCGTCTTTCAGATACAATGCGCAAGTGTCTCTCCTCCTAAAACGTACGGGAGCTTTGTGCAGTGTTAACCGTTTTTTGCCGCCTTCTCTCCGTGACTCACAGAGGCGCTCTGTACAACTCGTTCAGCGTTCTCCCTTCTCCTCTGCACATGTATTCGGTATCTCCTGATCGTCTTCTGATGCGTTTCGCCTTGGGCAGGCTTCCTCATAGAGTGCCCAAGGCGAAATGCGTCAGAATTTAACACTTCACTTACATTGAAGTGGGCGATATTGGGCTGATCCGATCGTGGGCCCTAGGTATATTGGAGATAGATTTCTTTTTCATTAAAGAAAATAAAAACTCGAAGGATTTTATCGATTAATCGAATTATTTCTGTTCGATCGATCAAATCGCGGTAAAATCCTTTGAATTCGATATTCGAATTCAAAGGATTTCAATTCCCCCACAATTCGATTGGTCGAATTCGAGTGTAAATTCACCCTCCAATTTGACCAATAGTAAATCTGCCCCTAAGTCTATAACTAAGCAATTGTGGCTTTTTATTTATTAAAAAAAATTACAAACATTCTTTAAACCAAAAGACAAAAAAATATAAATGTGAAAAATGATTATAATAGCTCAGCTGGACTTCACACTGGTGAAACAACTATGCACTGGGCTTTATTCTTATAACATAGAAGTACTTTATTATGACTATTATCTGTGAAATAGGACATTGTAACACACTGTATATATTTTAAAATAATTTAAATTTATTAGATCCTGGAGTTGGCACGTTTTTGCCGACTGATTCCAACTCAAACTCCAGGTAGCCAAAATTCCTTCAGTTCTGAAGGTACATGGTACCGCTAATGGACTTGGTGCAAAATTTGCACTGTATCTTTCTATTGAATCTAATGGTCAAGAAGTCAGCTAATTTGATGGTCCGCCAATTTACTGATGGCCTGCCACCTTTACTTAAAAACAAAGGGGACAAGCTGCAAACTGTGTACCAATGTCTACATAATCGTAGTTTTAAGAAAAAAACATTCCAGTTATACAATGAATGAAGGAGCTGTGTATTAAGCATTTCTGTGATTCTGCCACATGTAGGATGGTGTTAAATGGACATCTCTCCCACAACATGTTTACTCTATTTGTGAACATCACCTGCAATGAAGATCCCCGAGGTTTCAGGCACAAAAGCCGTAGTAAAATGTATTTCTAAATCTACTTATACTCTTGCTGAAAAGATGCAGAATACTATGGGCACATAAGACATTACATATGCCATGGCATACGTGTATCTCTATAGCCACAAACAAAAGCAAGTAAAGGCTTATATTTTTAATTTGGGCTTGTCTATCAGTAAGAAAATGGGATGTGATCAAATCCCATGAATGTATTACTATTTATTCTGTTTAGACTGATATACATATTTGAGAAAATACATTGATTGCAGAATATTTATTCGAATATTCAATAGTCGAATACTTCCCCTTTAAATTTTTATTCGACCACCTACTTCGCCAGGATCAAGCTACCGAATTGGCAATCCTTAGCTGACATCGAAAAAAAAAATTCGATCGATCGAGTAAAATCGTTTCGATCAAATAGCAGTAAAATCCTTCAAATTAGATAGTCGAATTCGAAGGATTTTACCTCCCCACTATTCCCATGGTTGAATTTCGAATTTTTTTTAATTCGAAATTCCACCATTAGTAAATCTGCCCCTAAGATGACCATTTTACTGAACTTTACCTCTTGCGCTAGACTTTACTTTGCCAGGTCAGACCGGGCGAAGTTCAATACAATAGATAGGAGTCCCAAAAAAAACGCTGGCGTGGTTTACTTTTTTTTAGGGTGATATTCTGAAAAATTGCGTAATTTTTTGGGGGGTTTCCCTCCTTCCCCACCTACATTTCCTAACATATGGCAACTCAACTATACAGTGGGCACATGTTTAGGGCAATAGGACAACTTTATTTTAATTTTTTAAGGTTTTCTGGGCTAGTGTGGTGTAATGAAGTGGCTGTAACATATACTTCTATTATACATATGCAAATTAGGCATCGCTAGCGTAAATGCGCTATGCCTGGAGAAGTAACAGTAGCGCAACTTCAATAACGTTCGCCTCCCTAAACGAAAATTCACATTTTAATGAATCTGTGGCAGGCTTGAGAAAATTCGCCTGGCGACTTGTGGCGATGCCATCGATAGCGCATTTTCGCCGCTTAGTGGATTTGCCCCCAAGAGCAGACAACCGCTCCGCCGAAATAAAGGTTTCATTTCCAAACCATTTTTAGTATATTTCTAATTCAAGCATTCTCCTATTTATTGGGAACATCAGCATTCTTTTTGACAAAAATTTCTTTGAAAATATCCCCATAATTTTCTCTTGCTAAACAAGTGGAAAACAATATAAATATGTTTTCCTACCAAAAAGTCATTTTGTTGAAGTCACTGTATAATATATAACTGTTATGATAAAAACCCATTACCCAACAGTGGTTTACAATTTTACAACCAGTGGTGGGGGGCTTGTAGCTAGAGAGGGCCTGGTAAAAACCATGACCCTGGCCCCAACCCAGCACTCGCCTGTGATCTTCCGTTCATAGCTGTTACAGGGAGGTTTTTTGAGGTCATTTAAGGACAGACTTATTACTGCTCGCAAGTTGTTTAAGTTAAAAGATCCCTGGTGAATGGCTACAGCATTAATAAAGATAACAGATTTGTTCATCCCTAAAGGAAATGAAAGGCAAGGGAATATTTAGAGCATCTGTGTATGCAGGCTTTCCCAGGTAACCATATGTCCCATGTAAGTCATGCAAACGTTCCTGTAAGGAGGCCGGAACTTGCATAGAGAATCACAATATCCAGACTTCCAATGGGAAATAGTTTTATAAACAGAGGTAAAAGATTTGTATGCCATGCCTAGATAAAGTTGCTTGTAATTACCAGCTGTCATCAAAGGGAAACTGTCATGGGAAAACGTTTTTTTTTTTTAAACGCATCAGTTAAAAGTGCTGCTCCAGTGGACTTCTTGAAATCCATTTCTCAAAAGAGCAAACAGATTTTTTTTATATTCAGTTACGAAATCTGACATGGGGCTAGCCATTTTGTCAATTTCCCAGCTGCCCCAGGTCATGTGACC
>CM044444.1:81329362-81346029 GCA_024363595.1 Xenopus borealis
CTGGAGGGGAGGCAGTCTACCAAGGGGAGGGGGGTTATTTTTTTATTACAGGTTGAATTCTCCTTTAAAACCCAGGCTTGTCAGTCTCTCAAGAGCACTAGCTGGGAGAGAAACGGAGAGTCTGGGATATTGATAGTAAGGATCCTATGTGCCTGTGCACACACAGTCACCCATGTGGATGGTCTGCAACTCTAAAACTGCCTTTATTTTGTACTTGTTGCTGGCAACTGAAATAAAAGTCACATTTTCTATAAGACTTTTGCTGGCCTGACACTAACTCTGTGGGAACCTGTCATAAACACCAATATTTAAAAAATACAATGGAAAATTGCATGCAAGAACCAGGAAGTTGCAAACCAAAATAAGTTTAATTTTCTCTTTTTTGCTGTGTTATAATAAGAAAAACATGTTCAGCCCAAGACATTTTTATTCAACTCATGTTGAACATGGAGGTATAATATAGTACCTCTAGCTAGAGCAACATACATCACAGTAATCCAATTTTAATGGTTCTGTGTAAATATGGGCAAAAAACCTGTCTCTCTGCAGTTTGAGGGCTGAACTCCATGATGCGTCTTCTTCAGATCCGGTGCGATGAGAGTACAATGTAAAGTTGGCCATGCAGGGGCCGATAAAAGCTGCCGACAGACTAAGTCTTGTATGGGGCCCTCTGACGGGCTTACCAGATCGATATCTGGCAAAAAGTCGGCCAGACGACGATTGGACGGGACTAAAAATCCTGTCTGTTTGTAGATGTGGTCCTACAATCCAACAGCCTGTATCTCCTACGTTATTATCCTATCATTGGGCCCCAGGATGGGATCAGCCCGATATCGCCCACCTTAAGGTGGGCATATCGGGTAGAGATCCGCTCGTTTGGCATGTCAGACCAATATGCTGCGTCCATCTGACACAACTGTCAGATGATGACGCAATAAGCAGCATTCGCATCAGACAGTCGTGTCGTGTCTGATGCACGCAGCTTGTGGGTCTGACATTCCTATTACTTACATTACATTTGGCGCATCCATTCCGTTGCATTCACTTCCTCTCATTGCGTTGGATCATGCACCGTGGAGTTCAGTCCTAATGATTGCAGATATGTTTATTTTACTTTCATACCAATTAGGCCCTTGTTTACCAATGTCTCATTTTTAATTTGCAGTTTTGTGAAAAGCCAATGGAAATTTTAACAAGTAAAGGCTTTCTCATTTTATAGTGAAATAATTAGCCAGTAGATAGAAATTAAAAAGTGTGGTGCATGTTTGAGCTTGCATTTCCAAAGAAAACCTGGAAAAGTGCTAATTGTCAGAATGTTTTGATGATGCTGTTAGACTACAGGGGGGTAAATAAATGGAAATAGAAGGGAAAATGAGAGTTCTAATAGAGATTAGCTACATATCTTAAGTAATTAAAATATTGACACATTTCTGTCCATATTACATACAATATATTGGAATAAAACCATTCAGATGTGTCCATTAGGAAAAAAAAACAATAAAAATATTAATTTGGTCAGAGTGCAGTGAATGTCAATGTCTTTAGTCCATAATGATGGAAAAGTATAATATAATACATATATATTGAAGTTGCATCCTAAATATATGTAGATGTATGTACTTATTGGCAGTATTACATTAGTGGATACGATCACTGTATGATGACCTTCTATATTATGGGTTGTAATGAAAATGCTAAAACCAGTCATAGTTATATCAATGTGAAGCAAATTTCGGCTATACCCTTTCAATAAGCTATTAAGTCATGGGCAGAAGAAGATGGTTTGGCTTAGGGGGAAAGGGAGAAGTGGCGGGTTAGCAGTGTGCACAGCAGACCATCAAAATGTGGCCACATCCACTATTGTATAAGAAATGCAGTAAGCAAACCGATGGATGGTTGCTATGTATGGGTTCCGAAACAGCAAACCTGACACCAGTTGCTAAATTTCAAAACTTGAGTGCTTAAAGCAGAAACTGATGGAACGTGGAAGTTAGATACCAGGTTTAAGTTGCTTAACTTTTAAGAAAATTAGGGAGTCTTGCGGGTTTAGTTCAGAGTGGATAAGAATAATTTTAAGAGTTGCATTTTGGAGTGCAGACATTTGTCAGGTGCTACAGAATACAAAAATATATTCACTGCCACAGTCACCCTAAGCACAATATATAGTGAGAGGTTCTGACACTGCAGGCAGGGCCGCCATTAGAAATCACGGGGCCTCATACAACAACATTTTCTAATGGAAGAACATTATGCTAGGAGTGGAAATATACTCTGGGACTCAAAGTACATTACATGCAGAGGCTGTTCTAAGGTTCAGAGAAAAGCAGTGGGTACAGATTCCCCCAAAGACATTTTATAGAGAGAAGTTTTAGCACTCCAAGCACTATAAAAAACAATATGCTGCAAACAAGCAGATGACACTGGCATACCAAAACCATACATATTGTCCAATGGATAATACCACCACAAGAAGGCAATCAGAGCCGGGCCAGGCACCCCTTCAAACACTTTTTTTTTTTTCCAGTTCAGTTGGTTTCAGATTCACCAGAAATAAAGACTTTTTCCAATTTCTTTCTATTTTATATATTTTTATAATATTGAAGTGTAAAGTTTCATTTTACACCTTCTACAGCAGCTCTGAGAGGGGTGGGTCATTGACTCTTTAACTGTTCTAAATGGATACAATTATTTGATACATTTGTTATCTTTGTGCTTGTTGAGCAGAATCCGGCAACTGATACAATAGTTGCTAATAGTGATGTGCAGTAGTCGGTTGGGTAACCCCTGAGGGTTACAGGTAGAAGTTCCGGGTGTGGGTATAGATGCGGTTCTGCAGGTTTGTGGGTCGTGGGTCAGGCTGCGGGTCTTCTCAATAAAGATTTTTGTTCCAGTTTACAATGACAGCACTTGATGATTCTTGATGGTCAGTCGGTCGCGGATTGGGTTGCAGATAAGGTACTTGAGGGTCGGGTAAAGGGTCCAAGTGGATAAGAAAGTGGGTCCAAAAACCTGGAAGTCAGAATCCCTCAATGTGAGATTGCAAATGGGGTAGCAAGTGTGAGGTTGCAAATGGGGCAGCGAGTGTGAGGTTGCCCAAACCTGTCTGACCCGCTGGTAAACCCGCGGGTATCAGGCCAGCCCGCACATCACTAGTTGCTAATATTCCAAAGAGAAATGTATCAATTAACAGTACCAACTAAGGGGCACATTTACTAAAGGTCGAAGTGAAAATTCAAATAAAATTCAAATTTTTTACATTTGAATTTTGGGATACTTCGACTATTAGAACAGCCCAATATTCGATTTGAATTGAAAAAATCCGAAAATTCTAATTTCGAAGTACTGGCCCTTTAAAATTCCTTTGACTTTGACTATTTGCCAGCTTAAAGCTGCCAAATTGCCATTTTAGCCTAAGGGGGACCTCATAGAACCTGTCCTGAAAAATTCTAAGTTCCAAGAATTCGAAGGATTTTGCAGAGAATTGTTGGAACCAGCGTCCTACTGCGCATGTGCTGCCGATGGAGCAGCATCCAGGAAGAATCGGTTGGAAGATGGCCCCTGTGAACTTCGCTGGAGGGGACTTACACAGAGTGGTAAGTAGCAACTTAGGGGGAAGAGGTAGGCTGGGGGAGGCGGGAGGGTTAGCACCTGGGGGGTTGAATTCCCCTTTAAAGGGTACCTATTGACAAAAAATGTTATCCCCAACCAAAGGTGTGGGCCGATAGAGCCCGCATTCCGGTTGGGGATAACAGTAGTTTTTTTTAAAAATGCCCCCCCCCCCCGCCAGCGCTAGCCTACTCGCATCAGGAGGGAGCTCCCGGTGCGAGCCGCCATGTCAGCTCAAGCACATGTGCATAATGAAAGCTGCTGCGATTTTGGGGCCGCTTTTCATTATGCACATGAGCCGACATGGCGGCTCACACTGGGAGCTGGCAGGGGGCATTTTTTTAAAGAAAACTACTGTTATCCCCAACCGGAATGCGGGCTCTATCAGCCCACACCTTTGGTTGGGGATAACATTTCTTGCCACTAGGGACCCTTTAAAATGGCAGTTTTCTATTTAGGATTACCCAATGGCAAACTCTACTAAAAAAATGATTATGAAAAATGGTTTGTTCAAATGACATATGAGCTGTTTTATGCAATATATTTTTATAGAGACTTGCATTGTTCAGGGGTATCGTTTTCCTTTAAAGCAGTCCTGCTAATAGATGAGGTTGTCCATACAATAGACCCAATATACTACAGCGGTGTTTAGTATTTAAACCACGTATTTCTCTTACAGAATAAAAAATAATTACATGATAAATCACACTTCTCAGAAACATAAACCATTTGCCCAATACTCCCCTTCCTTGCTGTTGCATTAGCAATAATGTCTGACATAAGGTTTGCATTAAGAAATATTATCCCTTAATTAAATCTCCTTGCAGAGAAGTCAAATGATGTTTTTTATTTTAATGGTTGTTAATAAAAACATTCACCAAATGACTGAACTGCAGACACAGAGAGGGAGAGAGAACACCTGCCCAAGTACATATGTAGGTCCCAAGGCACCGATTCCCATGATATTATACTGTACAGTGAGAAACATCAGACAAACAATTAAATGTACCAGGCCTGACAAAAGCAACAAAGAGAATTGAATCTCCAGCTGTAATGCACATGGAACAAGATATTATTAAATATCAAGGGGATAACGTGAGACATTGGAGATGCAGACTCTTGCTTTTGTTTTGAGGTTTTAAGGGAAAAAACAAATAATTTCTTCACTAATTTTATTTGTGTACCATACACTGTACTTACAGACCACAAGCTGCTGTGATAGCTGCAAAAAAGTCCAACTGCTGCATTGCCTGGCAGTAGCTGTTGTGAATGGCCAGTGAAGGAGTGGGCCACCAGGATACCAGGAAAAGTACTGATGGTCCCAAGTATCAGTAGGCCCTTGGCCTTGTATGGCAATTCCCTATTTCCTTATAAGAACAATGAGTAGAAAAGTAGGGGAAGAGAGGTGAGAGAAGACTAGGAGAATAAGTGAAATGGGTTAATATACTGTAGAAAAATGGGCCGCTGGTTGATCAGAATATCCAGAGGGCCAATCACAACTAGCATTTTGGCGAGTCCCTACACAACATCACAAACCTATATGACCCAAGACAGACTGACCAGGCAGCATGGAAATAATGCCAATGAAGGATCATATAGAACATTGCAGTTTAAATAAGTAAATACATTTAATGCACAGGCATGACAGCAGCCTTGTAAACCAACTACCCTGTACCTCTATTAGTCAAGCTGCAGAAAGGGAGTCTGAAGGCAATGCAAGACTTAGGGTAAACCTAGCACTCAAGATACCTGCACATACAGAATCATCAAAATAACTAAAACAGGCACCTTACTCTGCTGTATCACAAATGTACTGGATTCCACATATTGCACTTACTTCTCTATTTCTTGTATTACATAGTTCCCCGTAAAAGCATAAGCACAGAAGACTCTTGCAAGTGAAGCAAAGACAATATTGCTAAGCACATCACAGACAATAACTTCACTTTTGTTACTATATGGAGAATGAAACCCTAAATATGAATCTGGCTAATAATGCTGTATTTTATACAATGACCTTATTGCACCAGCCTAAAGTTTCAGCTTGTCAATAGCAGCAATGATCCAGGACTTCAAACTTGTCACAGGGGGTCACCATCTTGGAAAGTGTCTGTGACACTCATATGCTCAGTGGGCTCTGAGTAGCGGTTGAGAAGCTAAGCTTAGGGGTTGTCTGAAATTATCAAGCAGAAAATGAGGTTGGCCTGTAATATAAGCTGATGCTACAAGGCTTATTATTACATTTTGATGCTAGTTGCACATCTAGTAATGGTCTGTATTAATTAATAAGCAGCCTTATATTACAACATTTGTATTCTACGTGTACTGTATATTTTGAGTCGGTCACTAAGCTCAGTAAGTGACGGCATCACAGAGCATGTGCAGTAAATGAATAGAAAAAAAAGATGGTGAGCTACTGGGGCATTTTTGGAGATAGACATCTTTACTGCTAAAGGACTGTGGCTGCCTTGGACCCCTACCCTCAAGGGCCAGACCCCCTCTCCCGATATTCGTATTCTAAAAACAAGATAATACATTTTGGCGCATGCACAATGAGTGGCGCCTTCATGGGTGCGCGCCGAGCATGTCACAGTAGGGGGGGCGGAGGGGCGCTCTGGAAAACAGTCCCGGTGGGCCCTGGGACCCCCAGCCAGACCCTGCAGAAGCACAAAACATAATGTACAACATATCAAGCTAATTCTTTAGTTATGCTTTAGTTCTTCTTTAACACCAAATGCAGAGACCTTTCTGACACAGGTGTATATACATACAGTAGAACCCCCATTTTACGTTTTTCAGGGGACCAGAAAAAAATGGTGTAAAATGAGGGAAAACTTTAAATCAGGGAAATGTATTATGCATAATATATAGGTGGGACCACAAAACAACAATGTAAAATTAGGGAAAATTTAAAATCAGGGGATGTAAAATGGGAGTTTTACTGTATATAACGCTGCATTGTAGCTACAGAGTAACCTGCTAGACAGTAGCAAGTGTAACAATCAACAACCCCCCACCCCCCGCATAAAAGACAAATCATGTGCTCCAAGACCAGTTGGCACTGCTGAAGGCTGTTATTAAGAACTAGTTCTGTGTGATGTGGCCTCACCTGTGTCCTAGTTGGTTACACAGGCATCCATGGTAACAACCATAGAAACACAACGCAGCTAACCCCTGCAGTGCCACAAGCATTTCCCTTTAGATTAATGCACAATGGGAGGCAGCAATGTTGCAAGTCTGGCAAAGTGCGCCGCGGGGCTCAGGGGCACATTTACATTAAACGGATTTCAGATTCAGTGCAGTTATTACAAGTATACCAGGGTTGTCATTTGCCAGTGAACGTACTAGAACTACTTACAGGACGGGTTGGGGGGCAGCTAGAGAGTCCAAGCTTGGACACCCCTGATCTAAACATTCTTTCTTTACTTTCTTACGAATCAATACATGAAAAACTTTTGGAAACTGTATAAGCGTAAGCCACAATTATTATTAGTGTACTAGTCTGCTACCCCACCAGCTGATTTACAAGAAATCAAAATGTGACAGCGGCTGGAGGGCCACAGCTTGAACACTGCTGCTTGTCAGGTGCTCTTGGTCCAAAATACTGCACTCATTGAGCATTCCCTACCCAGCTATGTGCAATCCTGTTTGCTAAATGTTTAGTCAAGTTGCTTCCCTGGAGATACTTCATCAAAACAAAGCACCTTAATAAGGGGCTATTAACTGCATATAAATGACGGTGGAGAGTCGCGTTCCATGCACAGGTTCCGTTGCACTATTTTCATGTAACGCAGTCATAACAAGATCACACTCCGCACCCAATTAGTTCTAGGATAGATTGCAAGCACACTGGACAAGTAGCGTTATTTGAGCATTCTATTTGCCGCTTATCCCATTTGTGATGTACAGCTTTGTAGAATCTAGTGTCAGTAAAGGTGTGGGATTCTTTCTCCAGAAATCCGTTATCCAGAAACATCCGAAAAGGCCATCTCCCATAGACCCCATTATAATTAAATAATCTAATTTTTTTTTTTTAAAAGTGGTTTCCTTTTTCTCTGTAATAATAAAACAGTTGCTTGTACTTGATCCAAACTAAGACAGAATTAATCCTTATTGGAAGCAAAACCAGCCTATTGTCTTTATTTAACGTTTACATGATTTTCTAGTAGACTTAAGGTATGAAAATCCAAATTATGGAAAGATCCCTTATCCAGAAAGTCCCCAGGTCCCAAGCCTTCTGGATAACTGGTCCAATACCTGTACTACTTTTTTCTTCCATATAACCAGCACATCAATAAAAGAAAAAGTTATAAATTGTTGCATCTGTTCTATTGATCCTATGTTGACGCTAGCATACCCTCGCTTATAAAGCAATTAATAAAAAATGTATCAGAATTTGCGACTACTAATCGACATACACTCATAACAATTATTTGTTAAATTTCCGGCGCATATGATTACAGCAAGGCGCCATTACATTTCAATCCATTAAAAAAAAGTCTAGTATAGGTATGGGACCTATAATCCAGAATGCTCGGAACCTGGGGCTTTTTGGATAAAGGGGATTTCTGTAATTTGGATCTTAATGCCTGAAGTCTACTAGAAAATCAAGTAAACAAGAAATAAACTCAATAGGTTGGGTTTTCTTAAAATAAGGATTAGAGCATCTTAATTTGGATCAAGTACAAGGTAGTGTTTTATTATTACAGAAAAAAAGAAAATCATTTTTAAAAATTTGGATTATTTGATTATAATGGGAGAGGAGCTTTCTGTAATTCGGAACTTTCAGGATAACGGATCCCATACCTGTACTATTATAATGTAAAGCAATAATTAAACAAACTCCTGGCGCAGACGTAATAACACAAACTAAGACTGCATTACATTCAATAATAATATATGTTGAAAAATGAATTACCAGTTTCATAAAGCAAGGGTGGAGCGCTGAGTCACTGTTGGCTTGGAACTGATACAGTTCTAAAACAGACTAGGTTTATGGAACTGGAACCCCCCTTCCTCTGCAGATATTCTACAGCCACTCTTGTACCTACCTTACTGGCACATTCAATTCACATTCCATGTATAGAAATCATACATTGTAATACAAATCTGAAGGTTGTGGTAGAAACCACGTGATGCCCTTGATCTCAGTGATTATTGCACATCTGGGCATCGGAGCTACCATGTCAGTGCAGAGAGTTCTGTACCTGAAAAGCCAGTCTGTGCTGATGGTCCCCTGCACTTTCCTCTTCTTGATCAGTGTCGCTTTCATGAAATTGTTGGACTGGGATCTGCCAGAAGAGCCGATGATGAGCGATCCTCCAGCCCTAGCTAGGTGCTCACACTTATAATGATTGCAGGCTTCCAGCAGAAATGCCAGTCGTAAGCCTTCCTATTAACCTATTCATCGCCGGGCTCCCACTTAGCAGGCGATGACACCTGTTTCAGGCATTGGCGACAGAGCTGTTAAAGTGACGTGTAGTATAGGAGGTGATGGGGGGGTGTCGGCAGTTTGATTTGACAGATAGGAGGCAGGATCTCGCCTGGCAAATTGGGGGGTGGGGAGCCGGGTCCTTGGCCGCCTTTTAACAAGCCAGCCGGCGGGAAGGGGGACTTTTTAAAGCTGTGATGTCCTTGTCCATTCTGCATGGGGTGTCTGCAGGTGCAACTGTAACTTTGATCGTTTTGCTGCTCAAGCAAGAGCATTCCTGTGGGAATATACTGAAGCTGTTTGCTAAACAGCAGCTACATTTTCAACAGTTATACTCGATCAGCTTATTATTCTGAAGTCGCTGCGACTCGGCTGCAGACGCGTTCAGGGCGATAGCATCGCGAGCTGCATACATTTCTCAAGCCACACATCGTTCTTCCTATCGAGAGGCAGTATTTCTTACAATTCCGTCTTACGATACATGCAGTTAATAACATTCTACAAGGAAAATCACGAGTAATCGATAGTGTGACTACAGATTCCGACAAGTATTCTCCCCCCCCACCCCCATAATAATTCTGTATTTATTAGTTACCAAACGACCCAAAATTTTAGCAGGAACCTTAAACCAGCGAAACCAGTTATGCCGTATAATTCAATGGGTGAATACGTTTTCGAGACTGTAGCCGTAAAATTCGTATTGTCGCAATAAGTCGCTATCAATTAACTACGATTCCTATTTAAAATAAACCCAATCAGTTTTGTGTCATGCTCTTCTTATTTTAAAATAAACTTGTAGAAATTACGCGATTTACCTTTTCCTAGGATACATTTATTTTTCTCTGAAAATACCTGATTTTATTTTAAATATGTTTCATTATATATATTTCTATAAATACCCTTTCTAGGCAGCCTTTCAGGCGATACATTTTTGTATTTGCATATTTCCTTCCCAACTGAATTTAGAATTTCAAAGGACAAAAAAAAAAGGCAATTATATTTTCTGAGCTCATGTCACAGTCGCAAATGTATCTGCACCAATGTACGTAGTCTCACAATGAGCCGTCTGATTTTTCTGCAATTGTTTCACAATAGAGACGGATTGTTTTTTAGCTGATAAGAATGTGCCCTCACCTACGGGAAAGTTTGCGAAAAATTCGGAAACGGACATACATTTCTGAAAATGTTAATACTTGAAAAATGTATTTGAAAACATATAAAATATATATTTGCTCTGTGACCACTTTATACACCGAAATTATATAAATACTTTTAAAATATATTTGAAAAAAAATATATATAATTATATATAGGGTCTCTGATTAAATATGAGTTATTACCTATACTTCCAAGCAAGGCTGAGGCTGATATTCAAATGTGACCAACAAATACACTGATGTATAAGAAAAGGGGCATCCTTGTGTTGAGATTATAGTCTGGTTTAAATGTAAATACTTTTTATAAAGCTATTCTGAATATAGGTACTAATAATATAGCAACATAACTATAATACGTAGGTATCACTGCCCAATACCTATGAAATATAAATTATGTACAGACTTGTTTCTAGGCAGTATAGTTGCTATTGTGACCAAGTAAGTGCTTTACAGCATTTAGTGGGAAAAGCAGTTCATTGGGATAAAAATCAGCAAAAGACTAGACTTTTATTTTTAAATTAACTTTTAGTAATCTGTAGAATAGCCTTGTTTTGTTTTTCAGCCATTTGTCTTCATTTATTTGTATAGTTGTTGAATTAGTTACCTCCTTTTGCTTCTTTCCATCTTAAAATGTTTGCGGGGGTCAGAAACAAATGAAAAAAAAAAACCCTGTTCCTCTGTGCAGCTACAAATGTATTATTTTATTTTTCTATTACTTATCTTTCTATTAAGGCCTTGCCACATGCATGATTGCTAGTGTAAATTGGACCCTAGAAACAGGATAATGGAATAAAAAAATATTAAAAATGAAGACCAACTGGTCATTGTTTCAGAATATTAAAGGTGTGTTCACCATAAAGTTTTAGAATGGCCTAATCAGTGCCAGTCTTAAGCACATTGGACCAATTTGGCCCAATTGGGTCCTGCACTTAATTCCCCAATAGCCCAGCCTACCCCTAATCCAGATTGGCCCAGCACGCTCAGACCCGATTGGCCTAGGCCACATCTGAACCTGATTGGCCCAGCCCACCCCCAAACCCAATTCAACCAGCCAGCCCCAAGCTCAATTGGCCCAAATAAGTGAAATACATTAATGTTGTATATATATAATCCATGGTGCTGCACACTCACAGTTTACAGTGGTAACCAAAATTTGCACTTTTTTTTGCGCACATGGATTAAACAAAGTGAGAGAACATTTTCTCCCAGTTGCCCAGCCTGCCCCCATCCCCAACTGGCAGCCATAACTTCAACAGAGGGGAAAGCCAAATGGTTCCAATTGGACCCCACACTTGGTACGACCACCCCTGGGCCTAATCTAAGCAACTTTTAAAATGCTTTTTTTTTTTTTATTATTTGACTTCTTTTTTTTTACTATTTCTTTCCAGTTTACATAGACTGATCTCCTTGAATCTTCTCGTCTGGACGAGCCCTTAATATTCATCTTTCTGTTTGGGGCCTCTGGTATTCATCTTCCAATCTCTCAAACAAGCCACTGCCTGATTGCTAGTGTAAATTGGACCCTAGCAACCAGATAACTTCTGAACTTCTTTACCCTAGCAACCAGATAACTTCTTAATCTCCGTCTTTCAAGGAGAACTAAACCCCTAGGTGCAAAAACCCTTCCCCCCTCCCCTGCGTAGGCCCCCCTCACGGCCTACCTCCCCCACCCCCTGGGAAAATGCTTGTTACTTACCCCTACTTCTAGGTCATCTCCAGCAGACTTCACAGCAGCCATCTTCTCCCGAGTGCTCTTCTTCCTGGATACATCGGCGTTTGGTGGCACATGTGCAATAGGATGCATTTGCCGTTTCAGATCTACTGCGCATGCACCAAAAGTCATGAACTTTCCGATCTTTTTTTCTAAGCAACTTTTCAATTGGTCTTCATTATTTATTTTTTATAGTTTATGAACTATTTGCCTTCTTTTTCTTCCTCCTTACGTCTTCCCAAATAGGAGTCACTGACCCCATTTAAAAAAACAAATGCTCTTTAAGGATAAGGTCACGTGGGCAGATACCCAAACTGCCTTCCCCCTGCTATAATGAGAAAACGCCAGCGCAATGGCATTAGTGGCGCTTCGATTTCCAAAGTCACCTGAAGCTTCGGAAATCAAAGTGCCGCGAGTGCATTGCTGCAGGCGATTTTGCATTTTAGCAGGCGGAAGGCAGTTTGGGGAAATTGTTGCCCCGAAGAAGAGGCGATTAGTCGCCTGGCGACTAAATCTCCCCGAATCGGACCATGTGCCCCTGCCTGTGATTTTTTGCCTGGAATAAAAAGTGGTTTGCAGTAATACTGCTGGAGTTCCTCTTCATTCTACCATACTTGGATCATCTGACCCTGCCCTAAGGGTACAAGTGTATGGTTATTGGTACTCAGGCTCTCCCCTATTAATATTCCAGTCAAATCAATGCATGGTTGCTAGGGTAATCTGGACCAGGTGAACAACCCCTTTAAATTCCCAACCCGAAGAGCCACTGAATAAAATGCAAAATAATTCAGAATAAAAAAATAAAAATGAAGACCAACTTGTTTCAGAATATAAAAGGTGGGTTCACCATAAAGTTTTGGAAAGGCCTGTTCTAAGCAACTCCTACATTTTATTTGTATAAAATTTGCCTTAATTTTCTGACTCTTTCCAGTTTATAAATGGGATCACTAACCCCTTGAAAACAGAACAAACGCTCTGGTGAGCAAACCATTATAATTTAACACCATTTTCTCTTGAGTGACAAACAACATGAAGGGGGGAAAAAAGCGTAGCAAATCTTGTGGAGATGACTCTACCCGTGCCATGTTTTTCACAGCCAATGAGCGTTCGCTTTGCGTCAATTCTCAGCAGCCCGTAAAGGGTGGAAATATTACGGGAGGTAAGCGTCTACGTCAGCTGGAAATCAGGGTTATTAACCCTGCTCTGACGACCAGACGCAATTTTAATATTTACAGGCGGGATCAGTTCCCGCCCTTGGAACATCCGCGCTTCCCGCCGCTTAACCCGCGGATGAGTCGTAACTCCGCCCACCCGCTGTGTCAGTTATGCCTACCAGCTGTCGTAATCCCAAAGTTTTACAGTTCCCGCTCTTTCCTTCCATTCTGTTAATTACCACAACCCCGCCCACTTCCAATCTACGCACATGCCCCTTTATCCCTTTGCAATTATAAAAATAGGCCTCTTGATCCCGCCCATTTAGTGTAGCCTTCGGTCTTCTTGTTTCCTATTGGTCGCTTTGTTCTGTCTGTCAGTGAAGCTCCGCCTTACTACTGAGGTACCGCTACTCTCCCCGTTGTAGTCGTCAATTCGTGACGTAATTCCCTTTCGCTGTTGGCGTGTTCCGCCCACCAATGTCCCGGTGTTTGCTATCGAACTTACTAAATGTCAATGTGGGAAGACAATGAATTTCTCTGAAGTGTTTAAGCTTTCTAATTAGCTCTGCAAGTTTTCCGCCAACGGGAAGTATCTGGTAAGTGTGGGGGTCATTTTAGTCAGCTTTCACTAGGAATTCTTATATCTTCTTGGGGAGGAGGGGATTGTGGGAGTTGCAGTACAACAACAGATGCAAGGGTTCATTCTGTGGTTACCATAGCCACCAGGTCCCCTGTGAAAAGTGTATATTAACAACAGGTGGAACTTTTCATGCCTGAATTAGATATTTCCACACAGATCTTCCTTCTCTTCCTACAACCAGCTCCTCTGGTTAATAAAGGGGTTACTGTAACCCAGGTATGTGCTCCCTGGCTGGGTGTTTACAGGTGTGAGATGCTTTTTTTTTTCTTTCTTCAAAATGCATCAGTTAATAATGCTGCTCCAGCAGAATTTTGCATTGAAATCCATTTCTCAAAAGAGCAAACAGATGATATTTTTTTATATTTCTCTTTGAAATCTGACTTGGGGCTAGACATATTGTCAATTTCCCAGCTGCCCCAGTCATGTGACTTGTGCTCTGAGTTGTGCTCAAGTTGGAGCAATTTCCAGCCCTAATAGTCAACTGACCCACAAGGCGGGAGACTGTCTTCTGAAAAATATTTTCTTCAAAACACATCAGTTAATAGTGCTGCTTCAGCAGAATTCTGTGCTAAAATCCATTTCTCAAAAGAGCAAACAGATTATATTTTTTTTTATATTTCATTTTGAAATCTGACATGGGGCTAGACATTTTGTCAATTTCCCAGTTGCCCCAAGTCATGTGACTTGTGCTCTGATAAACTTCAGTCACTCTTTACTGCTGTACTGCAAGTTGGAGATATTTCCCCACCTCCCTTCCTCCCTCCCCCCCCCAGCAGCCTAACAGAACAATGGGAAGGTAACCAGATAACAGCTCCCTAACACAAGATAACAACTGTCTGGTAGATCTAAGAACAGCACTCAATAGTAAAAGCCATGTCCCACTGCGTACTATTCAGTTACATTTAGAAGGAAAAACAACAGCCTGCCAGAAAGCATTTCCCTCCTAATGTGATGGCACAAGTCACATGACTAGGGGTAGCTGGGAAATTGACAAAATGTCAAGAGCGGGCCATACACAGGCAGATAAAGCTGCTGATTTGACAGCTTATCTGCCCGTGTATGGGGGCTTCCAACGGGTCTTCCTGACCGATATCTGGACACAATCTCAATCTGGAAGGTCAGATTTTCCTCTGACCGACCCGTCGGAAGTCCATTGCGCTCATCTTAATCCGATCGTTCAGCCATAGCCCTGCCAGTTAGTGGCATACCATGGGAAAGATCAGCTTGTTTGGCGTTGTCAATGCTGCTTTTAGTCCTGTATAGTAACAAAATTGTGAATTCAGTGGTTGCTTTAAAGGAATTTTTCAGTGTAAAAATAAAAAGCAGGTAAATAGGCTGTGCAAAATAAAAAATGTTTCTAATATAGTTAGTTAGCCAAAAATTTAATGTATAAAGGCTGGAATGACTGGATGTCTGACATAATAGCCACAACACTAATTCCTGCTTTTCGGCTCTCTTGGTTTCCACTGATTGGTTACCAAGCAGTAACCAATCAGTGACTTGAGGGTAGGCTACATGGGTCATACCAGTTTGCTTTTGAATCTGAGCTACATGCCAAGGATAAATTGCAAACTCGCTGAACAGTTATGTCCCATGTGGCCCCCTTTAAAGTACACGGGCCGATAGCTGCCGACAGACTTTCAGCAGCTTATTGGCCCATGTGTGGGGCCCTCTGAGGGGCTTCCCAGATCATTATCTGGCGAAAGTAAAAAATCCCGTCGGATTGCAGCCGCATCTGTATGTTGATGCAATCCGACCGCCCATGTTGTGCATTGTGATCCAATGGTTGGGCCCTAGGGCCCACAATTGGATCAGCCCGATATTGCCCACCTCAATGTGGGCATATCTGGGAGAGATCCACAAGTTTGGCAACATTCTGTGTGGCCACCGTAACTCAGAATTAGAGAGCTGAAAAGCAGTAGTGTTCTGCTATGTTAGACATCCAGTCACTCCAGCCTTTATACATTACATTTTTGTCTAACTATATTAGAAACATTTTTTATTTTGCACAGCCTATCTATTTACCCAGTTTTTATTTTTACACTGAACTGTTCCTTTCAATATTGCTTGTGTGTGCATACATTTTGTCCTGTAACTACATCATAATTTGGTGAAATTGTAAAGCTTAAGCTCCCCGTAGATGCAACGATCTTTCCCTGCCGAACGACCGATCTTAGGGAAGTCCGACCAAACTGTCAAATTATCATGCGGTTAATGGGATACAAACGATCGTACATCTTAAAGGAACAGTTCAGGGTAAAATTAAAAACTGGGTAAATAGGCTGTGCAAAATAAAAAAAAATTCTAATATAGTTAGTTAGGCAAAAATGTAAACTATAAAGGCTGGATTGAGTGGATGTCTAACATAATAGCCAGAATCCAACTTCCTGCTTTTCGGCTCTCTAAATCTGAGTTAGTCAGCGACTTGAAGGGGGGCCACATGGGACATAACTGTTCAGTGAGTTTGCAATTGATCCCCAGCATTCAGCTCAGATTCAAAAGCAACAGTTATGACCCATGTGGCCCTCCCTCAAGTCACTGATTGGTTACTGCCTGGTAACCAGGGAAACCAGTCAGTGTAAACCAAGAGAGCTGAAAAGCAAGAAGTAGTGTTCTGTTCTGTTAGGTTAGATTTACAGTCAATTCAGCCTTTATACATTACATTTTTGCCTAACTATCTATATTGAAAATATATTTTATTTTGCACAGCCTATCTATTTATCCAGTTTTTATTTTTATACTGAACAATTCCTTTAAGATTTTTCGTCCAACATCAGTCTGAAGATTAATCGGCCAGGTTAGAAAATCTTTTTTCGGTTCCCATGCAATCTACCTATGCAGGGCCAAGCACAGCGATCCTTCAGTTTTGCTGGCAATCTATGGCCAGCTTTAGACTGGAAATTGCTTGAGACTTAACCCTTTAACCGCCAAGCACGTATTCCATACGTGTTGGCGGTTAAAGGCTCAG
>CM044444.1:81349980-81396773 GCA_024363595.1 Xenopus borealis
GCTTGGCAGTAGATGTTCCGTTTTGGACAAAATGGCTGGCAGCGAAAGGGTTAATAGTGGGTATTAGGGAAGAGGACATTTTTTCCACCTAGTTTCACCCATAGACTCAAATGGGAGGGAAAAAAATTCACAGCACATCAAAATAAATGTCACCCATTGACCCATTTCGCCAAAAATTCACTGAAATGCATTAAAGTCTAATTTGCCAATCTCTGAGAATTTATTGTATGCAATACATGTATACAATGTTCCTGTGAATTGGTGTTATTGTACAGTACCATAGCTATTTTGGGTTGTTGTGCAAATCATTACACTGTTTAGCAGATAGATCTTTACTTTTCTTGTAAATTGCCTATTTAATACATGTTTCCAACTTAAGCAGAGGTGCACTTAAAGAAGTGAATTTGGAATTCTCCCAGTAATAACTATATGCACGGTTCCTATGCCAATACCTGTACTAGCTATATGCACGGTTACTATTAGTTAACATATTTTCTGGGAGTGAAGACTTGTAACATTTTCTTTTTGTAATAGGAGGTGCATATACTTTGAGGACATCTCCATAATACCCATTTTGTAGCAGTTGTTTCACACCTTAAAGGGGTGGTTCACCTTCAAGTTAACTTTTAGTATGTTGTAGAACGGCCAATTCTAAGAAACTTTTCAATTGGTCTTCATTATTTATGTTTCATTTTTTTATGTTTCTTTGCAGCTTTCAAATGGGGGTCACTGACACCATCTAAAAACAAATGCTCTGTAAGGCTACAAATGTATTGTTATTGCCACTTTTTATTACTTATCATTCTATTCAGTCCATCTCCTATTCATATTCCAGTCTCTTATTCAAATCAATGCAGGGTTGCTAGGGGAATATGTACCCTAGAAACCAAATTGCTGACACTGCAAAATAGAGAGCTGCTGAATAAAAAGCTAAATAACTATAAAACCACAAGTAATAAAAAAATGAAAACCAATTGCAAATTGTCTCAGAATATCACTCTCTACATTATACTAAAAGTTAACTCAAAGGTGAACAACCCCTTTAAATGGATTCAGCGAACCACTAACCATGAGTGAAATAAAAGTTTTTGTGTTATCATTCATATTCTCAGAAAAATGGTTAAGAAATCATAAATTCTGCCAGGGTATGTAAACTTATGAGAGCAACTGTAACTTATTTGCCAAATTCTTTACTACTCATCTATCCAGCTTCTATAGTTGCAGGGATACCTGGGACCATGGTAGTGTGGTGCTCGCATAAAAAATTACTACAGACCAAGAAGAGCAGCACAGCCCAGGGTAGGAAGAAAGGTACCGGGATCATCAAGGGTGCCTGATAATTTGATATATTGATTCTACCTTTCCTTCTACTTTGATTATAAATTTAAAGTGTTTTTAACATCATTTGTAAGTAATCTGTCAGTTT
Organism: Xenopus borealis; assembly: GCA_024363595.1. Lineage (NCBI taxonomy): Eukaryota > Metazoa > Chordata > Amphibia > Anura > Pipidae > Xenopus > Xenopus borealis. The sequence continues at coordinate 81,351,407 of CM044444.1, forward strand.
ATATTTTCTGCTCTGCTGGTTCGGACCTTTTAAACAATGTAGCAGAAGCTAGCTGAGTAACGTACCTGGGGGGGATTACTTCTGCTACAATGTTTCAAGAGTCAGACTCTGAGAACAGAAAGAGCTAAATTTATACAGGTATGACACCTGTTATCCATAATGCTCGGGATCTGGGGATTTCAAGATAACAGATTTTTCCTTAATTTGGATCTTCATACCTACTCATACAGTATCTGCCTGTGTAGGGGGCTTCCGACGGGTCTTCCCAACCGATATCTGGACGCGATATCCATCAGGAAGGTCGGATTTTCTTCTGAAGTCCATTGCACTGCTCGTAATTTGATCGTTTGGCCGTAGGGCCGAACGTTTGGATTACCCCGATATAGCCTTGCCGGTTAATGGCATGTTGGGGAAAGATCCGCTTGTTTGGCTATGTCGCCAAACGAGCAGATCTTTGCATCTATGGCCAACTGTATAGTAGTGTTTCTGTAGCAAACAGTGTCGTTCATTACTTTAAATCACTTTAATTTTTTGGAGCTACTGTTCCTTTAAATAAACTTTTAGTATGCATTAGTAAACACACTTGCAGCTGGGTGATTATTTTGTATGCTTTATTTTCTGAATTATTAGTGCGTCTTTGCAGCCTTGTTATAACCTTTAACAGAAAATGCTTTCTGGTCACTGACCCAGACATTGTTCAATTTCGTTGTGAATTCTTATTTTGTATTGATTATAATGTAAAGCTGGCCATAGACGCAACGACTTGGTCGTACGAATCGAGGATTCGTACGACTATCGTACGACTTTCGGATCGTGTGTGGAGTGCTCCGACATTTGTCGTGCCATGCCGATCGGTCGTTTGGTCGATCGGCCAGGTTAGAAAATTTTTGTGGGCTGGCGATAATATCTTTGCGTCTATTGCAGATCGTACGATTTTCAGTGGGAGACCGTCACTAGGTTTTTAATCGTACAACTTTCGTACGATCCTTGTCAGGGGCAGAACGTCAGCTGTCTGTGCTTTTTACTACTTATAGTTGATCTGAAGGTTAGTGACAGGTCGGGAGCAGGTCGGGAGATGCAAAGATCCGATCGTGGAATCATCTTACGATCGGATCTTTGTGTCTATGGCCAGCTTTAGACTCTCTCCTATTTATTTTCCATGCTGTTGCCCGGTTACTGCGGTAATTAATCCCTAGGATACAGATAGCAGTTGAAATCCCAAGCCTCCGGAGCAAAAATTTGAGTATTTTAAAACCACAAGTAATTACAAGATAAGATAAGTTGCAAATTGTAATAAAATACCCATTCTACGTCATTCAAATTAAATTACCCATTAAATATGTTCAGTTGTCCATAGAATTATGAGTTCTCAAGTACAGAGATGTGATGGGATCTAAATCTAGCAGTATGTCTTGTGATGACAAGTTTGGAATGTTATTGCACCTTGGTTTAACCTTATGAACTGTTGTGTTGCATATTGGTTTTATGGTATATTTATGATTTGCAGCAGAACCATCTGAATAAAAACAAAGGGGTTTCAGGCTACTACGCACCAGTGTCGGCTACTGCCATAGCCCTAAGTAAGCCATGGACTTTTTTTCAGGAGAATGAATTGACTAGATAAAGTAGACAGGTTGATGTATAACTGGAAAAATGTAAGCAGAAAAGTGGCAAAAATATTAAAAAAAATTAATGAATTCTGATTTCCCAACATGTATAATTGTCTTCAGGTTATAGCAGCTCCCAAGGTCAATATGACTGCTGTACGCATTTAATTAAATAAATGTAACTAGTTTTTACTATAAAATCTAAAAATCGAATTTTCTAAACTGAATAGGATCGACCTGAAAGAATCGAATTCGGTTCGAGTTTTGAAAACTCGAATCTAACTTGCGGTGCTTCGATTTCCAAAGTCACCCGAAGTTTCCTCATGAGGAAATTCATTATAGCAGGTGGAAAGCAATTCAGAGAGAGATTGTCGCCCAGAAGAAGAGTTGATTTGTCGCCAAGCGACTATATCTCCCCGAATCTGCCCGTGTGCCCCTGCCCTTAGGTGGCGAATAGTCTAATTTGATTACTTAAAGAACCAGACTATGATTTAAAATCGAATTCAACTCCCTAGTCGAATTAGACCGTTTTGGCCATAAAAAAAATGAAAAATTTGAAATTTGACCCCTGATAAATCTTCCTCTTAATGATTAATGTGCTTATTACATTTATTAATTAGCTCATCATGGAATGTGCAGCCTGTGGCTGTTGTTGGCCCCACTGAGCTGAACCTTCCATGTTGGGTGCAAAGCTGTGTGGTGTTCTAGCCAAACTTGGAGGGATGCAGGTTTGACATTGTTGATTTAGTCATTCAGATGCAATTGTGAAACCTTAATTAAAGTGATAGCTACATTTTAATTAAAAAACTTGTGTCTTACTTTTGAAGTGGAACCCAGTGCCAGTCCTTCATTTTCCTGATGGTTTCGAAATCCCTTTGGTTTCCAGATTACCGTGTTCTTTCCCTGTTCCTGTCTGGTCTCTGGAGCAGCCGGACTGGCACTGCAAGATTGACTAAGGGTCAGCGGGGCTGGTGTCTTCCTGCTGGAGCCCAGATGGTTGTCACATTCTCAACACAACGGAGTTTCATGTAAGCGTGGGTTGATGCCTCCTCCACTCCGGATCAGATGTTAATGTCTGCACTCCCGTTCTGAAAATAAACTCCAGTGGGCACAAAGATATCGGGTTCCCAAGGAGGAAGTGCAGGGCCATTCCCTTGTTCCCTTTTGTATTAATATTGATTTTTAGCATATCAGAAGCCAATTTTTGTGCAGACAGATAACTGATGTATAAACAACTGTACATTTTTAATTGGCTCAGGGAAATAAGATATGAGCAGTTTCTGCTGGGACAGACACTTTATTATGAGTCTATATAGTCATCAAATTGGCCTCTTGTCATAATATATTTTACCATCTTAATGCTAAACATCGTCATTATCATATAAACAATAATTATTCATCCAGCAGCAAGGGGTTTCTGTTTAAAGGATAAGTAAACCTTCAAAATAAGTAAATGTAAAATTGATGAGGGTGCTATTCTAAGAACATTTGCAGTGTACATTCATTATTTGTTTTTTATATTCCAAGATATTAAAGGGATACTGTCATGGGGAAAATGTTTTTTTTCTTCCAAAATGCATCAGTTAAAAGTGCTGCTCCAGCAGAATTCTACATTGAAATCCATTTCTCAAAAGAGCAAACAGATTTTTTTTATATTTCATTTTGAAATCTGACATTGGGCTAGACATATTGTGAGTTTCCCAGCTGCCCCAAGTCATGTGACTTGTGCTCTAATAAACTTCAGTCTTTACTCACTCTTTACTGCTGTACTGCAAGTTGGAATGAGCTAACCCCATCCCTTTTTCCTCCAAGCTGCATAACAACAGAACAATGGGAAGGTAACAATATAACGGCTCCCTAACACAAGGTAACAACTGCCTGGTAGATCTAAGAACAGCACTCAATAGTAAAAACCCATGTCCCACTGCATTCCATTCAGTTACATTGAGAAGGAAAAACAGCCTGCCAGAAAGCAGTTCCCTCCTAAAGTGCTGGCACAAGTCACATGACCAGGGGCAGCTGGGAAATTGACAAAATGTCTAGCCCCATGTCAGATTTCAAAACTGAATATAAAAAAGCTGTTAACTCTTTTGAGAAATGGATTTCGGTGCAGAATTCTGCTGGAGCAGCACTATTAACTGATGCTTTTTGAAAAAGCATGTTTTTCCATGACAGTATCCCTTTAAAGGATACACATACTGTTACCCTGAATACATTTTGTTTGCAACTAGGGATGCACCAAATCCACTATTTTGGATTCGCCAGAATACCGAACCAAATCCGAACCCTAATTTGCATATGCAAATGACCGAGAGGTGGGGTAAAAAAGCCAGCCATGCACGAAGTGCGCGGAAAACATTTTTATTGCTTCCTTGTTTTGTGATGAAAAGTCACATGATTTTAAGGATTCAGTTCGGCCAGGCACAAGGATTCCGCCGAATCCTGCTTAAAATGGCTGAATTCCAAACCGAATCCTGGAATCTGTGCATCCCTAGTTACAGCAGCGCCACCTGTTGGTCATTGTCTGATCAGTCTGACCACCAAATAGTCAAGGATGTTCTTTTGGTTAGGTAAGAAAATTAGAAACTTTTCTCAAATCTTTCCTAACCAGAAGAACATCAGAGCAGCCTCTTTCTTCTGACAACTTCCTTGACTAGTTGGTGGTCAGAGAATGACCAGCAGGTGGTGCTGTTAAACATGAGAATATTTGGGTAATAGCGGTAAAACCCAAAATAATGAACAAACTTGATGCATTTTTTGAAAAAAAATTAAACAGTATGGATTTTAGAAGCCACCAAGGATTTTCATGATGGATCATGAGAGCTTAAAGGTAAGTTATTATTATTAAATATGAGCTTCGCTGTGCCATTCTGATTTCCCATTATTTGTTTTCAGATGAACAGTTTGGCATGGAAAATCATTGGCATCCACACACTTTTATTCTCTAACATTGTTTTGCTTACAATTAATATTTGCTAGCATTTCTAGTAATGACTAATACCCTACCCTGCATGCCAACTTTTAAAGATCCATCAAAGAGTGTGGATTGTAGCAGATTAAACGGGAACTATTGCGAAAATGAAAATGTAATATTCGCTTTATTATACTGAAAAAAAAACTTTCTAAATACAATCCGTAAACATTCTGTATCTTTCTGAAATAATCAAGTTTATCTTAATTATTCCTCTCTCAGCATCTGTTTCTCTTCATTCTCTCTTCATGCAGCAGTTGGGTGTCAGATATTCATGGACAGTTAAAGCCAATATATCTTATGGGGGGTCCTTTGCCTAGAAGATGCATTAGAGCTCACTGTATTAAATTAACAGAAATTCTGTCTCTCTACATGCAGGATTTGTGCAAAAGGCAGTTATTTTGTTAGATTTTGTTTGTACTGGAGTCAGTTATTTGAGTGAGCTCTAATTAATCTGCTAGGAAAGGGAGCCCCCGATAAGATATATTGGATTTAACTGTCAATGACTATGTGACGCCCACGTGCTGCATAAAACAAAATTAAGGTAAACTTAAAGGAACAGTTCAGGGTAAAAACTGGGTAAACAGATAGGCTGTACAAAATAAAAAATGTTTCTAATATAGTTAGTTAGCCAAAAATGTAACGTATAAAGGCTGGAGTGACTGAATGTCTCTAACATAACAGAATACAACAAAACATCCTGCTTTTCAGCTCCCTTAGGCTGGGGACAGACAGGGAGATTCGGGGAGATTCTGTCGCCTGGCGTTTTTTAGCAGGCGACAATCTCCCCGAATTACCTTCTCCCTGTCTGCCGCTAGTATACTGACAAAGCGCCAGCGCCTGTCTAGACGTGGCGCGGCGATTTCCGGAATCGCCCGAAGTTTCCTCACGAAGTATCTTCGGGCGATTCCAGAAATCGCTGCGCCCCGAATTTCCTTCTCCCTGTCTGCCGCTAGTATACTGACAAAGCGCCAGCGCCTGTGCAGACGCGGCGCACCGATTTCTGGAATCGGCCGAAGATACTTCGTGAGGAAACTTCGGGCGATTCCGGAAATCGCCGCGCCACGTCTAGACAGGCGCTGGCGCTTTGTCAGTATACTAGCGGCAGACAGGGAGAAGGTAATTCGGGGAGATTGTCGCCTGCTAAAAAACGCCAGGCGACAGAATCTCCCCGAATCTCCCTGTCTGTCCCTACCCTAAATCTGAGTTAGTCAGCGACTTGAAGGGGGCTTAACTGTTCAGTGAGTTTGCAATTGATCCTCGGCATTCAGCTCAGATTCAAAAGCAACAGTTATGACCAACGTGGCCCTCCCTCAATTCACTCATTGGTTACTGCCTGGTAACCAGGGTAGCCAGTCAGAGTAAACAAAAGAGAGCTGAAAAGTAGTGTTCTGTTCTGTTATGTTAGACTTAGTCACTCCAGCCTTTATACATTACATTTTTCCTAACTAACTATATTGAAAACATTTTTTATTTTGCAGAGCCTATCTATTTACCCAGTTTTTATTTTTATACTGAACAATTCCTTAAAGAGAAGTGAGCCAGCTGATGCACCCAGACCCCCAGGATACCGTTTCATTTACCGTTTGACTTAGTGGGCATCTGTTTACCATAGTTAGTTTGCCATCTGTTTGCCATAGCTTGTTATGGTTGTCGGGTACAGACTGAGATTCAAAATTGCACCTGGCATTTCAAGTATACAGAGGCTCAAACAGCCCCCTGGTCTAATAGTGACTTTTATGGCATCTTGCTGCAGCCCCTCTGGCTTTTGCCAGAATCCGCCGATTGCGAGTCCAGGAATGAGGGTTGCTTTCTTACCAAAAAGAAACTATTAGCTGTATTTCCAGTAAGCTAGTGTCACATACTTTGCTGTTAAACAAAAGGAATTCTGGGAATGAATTCCAAATGTGCTCCAAGAAAATCCCATTTGCATGGGTTTATCCTATTGGCTAAAGCTCACCTGGGTTTTCAAACTAAAGCCAGGATAATAGTTAGTTTGAAAACCCAGTGGGTGAGCTTTAGCCAATAGGATAAACCCATGCAAATGGGATTTTCTTGGAGCACATTTGGAATTCATTCCCAGAATTCCTTTTGTTTATCTAAGTCTGTATGAGGCAGTCTCCTCAACCCTTGTCACATACTTTGCTGTTGTAGCAAATGTGAGTTGCTTAGACAAGGAACAATCATTGCTTCACTTAAAGGAGAACCAAACCCCCAAACTAATGAAAACCCCTACCTTCCATAGCTCCCCTTTCCCCCCTAAGTCTTTAATTAAACCTCGATGCAGAGTCAGCACAGTGGAGCTCACAGGCGACATCTTCACTGCTTTCAGAGTCTTCGTATCCCTTCGGCAGTTTCCGGGGCTTTCGTCACGTGCACAGTTGTTTGGGACCAGAATATTGCTACAACTGCACATGCGCTGATATGCCGCTTACTTACCGAAGACTCCCAAAGCGAAGAAGATGGCCCCTGTGAGCTCAGCTGCACTGACTCTGCCTCTAGGGGTAATGAAAGACTTGGGGGCATTTACAGGTATTAACACCTGTGAGAGGGGGGACAATGGGGGCAGGTGTTTGTTTACATTAGTTTGGGGGGCTTGGTTTTCCTTTGAGAGAGAGTGAATGCGGGCACATGTGTGTTTCCCAGGGCTCAGGCTGTCCAACAGACCAGCCTTAAGAATGCCAGTTATGCTGTGTGCCTTAAAACAGTGGCAGGCTGATACTCAACAGCAGGCATTTTTGGCTTATGACCAGTTTCCCAAAAAATCTCCACTTTTTATTATCTCTTATTTCAGAATCAAACGCATCCTGTTTTGATTATCCTAATTTTTATAACGAAAAAAAAAAAAAACCCCTAAAAATAACCGTATGGTGATCTATGGTAAGGTTGTCCAGCTGGAGGCCTGTGAGCTGGATATGGCATTTTTTATGGTCCCCGGTTACAAGGCTTCATAGACTTCACTGTATGACATCATCATTTTAAATTATTCCGTCCCTCAAACATGCAGTATGAGAAATAATCTGCTCATTATGTGTAATAATCAATCATTTATGGCAGGGGTCCTCAAACTTTTTAAACAGGGGGCCAGTGCACGGTCCCTTAGACTGTTGGGGGGGCTGGGCTATAGTTTAAAAAAAAAAAAATGAACAAATTTCCATGCCCATTGCACATATCTTATTTGTAGTGCAAAAAAACCATGAAAGAACGATACAATATTCAGCTACTTCGCCGCAACTTGGCTTTGGCAGTTCAAGGGGGGCCTGGCTAATACAGGAAACGCAGCACAGCAGGGTCCCCCTTAACATTTAGAAACCATCAGGCCCCCTGATGGCGGCCCTGTGCACCTGACTACGGATATGTCGCTCCCTGAGAGCGGGGATTTGGTTGAAGGATCCCTAGTAACCCTAGCTAAGATAAGCGACATGCGAAGAGTGTGTAGAAGAGGAGTATTTGGACCGGGTGAGTGGCCCAATTCTACTAAGCTGTTGCTTGCAGATTTTCTCTTTTCCTCGACCCCAGTGTATCACATCACTGCGGTAAATGATCTTGGAGGGCTATATCCGGCCCACGGGCCGTAGTTTGAGGACCCCTTATTTATGGGATGTGATACAAGGGCGTGGGTATTATGAAAACATGTTCCATGATATTCCTGATCAATCATATAATGGCACGTGACTACTGGTGAGGTAAGCTCATGTTTTTGCTGCTGAATACTGCACATTTATTGGTTACATTATTCATAAGGTACAGTAAATGACCATGCTGAGCGGTATAATTCAGCTAGCCTTTGCAGGTGCATGTTAGTAAGTGAACCCAAAGAGGAGAGCTAGGAATATTTACATCGTAAGGCACGAGTAGTCGGATAAGGTCAGCTTTGCAGTCATCTGAGTTCACAAAACATCTGATTACATGATGTCAGGAACCATTGAACTTATAAAAATGTAAAACTGATTTGACTTGTCTAGACCATAAAATCCATGCTCCATTAGTTTGATTACAACTGTATTCATTTTGAAGAACACTATAGATTTCTGTTCCTAGCAATGAATCTCTGTGTCACGGTTAGACAGTGCGGCACTTAGTGAATTTTATACACACTGGTGATGACAGAAACATTAAACTGTGCTGCAATTACTACAGCCAGGGTTTGTATAGAGAGTAGCGTAACATATATCAAATACCAAAGCCTAATTAATTCTTAATCGTATTAAAGGGTTGGGCACACTAGTGAGCTTCGCTTAGGGCAATGTGAAGAATGGCAGCAATTGATCTCATCTTTACTATTTGTGTTCTGCTTTTTTTTTTTTTTAATTTACTTCTGTTTGATTTTATGACGTCATGTAAGGAATCTCCCAGTTGTTCGTGTTAAGTACAAGTGTCAGACACCAGTCCAGCAGTCTCCGTTACCTGTCTGTGGGCTGTAAAGCAGTGGATCTTCCTCTATCTCCTTGCACGTGCTTGTGTAGGCGGTGTGTATTTTTGTGCAGCCATCACAACTTGACGTGACCCCCACAAGATTTCATTAAGCTTTTGCCAGGGAGGAATCCGTGTTGAGATAGATTTACTCTCCAGCTGTAAACAGGTTGCAAAATTAACTCAATTCAGACAGCTGCCTTGCTTGTGTCAGTGTCTGACTTGTGTTTTCACTCAAGCACAGTAAATCCAGAGCTCACCGGGAGTGATTAGTTCATCATTAATGCGACAGCTTCATTCAAAAAAAGTCTTACTATTATAGCATGGCACATATTCAACTAGAAGGGTGGTTCTCTAATAGCAGCTTTAGCACTGATTGAAGCAATTAGGAAGCAAACTTATGGAATGTGCACCTAAAATGGACTTTTTGACATGTCTTGTAACCATTTCAATTGTAGTGTGCAAATGATTTGTCTGTTTTATGCTTAAAGGGGTGGTTCACCTTCAAGTTAACTTTTAGTATATTGTAGAAGGACCAATTCTAAGAAACTTTTCCATTGGTCTTCATTATTTATTTTTCATAGTTTTTTAATAATTTGCAATTTTCTTCTGTTTCTTTGCAGCTTTCAAATGGGGGTCACTGACACCATCTAAAAACAAATGCTCTGTAAGGCTACACATGTATTGTTATTGCCACTTTTTATTACTTATCATTCTATTCAGTCCATCTCCTGTTCATATTCCAGTCTCTTATTCAAATCAATGCAGGGTTGCTAGGGTAATTTGTTCCCTAGAAACCAAAATTGCTGACACTGCAAACTAGAGAGCTGCTGAATAAAAAGCTAAATAACTATAAAACCAAAAACAATAAAAAATGAAAACCAATTGTAAATTGTCTCAGAATATCACTCTCTACATTATACTACAAGTTAACTCAAAGGTGAACAACTCCTTTAACTTATTGTCCATTGCAACAAGGCCCTGGTTTGAATGACAGACGAATTGGAGAGTCCATATGGGAAAATAAGTAGGTTTGCCACCTCACCCCTTTAAAACCAAACACCTATGGTATCCACAGTCTGCATGGCTAATCAGCGATTCATTAAGGATGGTAGCACACACTGCTATTTGGGGAGATTAGTTGCCCTGCAACAAATTGTTTATTCTTTGGCTGAATAATCTCCCCAAACTGCCTTCCCGCTGGCTAGAAAGACGTGAGGCAACTTCGGAAAAACTAAGCGATCTGAGTGCCATACCGCCATTGATTTACATTCTAGCCGCCAGGAAGGCAGTTCAGGCATATCAGTTGCCTGAAGAAGAAGAGATTTGTCCACTAATCTCCCCAAATAGCAGCGAGTGCCACCACCCTGAGAAGCAGACTGAACAGATTTATGTGCAATCATGCATCTAAATAAATTCTTTAGCCATGCAGGCTGTGTATTCCATTTGTGTTTGTTTTTAAAAGGGTTCGGTTATAAGCCATGATCAAATTCAAAGTAAAAACAGGTCAGCAATGAGTCTTCTTTGTAGTTGCCCCTAAAATTTGGTTTGAGATAATTTTCTTCATATAAAAGTACAGGTTGCTTAAGTTTTCTTTCTCCATATGAAATGTTGAACAACATGCAAACCTCTGAGAAAAAGTGTTAATGATTTCTTTACTATTCTTTAATTTCATATTCTTTAATATGATTTAGACCATGGTTTAAGACCATTTGCAAATGCTATTTATATTTTTTATATAATTTTTATTTTTTTACATTTTTTTTTGGTTGTGCTATTCCTGGCTTGGAAGTTTAACTGCTATCTGATTACCAGAACTTAATTTCCCCAACGACCATGGAACAGACTAGAAGAGTAGAAGGCCTTTTAGATACCTTGCAAATTATCTATAATTTTAATTGCTTCAGCATAAGAAACTTTCTGAATACAATCAATTAAATTTTGTTTCTGAAATAATCAAGTTCACTATTCCGCTCTTTTCATCTGTTCCTCTTCATCCTCTCTTCATGCAGTAGTTGGGTGTCAGATAATCATTGCCAGTTAGATCTAATATATTTATAGAGGGGTCCTTTTCCACTACATGCAGAATTTGTGCAAAAGGCAGTTATTTTGTTTGTACTGGACTCCGTTATTTGAGTGAGCTGTAATTCATCTGCTAGGAAAGGAAGCCCCCCCCATAAGATTTGCCATGCTTTTCTTGATGAATACCATTTTTTACATATAATTTACATATAATAAAGGCTTTGACCCAGTGCATCATGCTTACTACTGACACGTTTCGTACCCCATGAGACTTGCTCAGAGTAGAATAACTGTTGCGAAAAATGAAAAATTCATATAAGTTTCAGCATACGGATATAATAAACTTTGTAAATACAATCAATTAAATATTCTGCATCATTTCTAAAATAATCAAATAAATTTTCACTATTGCTCTCGAATCTGTTTCTCTTCATCCTCTCTTCATGCAGCAGTTGGGTGTCGGATAATAATTGACCGTTACATCCAATATATCTTATAGGGGGTCTCCTTTTGCCTAGAAGATGTATTAGAGCTCACTCTATTAAAATCACCAGACATCATGTCTCTCTACATGCAAAAGGCATTTATTTTGTTTGTACTGCAATCCGTTATTTGAATGAGCTATTTCGTCTGCTAGGAAAGGAAGCCCTCCTATAAGATGTATTGGATCTAACTGTCAATGAATATCTGACACCCAACTGCTGCACGGAGAGAGGATGAAGAGAAACAGATGGCGAGAGAGGAAAAGTGAAGATTAATTTGATTATTTTAGAAATGATGCAGAATATTTAAAGGTCCAGGAACATCAAAAAATGAAATTGTTTTAAAGTAATAAAAATATAATGCAGTGTTGCCCTGCACTGGTAAAAGTGCTGTATTTGCTTCAGAAACTTGTATAAATAAGCTGTTGTGTAGCCATGGGGGCAGCCATTCAAAGGAGAAAAGGCTCAAGTTACACAGCAGATAGCAGATAAGCTCCTGTAGAACATAATGTTATGTTATCCATTGCTTATCCTGTGCCATGTAGCCATTTTTCAATTTCCACCATTGCTACTCAGCTGCTTGTTTATATGAACTATAGTAGTGTTTCTGAACCAAACACATCAGTTTTAACAGTGCAGGGCAACACTACATGATATTTTCTTTACTTTAAAACACATTTTTGGTGTTACTGTTCCTTTAATTGATTGTATTTGCAAAGTTTCTTATATCAGTATGCTGAAACTTATGATTTTTTTTCATTTTCGCGATAGTTCCCCTTTAAGATGCAGGATGATTTTCCAGTCAGATGCTAGGTATGTTTCCTTTCTGCACTGTTTATATTCAGCACTGAATCTTCTTTAGAGCAGATGATATAACAGAGTTAAACTTCCCCCTTTGCTACTGCGCAATGTTGGCAATCGCCCCCAAAATGCTGATCATGCTGTCCCTAGGTGAGAATTCCATCAATGTCTGCTTGCCAGTGTCATTTGCAGATCTGGCTTCTGGTTATATCTTGTGCTAAAAGGAAGGAATTCGGCTCTTCCAGCGCCAAATATAAATTAAAATGCAGGAACAATGTGCATACAAAGCAGCAGAATGCTAACTGGAGAATTCCCCCATATATATTCTGTCTGTATTATATATTATGTCAGTCTGTATTATTTGGCTTTAAATGTTAAACATAGGTATAAACAATAATATGTGTTCATTGAAAAAAAAAAACCAAAAACTCTTAAGTGGTTAGTGCCTGACTATAACATATACTGCCTAGAATTTAAAGGCTGTCTTAAAGGAACAATAATACAAAATAATGAAAGTGTCCTAAAAGTATTGAAAATATAATGCACATGTGCTGCACTGGTAAGTCTGGTGTATTTGATTAAGAAACACAACTACAGTTTAAATAGACAAGCTGCTGTGTAGCCATGGGGGCAGCCATTCAAAGCTTAAAGGAACAGTAACACCAAAAAAATGAAAGTGTTTTAACCTAAAGAAAATATCATGTAGTGTTGCCCTGCGCTGCTAAAATTGATCTGTTTGCTTCAGAAACACTACTATAGTTCATATAAACAAGCTGCTAAGTAGCGTAAATTGAAAAACGGCTATATGGCACAGGATAAGTAATGGATAACAGATAACATTATGTTCTACAGAGATTATCTGCTGTATAACTTGAGCCTTTTCTCCTTTGAATGGCTGCCCCCATGGCTACACAACAGCTTATTTATATAAACAATAGTAGTACTTCTGAAGCAAACACTGCAGTTTTACCAGTGCAGGGCAACACTGCATTATATTTTTATTACTTTAAAACAATTTCATTTTTTGATGTTACTGGTCCTTTAAAAGGGAGAAAAGGCACAGGATACACAGCAGATAACAGATATGCCCTTTAGCATACAATGGGATTCTTATCTACTGTGTATCCTGTGCTTGAATCGCTGCCCCCATGGCTACAGAGCAGCTTGTTTATAGAAGCTATAGTTTTTTTTCTGAGACACAACAGCTTTACCAGTACATTATATTATGTGTAATACGAGTAATATTAATATTTGAGGTATGCTCTTTGTGCCAGTATTGAAACAGTGGGGCTCATTTATAAACTTGGCGCAGGGCAGATTGGTTCGCAAAGTGAAGATTTTTGCCTTGCACCCAGTTATATTCATAAAGCTGAATAAGCGTGTGTAAACAGATTTTCGAATTTGTTTTTCACATTGCGAATGTCTATGAGCTTTTTAACTATGGCAAAAATTGCAAACAGCAAATATTTATTTGATTACATATTATGCGAATACAACTTTACAACTTGGCGGAGAAAATATTTGCAAAACAGTTTCACAAATTGTGAGTTTAAGTTACTGTCAACGCTATTTTCGCGCACAACAACCTCTCAAAGTGCCTGTACTCACGCAAAGACCCATCTCATTTGCGAAAACTTATTCACAATGCGAATTCGGAAAGACGGGCACAGCAGTGCAATATTTTAGTGTTCAGGAAAAAGCATGGGCAAAACAACCATTTGCGAACAATTATGCAATGCGCAAACTTTATAAATGACCTAAAGTGTGTATACATCAATTCATTATAGAGCCACGTTGTTAATTTTGCTATCTTGATTTCTTTCTTCTGTTGTTTTACAACCATGTTGCCCTTTACTAACAGGACAAACAAACAGGATGCCCATCCAGTTCCTTTAGAGCTCTGGGCCCATGTCTATAACAGGTTGGTGTAGTGGCTAAGGGATTTTTATTTTTAATACCCCAGATGTGTATTTAAGCAATAATGTATGCCTTGTGCACACACAGCCTTAAAAGAGAACTAAAGCTGAACTAAAGAAGTAGCTAAAAATGTTGTAGATTATGTTGTGTGCTTATGTACCAGCCCAAGGCAACCACAGCCCTTTAGCAGTAAAGATCTGTGTCTCCCCAGTAGATGCCCCAGTAGCTCCCCATCTTCTTTTCTGCTGATTCACTGATTCACATGCTCTGTGCTGCTGTCACTTACTGAGCTTAGGGACCCACTCACAATATACAGTACACATAGAATAGAAATATAGTCACAATATAAGGCTGAAAAGTCATTAATACAGATAATTACTACATGGCAGCACAGAAACAAGTGTAACTATAATTCGTTTACAGTATATTACAGGCCAACCTCATTTTCTGCTTGATCATTAATGACGACCCCTAAGCTTAGCTTCTCAACAGCTGCTCAGAGCCCACTGAGCATGTGAGTGTCACAGACACTTTCCAAGATGGTGACCCCCTGTGACAAGTTTGAAGTCCTGGATCATTGCTGCTATTGACAAGCTGAAACTTTAGGCTGGTGCAATAAGTTCAGTATATGAAATATGGCATTTTTAACCATATTCATTTTTAGGGTTTATCTCTACTTTAAACATGGCTGACCACACCAGGAGCTCCCTCCTGGTCTCGGCAGCCTAGCCCAAACGGGGGCTATTCTGTTAAATACTACTGGAGTGCAGCAGAGCAAATCAGATGTGGGAAATAATTTTCTGGTGACAGTTACCCCGTATTAAATTCAGTATATAAAATGGCATTTTTACCCATATTCATTTTGAGGGTTTAGGAACACAACCTTATTTTGTAAAAGTTTGGTTCCATGTTATTAAAGTTATGGTATTTATTTGTGGTTGGAAACACACCACGTATCAACTGAAACAGATTTAGGAGTCTGACACTTGCGCTGGATGGTGGCAGTGGGAATATTTGTACCTGGGCAGAATTCTGTAGCAAACCTATCGGTACAGTTAAAGAGAAATATAATTGGTTGCCATGGTCTACTGCCCTCGGGCAAATGTGCCATGTGTTGGTAAATGGAAACAATTTATGACATCCCAAAATTTTAATTGTCTCCGTGCTAGAATCTTCAGGGTGAGAGGTGCAAACGGTTTGTTCTATGATTGAGCCATTAAACAGAAGCCCATTTCAATTACCTCAGATAACCCACTACAACATTTTTAGATTAGAACTTTCTGGTGATGACAATATCTCAATTGCCAGAGCTATAAAGGTGCACCTGTCTGTGACTGCAGTGGACTTGCTGGGATAGTCTGACTAAACTGATCTTCATGGTACTCCATTCCACCCAGTCTGCTTAAGTTGTTAGACAGATTTATAGCCCTGAAATTCATGCTCACAGTGCGATTGAACCTTGATTTATAGGAATTAAGCTGGCTTGCCAAACTAAGAGGTATATAGACCACAAGGCTAGCCATTTGTTTTCTGTTTTTAGAATTGGGCTTTCTATGCTCCTTACCACACTATTTTTCATATTTAAACTAATGTTATTAAAATTAAAGTTCTGTATTTACCATACACCTGATTTTTCAGAGTTGCTATTGAAAAAGGCAGTGTCTTTAGGCTGTTTACATTTTTTGCACTTTTGCTTATGACTGATGAAACAGTGTAGCAGAAGCCAGCGGATTAAGTCAGGGAAGCAGACTTCCTCTTATCCTCTTAAACCCGTTATCCAGAAAGCTCCAAATTATGGAAAGGCCATCTCCCATAGGCTAAATTATTTCCTTTTTATTTCATAAAACTGTAGTTTGTTCTTGTTCCAAACTAAGATATTAATAATTAATCCTCATTGGAAGCAAAACCAGCCTATTGTGTGTTTTTAATGTTTACGTGATTTTCTAGTAGACTTAAAGAGATACTGACACCTGAAATTAAACTTTTTATTTTAAACATCTATTATAATATTGCCTCTGTAAGCTACTTCTAACTTTGCCATAAAGTATATGCATGATGCTTTTACATTACCTGTCTGATCCCCCATGTTCCTGTATGAGGAGGCTGCCATATTTGTGCAACAGGAGTCCGTTAGCAGTAGGAACTGTAACTAACAGGCAAAGTCAGGCTTAGGAAATTCAACTAGCAATTATATACAAAACAAACCTCTCAGCACAAAAATGATCAACATGACCTATAGGTAACATTTGGGGCAGATTTACTAAATTCATGTGAAGGATTCGAATATTTGCGCAAATAGTCTCAATTCGATCGTTCGACTATTTGAATATGCAAATTAAGTATTTTCGACCATCGAATATAGAATATTCGGGCGTATCGAATAGATTGAATAAATATATATTCGAGCCCTCGACTATTCGCCAGTCGACGAACTTGCCTGTTACATTTTTATTCGACTGCCTACTTTGCCAGATTGACCTGCCGAATTGCAATAGAAGCCTATGGGAATCCCCCATAGGCTTTTTTTTTCTTTTGCCGAATTTCAATCAAATGCTTTGAAGGTCCAATTCATATGATTTTGGCAAATATTCGATCATTTTTTTTCTGTAACTTTTCGTAGAATCGATCGATCATATGATTCTGGCGAATACACACGATTATGAAGAGCTTCAACCTGTAAGAAAATCCTTTTGATGGATAGGGTGCTCAAACAGTAGAAGGATCATCCGCCTGTGACCCAAATTCTTGTACAACGCCAGGTATACTGTAGCACACCAATAAATTCAATGTATTCTAGTGCATCAAGGTTGTTTTATTGGCCCCGATAGTGCAGATAAGTACAAGGCAACGTTTCGGACCCCACTGGGACCTTTCTCGACTGGCGAATAGTCGAAGATGTGCTCAAAACTGGTGAATATTTATTAGCAAAAATATTCGCCAGTCGAATTCAAGGGCTAAAAACCGTCGACATTTCAACCCTTAGTAAATCTGCCCCTTAATGTACCATCATATGTTAAAATTAATTTTTTTAATGTCAGTATCACTTTAAGGTATGAAGATCCAAATCCTGGAAAGATCCGATATCTGGAAAACCCCAGGTCCCAAGCATTCTGGATAACCATACTTACTTGTACATTGAGTCTGAAGCAAAGAACCGGAAACGGATATATAAAGACAACTACATCTATACAATAAAATCATTGGCATTATTTAATAAATGTTTATTGGAAGTTTTCTTTGATTATGCAGAAAACCGTTCCACAATTAAAACAAATGTCAGCTGAAGTTTTATTTCATCAAATTTAAAAAAAATAAGATCCAAACACACAGAGCACAAACGATTAAAAACACAGAACGAATCGAAGTAAGAATATGAAAATCTTGAAATACTCCATTTACTATAAATGTGAAAAAAAACTTTGAAAAACCTTGGAGCAACTAAATTATTTTGCAATGGGCAGCTCCCACTGACTTCACCATAGGGTTGCCACCTTTTCTTGAAAAAAATCTTCTTATATATTTATCTTTTTTTTTCCCCCCCTAATAATATTGGGATCAACCATCAAAAATACCGGTCAGGTGGCAACCCTACTTCTGCATGACCTCAACAGCTTTTAGATGGAGTAGTTTTACATTCTTTTGTGGTTTTTAGGCTTAATAAATATTTACAATTTTGTGTTTTAAACCTAAAAAAAAAAAAGAATAAAAAAGTGAATAAATTACATTGTGCAAATTCCCTGTATCCCCTGCAGTTGATGCGCGGTGGAATGAATGATTGAAAGAAAGAATAGCTGAAGAAGGTGTCCATTATCTATCACCATCAGTCAGCCTTTAGCAGTTACTGTGGGTTACAGGACTGCTGGGAAATGTGGCCCAGGTATGTATCTTGAAACAAAATCTGCAAGGAGGAGTCTGAACTGAAATGTCTGTGGGAGACCTTGATTATTGTTAATGTATGGATGTCCGCCACTGATTTTTAGCATGAAATTGTCTTGGAAGTGTTTCAGCGGAACAAGTAAGTAATTAACCTACTGTGCAAAGCATCCCTTGTGCTCAGCAGAAATAATCCATTGTAATTGCAAATGGCAGGCTTGCCTCAAATGCTTTGTGTCGAAGAATGTGCAGGGAATAATCCGACAAAAATCCCGTGCTGACAGACACAGCTATGTAAAGGGGCCTGGTGACCCAGTCAAGTCTGGGACACAATCTGACAGTCACTTGAGAAGCCAGGTTTGGTACAAGTAGGAAAAAGACCAGTCTGTCCCACCTGCCGCTAACTGTCAGACCTCAAGACTTGCCCTTCTTATATCAACGGCAGGGGCTGTTTATCACGTTACTGTCTCAATGCTTTTTATTTCTCAGCTGTTTTAGGGGGCTATTTTAGAAACAAGCTGCATATCTTTGCTGGTTTTTCACATAAAAATAAAACCAAACAGTGAAATTCAATAATAAAATCTCTACATCTTTAAAAAAAATTTATAAACGTTCTTGTCCTATTCATTGGGGAAATAGCTATAACATGTATAGATATTGATATCTTGTATATGATGATAAACTACAACTCTCAGCATGCCCATAGGTTCTAGAATTTGTAGTTCCATAATCACTGATGAAAAACGAGAGTATATATATGCCAGCATCATGGGGGGAGGCATCAGTACCTAGTTTTATGTATTATAGATTGCGTGAATGGTGCCTGAAAGTGTTGGGATGGCAGTGTGAGAACTATAGTTTAACAAAATTGTTTTATGGCCTTGTTGAACCCCTAGTAGGTAAGAGATGCTGGCCAGGCTGTAGCTTCAGCATTCCCTTTGCACCCAGCATCAGTAATAGGTTGTAAGCAGGGCCCCCATCAGGGGGGACAGAGGGGGGGTACATTTTCAGAGCTGCCAAGGGGGTCCTGGCTATTTAAACAAACTGCAGGACAGCCAGGCACCCCTTGGCAGCGCCAAAAATGTGCTGCCTCTTCGAAAGTCCTGAACCTCCGAAATGCTAAGGTCGTGAAAAGAGCAGAACTGCTGAAGTACCAAAGCCTCAAAAAGCCCCGAAGTCATGGAAAGAGCCGAACTTGAAGTCCTGAAGCCACGAGTTGTATGTGTGTATATTTTTATATATTTTATTCCTTGAGAAAAAAGCACTATACAGCAAAACAATAAATTAGTAGTAACAAACAAGGGGTCACTGCAATAATAAGCAACAATAAATGCATTATTAGAAATACAATACACATAAATAAATATAATTACAATACAGATTAAGGGGCAGATTTACTAAATTCACATGAAGGATTCGAAGTTCGATCGATTTTCAAAAGGTTTTGAATTTTCAAATGTTTTCAAAGACCACTTCAACCAGTGAATTTTGAAAATTCGATCGAATCGAATGATTCGAATAAAAATCTATTCGAATATTCGACAGTTGAAGTACTTCCCCCTTTAAATTTTTATTCAACTGCCTAGTTCGCCAGTTTCAACCTACCGAATTGGATTTCAAAAATTTTGATCCAATAAAAAAATTTGATTGAATGGTTAAAATTGTTCGATTCGAAAGATTTTATCGATCAAATTTTTATATTCGATCGTTCGACCAATCGAATTGCGGTAAAAGTGCCTTTTATTCCCTGACTATTCCCATGGTCGAATTTGAGGGTTTTTTAACCCTCAAATTTGACCCTTAGTAAATCTGCCCCTTAGTGTTTAGTATGAATGAGACAAAAGGATGGAGGACCCTACCCCGTAGGGCTTCCAGTCTAAATGAGAGGTTAACTTACAGACACAATTTGGAGGGGGTATTAAGTGCTGTAGGTTACATTGTGTGACACTTCTAAGTGCCAGTTCCCAGTTCAAGTGTTATCCAGATGCTCCCAGAGGTAGTCTTTGAGTTTAGTGCTAAAGACATTGAAGAAGGATTCTCTCCAGAGCGATTCGAGAATGGCATTCCAAATATAAGGAGCGGAAAAACAGAAGGGTACTCTATTATCTTTATCCTTTAATGGCTATGATTGAACAGGAACCCCCGTGTAGCAACCCTAATGAGAAATAGAAGGGTTGGACTTTTTAGTATTTAGATCTGCTTTTGCTTTGGGTACAAGAATGAAATCTAATCTCCGGAAGCGTTGGCTGAAATACCCTAACTTAAATCTTGGTATTCCAACTATGCAAGTGATGAATGTGTAGTAAGTGAGTGAATAATCTATATGTGTGGGCTGCTGATCTACAGTGGTCCCTGGAAAAGATTGCTATTATTCCCTTAGAAAAAAACACTTACACTTTTTTTTTTTTTAAATCTAGAACAAAAATATCAGTTTGAAAAGACAAAGGGCAAGAGCCATTTAATATTGTAACACAATATAACAAAAAGCTACCAACGAGGGGCAATTTCACTAGAGCGTGA
Organism: Xenopus borealis; assembly: GCA_024363595.1. NCBI lineage: Eukaryota > Metazoa > Chordata > Amphibia > Anura > Pipidae > Xenopus > Xenopus borealis. The sequence goes on from CM044444.1 coordinate 81,372,013, forward strand.
AGCATCCAACGCTAGCGCTAATCGCCAGCGTGACGTCAATTCGCAACTTCGCCGATTCAGTGTCCCGGGTGAAAATTTGCTAGCGAAGTAGATAGACTTGCGCAACTTTGCACCCTTACGCCAGGCGAAGTTGCGCACTGACAAAGGGACGTAACTACGCTAATTCACTAAGAGGAAAATTTTTGTGAACGTTGGATGTTACCTTGCCAGGTCAGACCTGGCGAAGTTCAATACAATAGATAGGAGTTTGGAAAAAAAAAACTTGAAATTTCCCAAAAAACGCTGGCGTCTTTTACCTCTTGTTGGGCGATAGTCTGAAAAAGAGCGAAAAAATTTTTTGGGTTACTCTCATCACTCAACTATACAGGGGGCACATGTAGGGCAATAGGACAACTTAATTTTATTAATTAAAGGTTTCCTGGGCTTGTGTAGTGGCTGTAACATACACCTCTATTATATCAACTTTGCGCCGTATGCAAATTAGGCATCGCTAGCGTAAATGCGCTTTGCCTGGCGAAGTAATGGTAGTGCTACTTCGCTACCGTTCGCCGCACTGAGAGCACATTTGCATCTTAGTGAATTTGCGTAGTGCTGGCAAAAATTCGCCTGGCGAAGTGCGGCAAATGCCGGTGAAGCTCTTGCTAGTGCATTTTCGCGCTTTAGTGAATTTGCCTCATAATCTTAGTTTCATTTGGAAACTACAAAGTTGTTAAAATAAATTTATAGATGCTACACACTCTCCTTGTGGTCTCTGCTATCCAGAAAACAACCATTGTTAATACTTCATTTAACCCTCCTTATCTATTCCAAGACCCCTATAGTAATGCCTTAGAACATATCGATGGCCTTCTCAGGGCTTTCTTTTTGGAATTCATATAGTGTGTAAATAAATGTGATTTTTTTTTTTTTTTGGTAACAGTTGAAAACTGTAATAAAAAGAATACTAAGGCTGGGGCCACACAGGAAGGTTTCAGGGAGATTAGTCGCCTGTTGACTAATCGCCGAGTCTAATCTCCCTGAATGGCTTGCTGGTATCTTGCACCCGTTAGCGCTAAAGTCGCCTGCGCCTATTCACACGCAGTGATACGTTTTTCAAAGTTGCTCGCAATTGCCTCACGACTAATCTCCCTGGATCTTCCTGTGTGGCATAAGCCTAACAGGTGTTCATTTAAAATGTCTTAAAAAGTGGCCTCCAACCAGGTTTTTATGCATAATGAAAGAAAATACAAAATGTGCAATATGATGGTGCTCTAAAAATACTTGTTTATAATAATAAGATATGTGTATTCCTTCTGGTTCGCTGTGTATGGTAAAGCAAAATTAGAAATGTTACAGGAATCGGGTCTCTTCTAAGTCTTTTATTTGCTGGCTTGCAACATTGTTTCAGGAGTCAGAACCAGGAGTGCAGAAAAAAAAAAAAGTGAAACACTACTGTTAATAGGGATTCATTTTAAATTTTCTTTCACTATGCAAAAAAAAAAATATTTTGGTGCAGGTCATCTATTAGTGCCTTGATACATTTTGTAATTCTATTGTTTTTCACAGATCTGTTATTTTTTTCTGTGCAGCTCCGGATAACATTGTGGTCAAAGTCTGTGTCATACATCAAGTAACCTAAAGCCTGCCAACAAGGTAAGGGAATAACATTTGTAACCTTGTAAACATGCTACTGGCCTGGGATAAAGGCAGTTTTGTTTTTTGTGGAATGTGTTTAGACAACAGAACAAACCTGATTGAGTTCTGATGTTCTATTTGTGAAATTGGCTTACATGTAGTGGAGGCTTTTTCTGACCAACTGATCTTAATAAACTTGAATATTTCCAAGCTTCAGGCTACCTTTTCTAGGCTCTGAGGCTTTTATTATTTAAAACGCTTTATTATAAGAATATTTTCACACACGCTAAATCTAACCTGCTTATCCTGCCACATTGAATATATGCTAGCAGCAGCCCTGCACATACCTGCAGGGATCTCTTTCAGAAGTGATGGGCGGCACATGGCTTTGGCCGAGAGACGGGACTGCAAAGATTACATTAGCATATTTGTGTGTAATGACTGGCGCCTACTAAGGGTGAGAAATACCTTTGTGCACATGTTATGTGCCTGTCTGTTCATTTAATATCTATATATCTTTTTACTTGCTTTGTAGAATTTACTATAATACAGGCAGGGGACTTTCCTAGATTGTTTCTTGGCAATTAACAAGACTGTCTATACATAGAATGATCATTCCTTTCTGTCCCTCCCTCCCCCCACTCATTATGCATAGGGGCTTCAGGACTTAATGTAAACATTCCTTTCCCATTATGCATTTTCATCATTCATGTGCTGAGTTTTACTATTACAGAGAAAATGGCATCAAAGGAAAGTTGCTTGATGGAGTCTATGGGAGATAGTCTTACAGTAATTTATAAACACACACACAATAAATATATATCTATATATATATATATATATATATATATATATATATATATATATATATACATACACATATACATCCCACGGAAATACACTAACGTTTCGGCCATGTGTCAGCCTTTCTTAAAGTTACACAACACTATTAAAATCATCATTAAATACGCAGGAAATTGGCACGGTTCCCTAGACCACCCCCTCTGACATGTCCTCATTGCTCCGCACCAGCTTCATCTAATTAATTATTAAGAGTACATCAAATGCCCAATTGTACTGAATATTTTGTTTATAAAATCTATGCAGTAACATTGTGTCTTTATGGTAGTTAATGGATGGCAACACAATCAGACTCACTTAAAACATCCTTTGTCGCTGACTGGCAAGTGGCTCTCCTATTAACCTACAGACTGCTCTTACTTGAGTGCCTAAGGGGTTAAATATCCGTAGACTACACTGTACCATCACGCCTACCTGTCAGTCTCTATGTGTGACCCACCTAAGTTCAACAACCCTGATGGTTGTGATTGTGGCCAAATCATGGTGAGTTAATATAGAGGTTTGCACTGGACTAATGGATACTTAGAGTTACTCCGTACTGGAGGTATGAAAGGAACAATAGAGAGATGTGTTATTGTAAAATATGGTTCACGTACACCGTACACGCAGGTGTGGTATTTGTTATGGGCACTGGCCAATTAAGTGAGAGTTCGTTCAAATTTACAATGAATTTACTAATAAATTAAATTTCTTCTTTACAGATGATATTGCCCAGCTGCCAGTATCATTACCAACCATCAAGCCTGATACTGATCGGGCAAATCCAGATCTTGGAATTGGATTATTGGCATTCAGTGCTAATAACCGTTTTATCGCATCCAAGAATGGTAAATGTCAAATTCCTTTTTAAACATAAGATTGTTAAATCGTGCTATACATTGAGAATGTACAACTTGTTTATCTTAAAGTTAGTTATCTGCAGTCATTGTGGAGTTTTCTCATGTTTTAAAATGCTTTGTATGTGGTCCTTGGGACTCTATCTAGTGATGGAAAATCCATCTCTAGGAAAAACATTTAAAAGGTCTAGTAACCCACAGCAACCAGTTAGCTGACCAGTAAATTGTACCTAAACCGCTAACAGTTGGTCCCAAGTCAGTGCCAATTCCAATCCAGTGAAACACAACTGGTCATCTCCAATTAGCTGAAAGTAAATTCTACCTAAAAAGATAACCGCTAGTCTCAATCCAGCAAAACACTACAGGTCCTCTCCAACCTCCAATTAGCCGGCCAGTAAATTCTACCTAAACAGCTAACCGCTAGTCCCAAATCAATATAGGGCAATAGGAAAACTTTATTTTATTTAATAAAGGTTTCCTGGGCTTGTGTAGTGTAATGTAGTGGCTGTAACATATACTTCTATTATACGTTTAACTTCGTGCCGTATGCAAATTAGGCATCGCTAGCGTAAATGCTCTTTGCATGGCAAAGTAACGGTATCGCGACTTCACTACCATTCGCCTGCCTGAGCGCAACTTCGCATTTTAGTGAATTAGCTTTGGGCTGGCGAATTGTGGCGAAGCCATTGCTAGCGCATTTTCACTTAAAGGGGTGGTTCACCTTCAAGTTAACTTTTAGTATATTGTAGAAGGGCCAATTGTAAGAAAGTTTTCAATTGGTCTTCATTATTTATTTTTCATAGTTTTTTAATGATTTGCAATTTTCTTCTGTTTCTTTGCAGCTTTCAAATGCGGGTCACTGACACCATCTAAAAACAAATATTCTGTAAGGCTACAAATGTATTGTTATTGCCACTTTTTATTACTTATCATTCTATTCAGTCCTTCTCCTATTCATATTCCAGTCTCTTATTCAAATCCATGCAGGGTTACTAGGGTAATTTGTACCCTAGAAACCAAATTGCTGACACTGCAAACTAGAGAGCTACTGAATAAAAAGCTAAATGACTATAAAACCACAAACCATAAAATTTTTTAAACCAATTGCAAATTGTCTCAGAACATCACTGTCTACATTATACTAAAAGTTAACTCAAAGGTGAACAACCCCTTTAATTTCAGGCCTTAAGTGCTTCTTCTGATGAATCCTGCAAGCTTTAGCTGAGGTGCAGTCAGCAGCCACAGAAGAACATACAAGCAGTCAATGATTCAGTCGAAACCAAAAAATAAATGTTAACAGGCATTCAGAGAGCAGCGGATTCGCGTTTGCTAGTTAGCCACTGAGCTTTCAGTATAATGGCAAAATGGCTTAAAAGTTTATTGATGTCATTAAAGGCATTCTGTCATGATTTTTATGATGTCATTTTTATTTCTAAATTACACTGTTTACACTGCAGATAATTCACTCTACAATATAAAATTTCATTCCTAAACCAGCAAGTGTATTTTTGTTGTTGTAATATCGGTGAGTAGGCATCTCAGGTCATTTTGCCTGGTCGTGTGCTTTTTCAGAAAGAGCCAGCACTTTAGGATGGAACTGCTTTCTGGCAGGCTGTTGTTTCTCCTACTCCATGTTACTGAATGTGTCTCAGTGGGACCTGGCTTTTACTATTGAGTGCTGTTCTTAGATCTACCAGGCAGCTGTTATCTTGTGTTAGGGAATTTTATTGAAAGTAAAAACATTACAGAAAATTATATAAACATTTCATAAACAGAATCAACATTAACACATTATTAACCAACATTCATTCAATAAAAGTAAGTTCCCTTATCATTAAATCCTGTTTTTGCCTAGCACTGCCACTTTCCTCACCCTTCCTTTTCACTTGGAATTTTGGGGTACTCTCCTCACCCTCCTTCTCCATTCTGACTCAAAACCTCCTCCTGTCCCTCTTTGTTCTTTCTGTTCTTTTTTCCTTAGGCCCTAGCCTTCCTCTTCTCTCTTTTCTTCCTCCCTCATCCTCTCTTCCTCAGCCAGATCTCCCCAGCTCTTACCTTCTGGCAGAACAAACCTATTGCCTGTTGCTACCACTATTTTTGGGGAGGTGTCTTTCATATTAATGGAGGCTTTCTTTCCCACCAATCCTTCTCTCTTTGCTGACTGGCCCTCTGCTCACCCTTCTCCTTGGGTAACTTCTCTGCTGCCCTACCTACCAGCTTACTGCATGGGGCTCTGAATTCTGGCTGTACAACCTCACTCTCTGATCCCACCACTTCAGATGTTGGGGCACCCTCCTCCACAAACTTCATTCCCTGGCCAATTACCTGCTATAAATTAGGGCAAACTCTAACAATGTTGTGCCAGGCATAAGGGCAAGAACAGTGGGAATGTCCCAAGTTCAGACACAAATTGCAGCCGATTTGCTGGCATTCTTTACTGGGGTGCCCAGTTTCACCACAGAGGGCGCACTTCATCACTGGGCATTTAGCTGTTTGAGCCACACTTAAAAACACCCTGGGTTGGCCTGAATGGATGCAAACCCCCCTGTCCTTACCAATAAAGAAGGAATTGGGAAGGTGCTTGGGAATATGGAAAGTCATGTACAGTTTGACCTGTACCTTCCACCCTCCTGTCCAGAAACCCTCTTCATCATACAGTGGGGTAAGGGGGGACAGGACAGTGCATTGCCTCTTTAGCCAGACCATCACATCTTCCGGGTGGGGGACACACACGCAGTCTTAAAGGGATCCTGTCATGGGAAAAAATATTTTTTATAAAAGAGCAAACTGATTGTTTTATATTTCATTTTGAAATCTGACATGGGGCTAGACATTTTGTCAATTTCCCAGCTGCCCCAAGTCATGTGACTTGTGCTCTGATAAACTTTAATCACTCTTTACTGCTGTACTGCGAGTTGGAGTGATATTGCCCCCTCCCTTTCCCCCACCCAGCAGCCTAACAACAGAACAATGGGAAGGTAACCAGATAACACAATACAAGATAACAGCTGCCTGGTAGATCTAAGAACAGCACTCAACCGTAAAACCCATGTCCCACTGCGTACTATTCAGTTACATTGAGAAGGGAAAATAACAGCCTGCCAGAAAGCAGTTTCCTCCTAAAGTGCTGGCACAAGTCACATGACCGGGGCAGCTGGGAAATAGAAAAAATGTCTAGACCCATGTCAGATTTCAAAACTGAATATAAAAAAATCTGTTTGCTCTTTTGAGAAATGGATTTCAGTGCAGAAGTCTACTGGAGCAGCACTATTAACTGATGCGTTTAAAACAGTTTCCCTTTAAACATAATGCTGACCATCTTGCTCTCAGGTTGGGAGACTGGAATCACGCTAAACTCCTCCCACACTGGGGCTTCTCTCATCCAGACCCTGGGACAGTTTAAAGCTCAGTTCCAAGACCGTGTTGGTGACACTTACCAGCCCAAACATATCTGCAGGGGTGAAGCCCCTGATGAGATTCCTGGCTACAATCCTGCACCCTGGGAACTCACCCCTCTCCTTCACCCACTTAATTTTCACCTCATTCTTCCTCCTACTTGCCTGACTCTCACATACCTCAGAGACATTTTGCCTAAACAGTCTTTTCCCATCCCAAACACCTCTTCTCCCTTGTGCCCCTTCACTCTCACTATTTACAGGAGGGTTCCCTGTACCCTTTGTGACACTGCTTTCACCAGTCATATTCTCCATTACTGCAGCGTCACATACAGTTTTTTTAATCAGTGGTACAGCCATGTTAGTACTCTCTGCAGCCTTGTTACACTGCACAGTCAGAGAGCCATGCTTCTTTCATACACTGCATTTTAAGTAAATTGTTGTTGCAAAAACAATAATCCCATTATTAAGGAGTACAACACATGGTGCCAGAAGTGGACCTACTCACCTGACACCCTAGCACCAGGCACACTCACTGCATTTATATTGGCAGTTCTAAACTGATACATTTAATGGATACGTTTCTTATCTTTGTCCCTGCTGAGCAGAATATCTGGGTTTCATTACAGGCAGCTGTTAGAATTGATACAATAGTTGCTAATACTCCAGAGATGTTGCTGTGAAATGTATCAATTAAATCTTGAAAAATTGTATCAGTTTAGAGTCTACACCTGAATTACTGAGCTGCCAGACTCAAACACCAGAGACACCAACATTCAACTTTAAACTTAGATTTTGGAAAAACTGTAAAAAAATAAATAATGGAAAGTAATTGAAAAAAGTCTTTATTTATGGAGAACAATCTGAAAACCACTGAATAAAAAAAAAAGTGACATTCCATATTTAGTTCATGTAAATAGTGTAGATGTAAAGCGATCTCATTACATTTTTTTCAATAAAAGTACTATTTAATTCTGGTGTTTAAGGACGTGTGTGTGTGTGTATACATGAAAGCATTTTCTAGCCCACGTTTAAACTCAGGTGGCAAAAATACTCAACCAAAAATACCTTTCCGTGAATCACACTAGTAAAACATATGAGTTGAGAACCACTGGAAAATTCAGAAGGCAGTTTCCATTACGTGTCTGGAAAGTTTTACTGGAGCGATTCACTCCATCACCAATAGAAAGGTATTTTTGGACATTAGAAAGAGATTAAGTGTAAGCAACACTGCACCCCCCCACTTCATACTTCATAAAACAATGCAAATTATCATACTGCTACAACATCCAGCATGGAACAGCTATGCAGAACCATCTGCTGGTCAAAAGGTGTCATTGCAGCAGTTCCTGGTGTCTTGTATTTAAAGGGCATGTAAAGGCAAAAAAAATTAAATCCCATTTTTACTTTCTTTAATGAAAATTAAATCTATCTCCAGTATACTTTAATTCAATAAAAAAATGTGTACAGTTTTTATAAGAAACCTGCCTGTATGCAGTAAAATTCCCCCTTCATTTATTCATTGTCAGACAGTCCCTAACTGCTGTGCAGGTTAGCAATCATACTTATGAACAGCAGGGGGAGCCCCCTCCTTCCCAGCTGTGCAGAACTCCCAACAGCTTTGTTTGTTTCCCTGTAGAGCAGTCGGCGACTGTGTAGAGATTTGTTTTGGATTTTATTCTTGCCTTTACATCCCCTTTACTATTTCTAACTCCAGCTGCAGGGACAAAGATCATGGAGCCAGATTTAAACAGACAAACTCAGGACCCAGCGCAGTCTGTATATTCTGATTATAAATCAGTCTTGCTGTATTGGCTTCTGGCAGATATTATTTGACTTGTGCTGTTTTGATAATTTATGATGATCCTTAAGCAGCCGAGACCACACTGAGCATGTGCAGGGTCTTGGTCTTGCAAAGATATTTAACAGATTTACAAGATGACAGCCCCCTGTGGCCAACTTTGAAAGCATAAATCATTTGTTTGATTAGGCTTATGGTGCAGTTCCTGTTTATGTTTTGTATACAAAATACAGCATTTCTATATTTATTCTATTTTAGACTTTACTTCCCCTTTAAAAGAGACCTAAAGCTTAACTAAAGAAGTAGCTCGAAATGTTGTACATGATGTTTTGTGCTTATGTACCAGCCCAAGGCAACCACAGCCCTTTAGCCGTAAAGATCTGTGTCTCCCCAGTAGATGCCCCAGTAGCTCCCCATCTTCTTTTCTGATTCTGATTCACTGATTCACATGCTCTGTGCTGCTGTCACTTACTGAGCTTAGGGACCCACTCACAATATACACTACACATAGAATAGAAATATAGTCACAATATAAGGCTGATTAGTCATTAATACAGATAATTACTACATGGCAGCACAGACACCAGTGCAACTAGCATCAGAATTTAATAATCAGCCCTGTAGCATCATCTTATATTACAGACAAACCTCATTTTCTGCTGGATCATTAATGACGACCCCTAAGCTTAGCTTCTCAACAGCTGCTCAGAGCCCACTGAGCATGTGAGTGTCACAGACACTTTCCAAGATGGTGACCCCCTGTGACAAGTTTGAAGTCCTGGATCATTGCTGCTATTGACAAGCTGAAACTTTTGGTTGGTGCAATATGATCACTATATAAAATATGGCATTTTTCGCCACATTCATTTTTAGGGTTTAGTTCTCCTATAATAGTGACCGTGACACATTTGCTTGCCTCTTCTTCAGCAGACAGAACTACAAACATATCATGTTAAAACTTTTTTCTGGAATATGCATTAATTTTAACAAACATATACTGGTGAAATAATATTAATTAGAAGCAGAGTTATGCAATTAGTCATTGTGCTTTGGCAAATATGAGATACTCAAATCATCACCGTATAAGACTCTTAAGCTGGCCATAGACCTAAAGATTTTTTAAAAGATCCGATGGTTATTGTAGTTGAGTAGTGATGGGCGAAACTCCCGCGTTTCGCTTCGCCGAAAAATTCGCGAATTTCCAGAGAAATCTGCGAATCGGCGAAAAATTTGTGAAACGAGTCGCGCGTAGTTTTTGATGCGCGTTGCGTCGTTTCCGACGTGTCACGTCAAAAACGACGTGCGACTCGTTTTTGGCGGCGAATTTTTGCTGCTGCTTCGCGAATTTATTCGCCAGCGGCGAATCGCGGGAATTCACCGCAAATTCACCCCTGGCGAATAAATTCGCCCATCACTAATTGTGAGACCACGATCGTCTCAAAACGATTGTTTAAATATCGGATGTGTCCATCAACTAAAAAGACCATATCAGGGGATATTGCCAGCAAAGAGAAGGGTCGCTACCTGCTTGGCCCTGCAAACATAGGTAGATTGCATGGGGACCAATAAAGATTTTCTAACCTGGCCAATCAATTTTCAGACCAATGTCAGACGAAAAATCGTAAGATGTACCATGGTTGGTATCCCACTAACTGCACGATAATTTGACAGATTGATCGGACTTCCCTAAGATCGGTCTTTCAGCAGAGAAAGATCTTTGCGTCTATGGGGACCTAGTCATATACACAACAAATACACTAGTTTTGCCAATAAAGTATATTACACAAATCGGCTGAAAGAAAATGATGCTGATTCCAAGGATGGAATAAAATGTAACTTTCTTAGACGTTACAAGGAGAGCAAGAAATTGCACATTTATTTTATGAATAGGCAAGAAGTTGCACTCGCACACCTGGCCACTCCAATTAAGTACAGTGCGTGGGGTATAGGAGAACGGCCCCTCCACGGTTTAATCAATCAATCAAAAGTAACTTCAGCACACGTAACTCTGCTCAAGGGATTACTCCCGTGTTTAATGTCAATCCAACAGAAACAACGTTTTGGGGGCGTATCCCTTCGTCAGGGCGTTTATGGCCCGAGGGCCACTGAATTCCTATACCTGACAATAACTTCCAGTGCTTACATTAGAATGTTTATGCTAATATAACACAGTGGGTTATGGAAATGTTGCTTAACACTGTACTTTTGCTCAATGAGACTATCTGACAATGATCATTGCTGACTTTCAATATTAAGGGAGTATGTTTGTACAGATATGGGACCTATTATCCAGAATGCTCGGGACCTGGGGATTTCGGTTTAACAGGTTGTTCTGTAATTTAAGTCTGCTAGAATATCATGGAAACGTTAAATAAACCCAATTAGCTGGTTTTGCTTCCAATAAGGATTATTAATTATATCTTAGTTTGGATCAAGTACAAGCTACTGTTTTAAAAAAAATTGGATTATTTGATAATAATGGAGTCTATGGGAGACCGCCTTTCCATAATTCGGAACTTTCTGGATAACAGGTTTCCGTATAACGGATCCCATACCAAAGGGAGCCTCACATGTAACGACATAGCCACATCACCTGTGCAAACACAAGGAGCCTTTGCAGAGGTTACATTTCAGGCAGAAACTATGTTCTCTTGGGTTGATCATAATAACGGATGCACCGAATCCAAGATTCGGTTCGGGATTCGGCCAGGATTCGGCCTTTATCAGCAGGATTCGGATTCAGCCGAATCCTTCTGCCTGGCCGAACCGAATCCTAATTTGCATATGCAAATTAGGGCCAGGGAGCTAAATCACGTGACTTTTTGGCACAAAACAAGGAAGTAAAAAATGTTTTCCCCTTCCCACCCATAATTTGCATATGCAAATTAGGGTTCGGTATTCGGCCAAATCTTTCGGGAAGGATTCGGGGGTTCGGCCGAATCCAAAATAGTGGATTCGGTGCATCCCTAATCATAATGAACATTCCCAGCACACACTGTTCCATTGCTGAAAACTGGTTGAAGTTCGAAATCCAATTTTGCCTCTTGACATACTTGGATTTAGCCACATCCGATTCCAGCTGAGAAAGGCTGAATCCCTAATAATAATACTGTTAAAATTCCAAATCTCATTTTAAAGAGCTCTATAAATTACCTTGCATAGTGGTATGACCTTATCTGCGTGTCCCATTGGATATTCAATAAATGTAGCATAGGGCATATTGGTGGTCCAAGGATTCCATTCGTTTATGAAAGAAAAACGTTGTGTACTCCACAGAATACAAATTCCTATTCCTTCACGTCTAATATTAAAATAGGGAAAAAAATATGAACATGTAAGTACATGCAATACAGACAATGAATTCAGTAACTCTGTATAAAGGTTAAAAAAAAAAGAATTCAAGCAGAAAGATCCCATATAGTGTAGCTGACAGTACATGTATTATATCCCCTATTTATAGAAATAAGGTATTTTAAGAAAGTGAATATCCTCAAAATCCTTATAAAAGCTTTTACTTCCATGCACACAAATGAATAGGTAACACTGCACATTCTATTCCAAATCAAAGCATTGATGAAATTTGTGTTATTCCTTTACAGCAGGGGTGTCCAACCTGCGGCCCAAGATGGATATGAATGCGGTCCAGCTTGAAGCAATCGGTTCCTGAAGAAACGTCATGTCGCAAAGCATATGGGCCCCCTGGACCTAATGAGCTGCCCGCTGCCACTACTTGGTACCTTGCACTGGCAATTCTGCTTGTTGTTCCTGTTGTGCGCATGTCTGACTTGCCCTCTCACGTTCCATTCTTTATGCATTGCAAAAACATGAATTACATACATTTGCTTCACAATGTATGTAGAAGGAGAGAGGAAAAGAAAGAAAAGGGGAAAAAAAGAAAATAAGAAATAAAGGTATGGAAATAGGAGAAAACAAGAGAGTGAAATAACACTTTGCTCTCTCTAAGTTCAGACACATTAATCACCTTAGCCTGTTGTCTTGTTAGGAACAGGCTTAGTATGCCAGGTTGTAACAATGTTGTGACCTAGGGAGGAGGGGGGCTCTGCTAGGGTTGCCACCTTTTCTTGAAAAAAATACCGGCCTTCCTATATATTTCGCTTTTTTTCCTATTAATAACATTGGGATCAACCACTAAAAATACCTGCCAGGCCGGTAAAATACCGGCCAGGTGGCAACCCTAGGCTCTGCCCATTGCCCAGTTAGTAATATATAAATGTGTAATATAATAAAAAAGCCAATTTTTTAACAAATGTTTTTATTGAGTTTCCATAATACATAAAATAACATTTATAAACAAAAGGAGAGTTTGGAGGTAAAGTGTATGAAACAAAATAATATATTCCATACTCGTTTGCTTTGTTGTTTGTTTTCAAAAAGAGATTTCTAAGTATACTTTCAGATTTATTGTCACATAAGGATATTACTTGATAAAACCATATTTCCTTTTCCATTGATTATGGGTATTTTGCAGTTTGCATGTAATTTCCAGGTTGTTTGGTGACTCCTGGGGGTTGATCGTGAATTCTGTTCCTGTGGATTTTGAATATAATGATCCGCTTCTTGTAATATAGTGTTATTGAGTAATAACTCTGTGTCGTACCAAGTTGTTTGAATGCATTAAAAAAGCCTATTTAATATCCCATATTCCAGTGTATAGCTCCAACTGGTATTGTAGTTCTTTTCTGTTTCTTTTCTTTGCTTTTACAAATCAAAAGTGCTGGTGTATTTTATGTGTGGCCCCAGAAAATTTTTTGTTTTCCAATGTGGCCCAGGGAAACCAAAAGGTTGGACACTCCCCTGCTTTACAGAAATTGAAGAAAAGGGAAGATGAGGTATCTGCATTTTTCTTTACAAACTCAAACATTCACTGTATTAACTGAAAAATGTTTCAAGATTTAGCTTTTCCTGTGAATCAGTGTATACATAGTTGTATAAGCAGTGTTTCTGAGAACTGCTGCACATCTGTGTTACATGGACTCCACTAACTTCTGGCACCTGTTACATTCCACAATTCTTCTGCACTTCTTGCTTTTGCCTCAGAAACAGAATTTTTGATGTTACACCACAAGGTTTCTATTGGATTAAAGTCCGGGAATTGGGCTGGCCACTCCATAACGTCAATCTTGTTGGTCTGGAAACAATATATTGGTAATTTACTGGTGTGTTTGGGGTCATTGTCTTGTTGGAACCCCCAATTCAAGGGCATTTCCTCTTCAGCAATTTGATGAATTGAAACTGATCCATTTCTCTGGTATGTAGTGATGAGCAAATTTATTCCCCAGGCATGGATTCGCTGTGAAATTCGGCACTTCATCACCTGCAATTTTTTTTCACAAAACTGCAGCAAAAATTACCATGGAACATTTTCGCACAACAAAAAAAAAAGCGCAATGAAATAGTCGCCAAGACAAAAAAGTTGCCATAAGAAAAAATGCAGATTATTGAAGAGAAGAAGATGGCACCCGTCAACTCGGATGCCCTGAATCTGCAGAGAGGGGTAAGTAAAGAGTTAGGGGCATTTACCAGGGGTAGTAGCTAGGCTGGGCGGAGCAGGGAGGGGGGTCTATGTAGGGTAGGGTTTTTTTCATTAAGGTTTTAGTTTTCCTTTAAATAAGGGCTGGAATTAACATCTATTTTTTCACAGAATGAATGAGCTCACTAATCAAACTAATTTTGTAGCTCATAGCAGTACTGCTGTAAACAACTGATGGACACAAAAACATTATGGCACATACTTGTTTAGAAACATTGGAGGAAACTGAAATCCTCCTATGGAGATGCTGTCAACACCATTGAGAGCTACTCTGATGACTTGCACTCCAAGCAGATGAAGTCATATTTACAAATTTAATAGTGTTCGCTCAGTAATAAGAACCAGGCATTCCTTTTCATTGTTCCAGTGATCAACTCTACTAAAACAGAGCAAAACAGAAATATTCTTAGGTAAAGTATCTCATGTATCTGAACAACAAAAAGATCAAAGTGGTAACATATTAAGTCTTCCGACGGCCATTTTATGCTCACCGGGAATCTTTTGTAGTAGATTATGTAAATCACCAGTGGTAAAACATCACAGACATCAGTTGCTGCTACTTCTATCTGATTCTGCAGAGCTTATCTCTATGTGTGACACCTGAGGGCTGGGACAGACAGGGAGATTCGGGGACATTCTGTCGCCTGGCGTTTAATCGCGACAGAATCTCCCCGAATCTCCCTGTCTGTCCCAGCCCTGATACAGGAGAAAGAATACAATGTTTATTAAGCAAAGATATGTGGCTTCTGACTCCATTTGGTCCTCTCAGTACTAGTTATATTTCACACCCTGACCCCGGATAATAATGTGGCTAAGGGCAGGGACGTGCGGGCAGATTCGGGGAGATGTAGTCACCTGGCGACTAATCGTCTCTTCTTTGGGGGCAACAGTCTCCCCGAACTGCCTTCCCCCGCCTTCAAAAAATGAAAAATCGCCTGCCGCAATGCACTTGCAGCGCTTCGATTTCCAAAGTTGCCCCACAAGGAAACTTTGGGGGACTTCGATTACTGAAGTGCCGCGAGTGCCATTGCGCTGGCCTTTTCTCATTATAACAGGGGGAAGGCAGTTCGGGGAGATTGCCGCCCAGAAAAAGAGGCGATAGGTTGTCAGGTGACTAAATCTCCCCGAATCTGACCTTACCCTTAAATTACAGAGGGGAGGGGATAAGAAAAATAACAAAAAGATTTACAGGACAAACTGCTTTGCCATTTCAATGATGGAAATGGTGGAGCAGTGTTATGGATTGATACAAAAAAAGCAGAATACATTTGCTTGGGATCTTTAGACATCAAATATAACAGAATACCATTAACCTAACACTAACATCAGTGAAAGGATATAATTACCAGTTACAAGTTGTAACAGATTTTCTTTTAGTTCTCTCTTCATTTGCATTTTATCCTGCTCAAGAAATGAAGAAAGTTACTGTCCCTGCTTTATCCACAGAGGCTTGGAGTATCATTTTACTTGTAGGAATAGTTCAGGCCATCTCCCCTGCGCTTGGTGTGGAACTTACTCTGTAAGCAGCCAAACACTCTGAATCTCTCCGTCCTCTGTTGGCAGCACAAGCATGCGTATATCCTTTACAGCTTGTTCAACATTTCCAGGCTAAAATGGAAATAAAATAATAATAATAACTCGCACAGTGGGCAAGTAGCTTAACCTTGTGGCACCAAGCACAGTCTGTAGGTTCTACTGGGTCACAGTGTGCCTGATAAATGACTGTACACTGTAGCTAAAAATAGAACTGTATAAAGTTAAAGGGGTCGTTCACCTTCCAAACACCTTTTTTCAGTTCAGTTGTTTTCAGATTTTCCCCAGAAATAAAGACTTTTTTCAATTACTTTCCATTATTTATTTTATTACTGTTTTTCCCAAAATCTTAAGTTTAAAGTTGAATGTTGGTATCTCTGGTGTTTTGAGTCTGGCAGCTCAGTAATTCAGGTGCAGACATGAGATACATTTCTCAGCAGCATCTCTGGAGTATTAGCAACTATTGTATCAACTAAATTGTGCCGAACTATAGGTTCCATGCAGGATGCTGCCACTTTGCAGAGTGATTTGTCTAAGTTGGGAAACTGGGCAGCAAACTGGAAAATGAGGTTCAATGTTGATAAATGCAGGTTATGCACTTTGGCAAAAAGTAATATAAATGCAAGTTATACACTAAATGGCAGTGTGTTGGGAGTTTCCTTAAGTGAGAAGGATCTTGGGGTTTTTATGGATAACAAGTTGTCTAATTCTGGGCAGTGTCATTCTGTAGCTACTAAAGCAAATAAAGTTCTGTCTTGTATAAAAAAGGGCATAAACTCAAGGGATGAAAACGTAATTATACCTCTTTATAGATCCCTAGTAAGGCCTCATCTGGAGTATGCAGTGCAGTTTTGGACTCCAGTCCTTAGGAGGGATGTAAATGAGCTGGAGAGAGTGCAGAGACGTGCAACTAAACTGGTTGGAGGGATGGAAGACTTAAATTATGAGGGGAGACTGTCCAGGTTGGGGTTGTTT
Organism: Xenopus borealis; assembly: GCA_024363595.1. Lineage (NCBI taxonomy): Eukaryota > Metazoa > Chordata > Amphibia > Anura > Pipidae > Xenopus > Xenopus borealis. Next base: position 81,388,579 of record CM044444.1, read on the forward strand.
TCTCTGGAAAAAAGGCGCTTGCGTGGGGACATGATTACACTTTACAAATATATTAGAGGACATTATAGACAAATATCAGGGGATCTTTTTACCCATAAAGAGGATCACTGCACCAGAGGCCACCCCTTCAGACTAGAAGAAAAGGACTTTCATTTGAAGCAGCGTAGGTGGTTCTTCACAGTGAGGACAGTGAGGTTGTGGAATGCACTGCCGGGTGATGTTGTGATGGCTCATTCTGTTGATGCTTTTAAGAGGGGTTTGGATGATTTTTTGGACAGACATAATATCAAAGGCTATTGTGATACTAAACTCTACAGTTAGTATAGCTATGGGCATATATGGTTTGTGTGTGAAAGAGTGGAGATGTGTGTGTGTATGCTGGGTTTTTAATTTGGAGGGGTTGAACTTGATGGACTTTTTTCAACCCAATTTAACTATGTAACTATGTAACTCTTAGCTGCCTGTAATGAAACCCAGAGATTCTGCTCATCATGGACAAATATACGAAATGGATAAATTAGGGTACAGGGTTGGACAGGACACCCGGAAAAAAACAGGTGGATGCCTACCCTCATGGGCCCCCGCCAGGCCAGACTCCCTCTCCCTATATTTGGATTGACCATAATATAGTTAGTTAGCGAAAAAACGGAATCTATAAAGGCTGGAGTGAGCAGATGTCTTATGTAATGGAACAGAATACAACATCCTGCTTTTCAGCTCTCTAACTCTGAGTTATTCAGCGACTTGAAGGGGGGCCACATGGGACATAACTGTTCAGTGAGTTTGCAATTGATCCTCAGCATTCAACTCAGATTCAAAAGCAACAGTTATGACCCATGTGCCCCCCTTAAGTCACTGATTGGTTACTGCCTGGTAACCAATCAGTGGAAACCAATAAAGCTAAAAAGCAGGAAGTAGTGTTGTGCCTATTATGTTAGACATCCAGTCACTCCAGCCTTTATACATTACATTTTTGTCTTATTAACTATATTGAAAAATGTTTTTTATTTTTCACAGGCTATCCTCTATTGCCCATTATTATCTTTATTCATAAGGAAAGATCCAGAGGCTAATATCAAGATATTTATAAGCAAAAAAGATTTCAGAACGTTTGTGAGTATTATTGATACCGGAAGCAACTAGTATTTCCTGTGGGTTACAAGTTAATATACACATTTATTCACTTGTTAAACAATTACGTGGTGATTTCTAAGATGTGCACTGATAGTGTTAATTCAGGTTCACTGTGGGGTATTAAGCTCATCATTGAACGCTGCACTATATTTTTAATAAAATAAAAGATGCATCAGGTCTTTTATGTCGATTCTGTCTCAGTTTACAGCACAGAGGCCTCACATACATATATGAAATAAAAGGAACGCTCGCCTAGAGTACATTTTAAAGCATGATAAGCCTGGCAAATGGATAACAACTGAACTTGATACAATTCCACTTAAACTGTTATGATCCCAGAAACTCAACTAATGTTCCACTTAAAAGAAATAATAGCTTTTTGAAGCATGAACAGATAAGCCATTATATCTCAATATGAGAGCTTTAACAGAGTAGCTGGTACCATTTATAAGCCCATTTATAGGACTCAAGGAAGAAAGAAGGCCAGCACTGTAAGTTCACATCTGCAAAGCATATTACTATACACTGCAACCAAAACCAACTACATATCATAAGTCTACCCTCAAGCTAGAGTCCTGCAGCGGGCCGGGTACCAACTGGTTACCTGCAAAAACCTGCGGGTAGAAGTCCCGTGTGCGGGTGTACACACGGGTCGCCGCTTCTGCGGGTCGTGATTTGGGCTGCGGGTCTTCAAAATAGCGATTTTAACAATTTTTTTCTGATCACGCCTACTTCTGATGATGTCACTTCCTGTTATAATGAAGCACTTCCTGAATCGCAGGTCCAGGTTGCGGATAAGGTACTTGTGGGTCAGGGTCGGGTAGCGGGTCCAGGCGGGTAAGAATGCATGTTGCGGGTCTGGGTTGTGGATTGCAGGTGGTTGATACGGGTTGCAAAAAATGGACCCGTGTAGGACTGTACCTCATGCTGGGTCAGGGGACCCGACTGTTGGATACAGGTCTGGACTGAGAATTCAAATAGGCCCTGCCATTTCAGGTACACAGAGGCCCAATCAGCCCACACAGAGGTCCAAACAGCCCCCACCAGCCCACTACATACTGATTTTCTATAGCAGCCCCTCTGGCGTTTGCCAGAACCCACAGCTTGCCAGTCCAGGCCCGGTTGGATACATATTACACAAGCAGTGTGGAGCAATTGAGTTGGCCCATCTATCCCCAACTTTAGCCAAAACCAGACCGAGGTTTGGAAAATATTCCCATCAGTCCTTTCTTATTTCCATCACAGGACAATATAACACCGACAACATTTAGCACTCTTCACATAAAACAATATGATATCAATTGTTTTTTTAAGTTTGCATTTCTGAGAGAGAGAGGGCTAATGATACAATCTGAAGATTTATTGAGAGTGTGCGTCTCTATCCAGATGCTAGTCCTTTCCACCTGCCAGGCCCGGACTGGCCATTTGTGGGTTAGGGCAAATGCCAGAGGGGCTGCTATAAGGTCCCATATAAAGTCAGTGTTTAGTGGGCTGGTGGGGGCTGAAGGGCCTCTTGTGTACCTGAAATGCCAGGGCCTATTTTAATTCTCAGTCCAGTCCTTTCCACCTGCCATAGCTCAGCCTGCGTCCATCATCGCTCCATAACTTATTAAAAAGAGAGGAACATGAACTAAATTGTGTGTTGCTGTAGTTGCATTTAACTATTAGCTAATTAGCTGTCAGTCTTACTGACATGGCCACTCACACCGGCAGATATATCCCTTTTATTTATTGTTTATGCTGCATGTGGCACACTGCACATTATGTCTCTTTTGAATCCAGTACATGTAGGCGACCTGTTATCCAGAATGCTCGGGACCTTGGGTTTTCCGGATAAGGAATCTTTCCGTAATTTGGATCTTCATACCTTTAGTCTACTAGAAAATCATGTAAATATTAAATAAACCAAAGAGTCTGGTTTTGCTTCCAATAAGGATTAATTATAGCTTAGTTTGGATCAAGGACAAGTTTTATTATTACAGAGAAAAAGGAACTCATTTTTAAAAAGTTGGATAAAATGGAGCTTATGTGAGATGGCTATCCCGTGATTTGGAGCAGTCTGGATAATGGATCCCATTCCTGTACTTAGCTTACCACAAAAACATAACCTGCAGTTCAGACTGATGTATCCGAGAGGGATTTAGGCTGAATAATTAGTCTTAGCCACTGGATGGCAGCAAATTGCAGCTCAATGCTGTGAAGGGCTTTGCAATAAATAATTGGTAAAGCAAGTAAAATTCAGAAATCAGCACAACATTTGTGGTACAGGTATGGGATCCTTTATCTGGAAACCCATCATCCAGAAAGCTCTGAATTAAAGTAATTTCCCATACACTCCTAATCCTATAATATAATCAAATAATCCCATTTTTTTTAATGATTTACTTTTTCTCTATAATAATAATAATAAAACAGTACCTTGTACTGTACTTAGTCAAAACTAAGATACAATTAACCCTTAATGGAGGTTCTCCAAGCAGAATAGTTTATGCCCATGTTTTAATTCGGCTGCACAAGATGAAACAATATTAATAAAAATATAATAATACCTAAATATACTTACTGTTAGTAACCACAGATACAAACCGTGACTCCTTAGTGAAAGGTTCACCTTTCAGATAACTTTTAGTATATTATAGAATGGCCAGCTCTAAGCAACATTTCAATTGGCCTTCATTAGTTATTTTTTTCAGTTTTTGAATTATTTGCCCTTTTTTTCTGACTCTTTCCAGCTTTCAAATGGAGGTGACTGATCCCATCTCAAAACAAATGCCCTGTAATGCTACAAATGTATTGTTATTGCTACTTTTTATTGCTCATTTTCTATTCAGGTCTCTGATTCATATTCCAGTCTCTTGCAGGTCTTGCTAGGGTGAATTAGACACTAGCAACCGCATTGCTGAAATTTCAATCTGGAGAGCTGCTGAATAAAACCCCTAAATAACTCAAAAAGCACAAATATTTAAAAATGAAAATTAATTGCAAATTGTCTAAGAATATCAATGTCGACATCATACTATAAATTAATTTAAAGGTGAACAACCTCTTTAAAGAGGTGAACAACCTCTTTAAAGGGATACTGTCATGGGAAAACATGTTTATTTCAAAACCCATCAGTTAATAGTGCTGCTCCAGCAGAATTCTGCACTGAAATCCATTTCTCAAAAGAGCAAACATATATATTCAATTTTGAAATCTGACATGGGGCTAGACATTTTGTCAATTTCCCAGCTGCCCCTAGTCATGTGACTTGTGCCTGCTCTTTAGGAGGGAACTGCTTTCTGCCAGACTGTTGTTTTTCCTTCTCAGTGTAACTGACAGAGTCTCAGTAGGACATGGGTTTTTACTATTGAGTGCTGTTCTTAGATCTACCAGGCAGCTGTTATCTTGTGTTAGGGAGCTGTTATCTGGTTACCTTCCCATTGTTCTGTTGTTAGGCTGCTGGGGGGGGGGAGGGAGGGGGTGGTATCACTCCAACTTGTAGTACAGCAGTAAAGAGTGACTGAAGTTTATCAGAGCACAAGTCACATGACTTGGGGCAATGGTGAAATTGACAAAATGTCTAGCCCCATGTCAGATTTCAAAAAGAAATATAAAAAAATCTGTTTGCTCTTTTGAAAAATGGATTTCAGCACATAATTCTGCTGAAGCAGCACTATTAACTGATGCGTCTTGAAGAAAATATTTTTTCAAAGACAGTCTCCCTTTAAGCCTTGTGGGTCAGTTGACTATTAGGGCTTGAAATTGTCTCAGAATAGCACTTTCTACATCATATTAAAAGCTAACTCAAAGCCGAACAACCCCTTAAATAATGAAGAAATGTCCAACATTTAACCCGTCCCCTGGCAATGACATGGCTGGGTTAAATTCACTTTGTGAAAAGTGTATTTCTACTGCCACCTTAAACCTGGAAGCCTAGGCGCTACGTCGTAGTCAGGCAAAGAGTTGAAAGTATATTTATAAGCATCCTGGAAAGGAATGGATATTTAAATGCCACCCTCCCCACTCTGTGGAAGGAATATTCTGTTGAATTAGTGACAGCACATATTTAGGTCATTCACTGAAGTGACAAGCTGACAGTTTATATTCCATTTACTCGAAATAAACCAACTTTAATTCACTGCAGCAGATATTGGACGGATGTTTATTTGACTCCATTATATCTATTATTTGATGAAAATCTCATGGTCTTATACACAGAGTAACAAGATGAATCCCATTTCTATTTGCCACACACCAGGACACACTGATTTCATCTGCTTAAAACCAAAATTCGGACGTTTTTGTAATCGACCTTGATATTACATCTTATTATGCAAAAAAAAGAAAATCTCATTGGCCACTGCTGCCCATGCATTACACACGTTTTCCATTATTACAAGTGTAAGCGCTTCATTGATAAAAGCCACGGTGCTGGGGGTGACCCCATAACATTACAAATGCATAGTTATCAGGGTCGCACACATGTTAGACTTATTGTAGTATCTGGAGTTTTATGGAGCTAACTTTGGAGTAATTTCAAGCCCTAAGGGCTCTTCCAGACGAAGAGATTGCAGGGAGATTTGTAGCCTGCGACAAATCGCCGCGTGTTTGAAGCAACAAATCTCCCTGCATCTCTTCCCCCAGTCTTGCGCCCGCTTAAGTTAAAGTCGCGTGTGCCTATTCACACGCGGCGCAGCGCTTTAGCAAAACGCTCGCCAATGCATTTTCGCGCGATTGTCAAAAGCGCCGCGCCGCGTGTGAATAGGCACACGCGACTTTAACTTAAGCGGGCGCAAGACTGGGGGAAGAGATGCAGGGAGATTTGTTGCTTCAAACACGCAGCGATTTGTCGCAGGCTACAAATCTCCCTGCAATCTCTTCGTCTGGAAGAGCCCTAATAGTCAACTGACCCATAAGGCTTTTAAAGAGGTTGTTGTCAGGGCCCGAAGGCACCAGTTGAAGTGCGGACCAAGCGTTGTTGAAGATAAAGTTTGTGGTATCAGAGGTGTTAGGCAAAAGAGTGGTCAATCCAGGCAAAGGTCAGTTCAGGCAACGAAGTTTCAAGGTCAGGATACAGGCAAAAGGTCGAAGATCAGAAATATAGTCCAAAATCACACCCAGGAACACTAAGGAGTGGAACCTATAATTGGGCACCGAAATAGGCCTCTGGCGTCCTTTTAAACCAAATTTTTGCTCCAAAATGTGCACGTTGACGCCATGCGTCACGTGTTGACGTTGCACACATCTTGCCGCAGGCGTGTATTTGCAGCGCCAGAATGTCGTGTATTTGCTGCACTGGAATGACATGTTTTCACGCGCCAAAGAGCACTGGCGCCTGGCGGCCCACGTGGTCCCCCTGGGCGCCACCATTTTGAGAGTTCCTCATAGTTGTTCACCTTTGAATTAATTTCTAGTAGGATGTAGAGCAGGGATCCCCAACCTTTTGAACCCGCGAGCAACATTCAGAAATAAAAGCAGCTGGGGAGCAACACTAGCATGAAAAATGTTCTTGTGGTGCCAAATAATGATTGGCTATTAGGTAGCTCCTATGTGTCCTATTGTCATCCTACATTGAGGCTGTGTTTGTCATCCTACATTGAGGCTGTGTTTGTCATCCTACATTGAGGCTGTGTTTGTCATCCTACATTGAGGCTGTGTTTGTCATCCTACATTGAGGCTGTGTTTGTCATCCTACATTGAGGCTGTGTTTGTCATCCTACATTGAGGCTGTGTTTGTCATCCTACATTGAGGCTGTGTTTGTCATCCTACATTGAGGCTGTGTTTGTCATCCTACATTGAGGCTGTGTTTGTCATCCTACATTGAGGCTGTGTTTGTCATCCTACATTGAGGCTGTGTTTGTCATCCTACATTGAGGCTGTGTTTGGCAGTGCACCTCCAAGCCTGGAATTCAAATATAAGCACCTGCTTTGAGGCCACTGGGAGCAACATCAAAGGGGTTGGAGAGTAACATGATGCTCATGAGCTAGTATCTAGTAGAGAGTAATATTCCAAGACAATTTCCAATTGGTTTTCATTTTTTATTATTTGTAATTTTTGAGGTATTTAGCTTTTTGTTCAGCAGCTCTCCAGTTTGCAATTTTAGCAATAAGTCCGCTAGGGTCCAAATTACCCTAACAACCATGCATTGATTCGCATAAGAGACTGGAATATAAATAGTAGAGGGTCTGAATAGAAAGTTGTTTTTTAAATAGTAGCAGCAACAATATTTTTGTAGCCTTACAGAGTTTTTGTTTTTTTTAGATGCTAATAATTCCAAAGTTATAAAAAAGAAAAATGACGACCAATTGAAAACTTGTTTAGAATTAGCCATTCTATAACATATTAAACATTAACTCAAAGGTGCACCACCACTTTATGGAAAGCAGTGTGGGGCAATTAAATGGGTTTCAATAGACAATGCAATTAACAATGAACACAAGGGAGGAATTATTTATCAAAATCAGAAAAATTCTGATAATTTTCAATAAAATAGTCCAAATCCACATCGATTTTTTTCCCCTTGTTTATCAATCTATGCTTTTGAAAATTTCCTTTGCCGGGAAAAACTTGATAAAATAGTGAAAAAATTAAAAAATTTGGTATTTGACCATTGAAAACTGAGAGGTTTTTTTGGATTCTTGACCGAACACCACAAAATCTTCGGATTATTGCACGAAAGACAGCTCAGATCAGGATATCTTCGGTACTTCTCCCATTGACTTCTACATGAACTCTGCAGGTCTGAGTTGGAGTACTTTTTTATTGGGACTTTTAACACCCTCTGGGTTTAATAATTTCCCCCAAAAAAATAAAGTTTTTTTTTTCAACTAAAAATTTGGATTTTATAGTAAAGAAACATTTTTCTTTGATAAATAACCCCCTGCATATAGCGTAGACTCTGTTAGGTTGTCGGGGAGATTTAGTCGCCTCTTCTTTGGGTGACTAATCTCCCTGAAATGCCTTCCTGCCTGCTAGCGTCTAAATCACCGGTGGGAAGACACTCGGAGTGATTAGCAGGGCCGGAACTAGGGGAGGCAGAGTAGGCGGCTGCCTAGGGCGCAGTCATGGGGGGGGGGG
>CM044444.1:81407773-81480784 GCA_024363595.1 Xenopus borealis
CACAATTTAGTATCATCTGCAAAAATAGAAACCGTACTTTCAATGCCCACATCCAGGGCAATAATAAACAAGCAAGGGACCAACGGTACTCTACACACTAACAACACTGGTCCTGTTAGAAAATGTTTTACCACCACTCTTTGTAATCTATCTTTTTACTACTAGAAGAAAGTATTAGTGTATTTTATTACTTTTTACAGCCTATTGAAACTGCCCTATTGAGGGCTGTAATCAGCAATGCATACCATATTTTGGTCCAATAGGATTAAAGTACATGTGTTAGATATCTTAAAATATGTGAACTTTTTACACTTACTCCTTGACTCTCAATTCTAGTCTATTAGAGCACGGTGGGACAGGTACTACTTTATAATGAATTTCACCCTCCTATGCATTGCCTGAGCACTCAGTCATTGAATAGGAAATGCTGAATAAATGCATTCCATCCCCTCTCTCTGGGGTAGATTCATCAAAGAGTGAAGTTCCGCCACTAGAGGGAAATTCCACAGCTCTCAATTCATTTCTATGGGATTTTGCAAGGCGTATTCATCAATGGGTGAAGTGAAAGTTCACCCTTTGATGAATATGCCTTTAAACATCCCATAGAAATGAATTGAGAGCTGTGGAATTTCCCTCTAGTGGCGGAACTTCACTCTTAACTTCACTCTTTGATGAATCTACCCCTCTGACTCTACATTGGTAGTAAATACAGATGAAGCCACTTTGGATTGTGCATTTGACACAGAAAAAGTTAACTCGTCTATCCCATTTATCCCACTTAGCACAGAATATTGTGTCACAGTATCCCATCCAATTAAAGAGTTCACCATTGAAAACAATGGAGCTTTGGTATGCTAATGAAAAGGTTAAATGCATTAAATGAGTTAAGATAACTTTAGATAACACAGTTTCTTCAGAGTCACGACGCATTTAACTCACCAATCCCAGTGGCTGCATGTGTATAGTGTGAAATAGTTCATGTGCCATGTATATAATTTGGTTTTAAATAAAAATGAAAATGACAGAATGTTGGGCAATAGGCTGAATGCACTGCTGATGGCGCCGTGCTTGGCGATTGGAAGTGACGTCACGAGCACGGTGCGCTGATGTCACTTCTGCGATGTAGGGGGCGTGTTTAGGTCTGATGCCTAGGGCAGAATCTGACCTAAATACAACCCTGCCTCCACTTCTCCTTTAGAGTTTCCCTTGCTTCACCCTGCCCTTCCATGTCACCCTTCCAGTCCCATTTGCATTGTCCTCCCTCCTGTAGGTAAATGCGCACATGTTGAATATGTTCATACGCAACTTAGTTGCGGCTGGGCGGCATGCCTCCCCTGAATTTCTGCTGCCCTAGGCCCAGGCCTTTGTGGTGTATTATTTTATTATTACAGAGAGAAAGGACATTATTTTTAAAAAATTTAATTGCTTATTTTCTTAGAATGTAATTTACAATATAATCTTCAGCTTTCTGGTTAACAGGTTTCCAGATCCTATACCTGAAAAGTAAAATAAAATATTTTTTTCTGCTTATTTAAGGGAATCTGCCCCCTCCCCATCCCCTGAAAACATGTTCAGGCTGCTTTTCTGAGAACATTTTCAATTTACATTCATTTTCTATTATTGGTAAGATATTTGCATTTTTGAACGGCCAATACCAGGCTCAACTGAGGGTCAGCAACCCTAGGGTTAACCAAATACAGAATGTAAATAGAAAGCACACAGACAGTTAGGGTGACTGACACCCACCTTCAAAGAGAGCTGTAAACTAATATAAGCAGTCTAAAACGGTCTAAAGCTGCTAATGCAGAAACCACTGAAAACTGAAAATCATTAGAAATTGCCAAAGTGATTATATTTCCGCTCATTGTAACAATGAAACATGTATACTCTATGTACACTTTTGTGAAAATGTCTTTAACTTTAGTGTAGTTTTTGCAGCTGTTAGACTAGATGGAATGTAACCTGAATACTCTACATTTTCTATCATTGGCAAGATATTTGCATTTTTGCACTGCCAATACAAGGCTTTTGGCACAATTGAGGGTCAGCAACCCTAGGGTTAACCAAATATAGAAAGTAAATAGAAAGCACACAGTTAGGGTCACTGACACCTTCAAAAAGAGCTGTTGAGCTAATATAAGCAGTCTAAAACAGTCTAAAGCTGCTAATAATGCAGAAACCACTAAAAACAGAAAATTAATAGAAAAGGGATTATATTTACAGCTTCTTACAGTTCCGCTCATTGTAACCATGAAACAGATATACTCTATGTACCCTTTTGTGAAAATGTATTTTTATCTAAGAGTAGCACTTTTTAGCTTTAGTTCAGTTTAGGCAGCTGTTAGACTAGATGGAATGTAACCTGAATGCTCCTCGTGCTTTGCTTGGCTTATTAATGACAGTGATACCTGGAGCCAAGTGTGTCTCCTGCCTTTTTTCCGGAGGGCGAGATTAGTGTCATTTTAGTTTTAGAGCTCGCCAAGAAAAATGTCTATTTCCTTAAAAAAAGGGAAACCACCTAGTTTAGAAAGTTACACCAAATCAAGAGTGTTGACACAGCAACTATATATTTCAGAGGGATCAGATTTTGCCCTATTCACAGGAAAAGGTGTGTCGATAGTTTGGGCGCCAGGGTTGGTCTGTTTGGTTTGTTAATAGTTACTGCTTTATTCACAGGCTTTCCAGTAAGGACCAGATACTTTCTGAGTCTAATGAAACCATGATCTATGCGGGGCCGAAATGGCCCATCATTGCATTTAGATGAGAGCGTAAGCTTCTTAATTGGGTCAGATGAATCTGAAACTGTACCATTTCAAGCTATACCTCCATAGTTATAGTTGAAAAAAGTGAATGCCTTTTGATTCTAAGCTCTCATGAAATGGGGGTCAACCCTACTGACCCTAGCCATGAGCATTTACCATGTGCATCTACTCCGGTGAAATGTGACTGTCTGCATGTGACGCATTACTGAAGCAGTTTATTTAAAAACACAATAGTACAAGCTATACCACCATATTTTTTTCTGTAAAATGCTTTACCATACCTGAGTAAACAGCTCTAGAAGCTCTCTCTGTTTGTTTAGGATAGCAGCTACCATATTAGCTTGGTGTGACATCACTTCCTGTTTGTATCTCTTCCTGCTCAATCATAGCCCTGGGCTCAGATTACAGCAGGGAGGGGAGGAGGGAGGGAGGGGGGTGGAAAGAGAGGGGAAGAGGAGCAAACTGAGCATGCTCAAGCCCTAGCCCTGGATGTTTATGCTGAAAACATGACGTCTGATACAGAAGTCCATGTGGACATAATAGAAGGAAAGAAATGTAGTGTTTCTTTTGACAGAGGACTCAGATCAGCATTACTTTGAGGGTTTACTGGTGTATTTATATAGACCTTTCTGATAAAGCTTATTTATTTTTAGCCTTTATTTTATCCTTTAATGCCTGACTGTTTGTACCTCTCAACAAAATGAAGTTGATGTACCAACAGTGGTTATTTCAATGGAATACTTACCTCTGAAACTTGTTCTGTGTAGTAAGTAAAGGGAGAAGGATCAGGTGTAGTGATGGGCGAATTTATTCGCCAGAGAAGAATTAGCAGCAAATTTCCACGTAAATTTGTGAAACTATCATGAAAATTAGCCAGCCGATAAACTGGTCGATTTTGATGCCTGAATCCATTTTGACCCCCGAATTACTGTTGGCATCAAAATTGTCGTTCTGTGAATTTTTCCCAAAATTCATGGGAAATTCGCAAAATTTGCGGTGAACCGAAATTCGTCCATCACTAATCAGGCGATTTCAGCCTACAATATTTATTTGTACAACATCCCAACAACTGCAATCCTGGAGTCTGTAATTCAGCAACAGTTGTAAAGTCATAAGTTGGGATCCCCACATCTGTCTTTGTGCTTGATGGCCTAGCTTTTGGCTCAGTGGGTGAAATCAAGTGATATTTCTACCCTGCATTCCTACCAGCTTGCTGTGCTATTCCTACAGCTGTAGGCAGGGCCGCCGTTAGAAATCACGGGACCCGTTTTTTCAGGGGCCCCATGGGCCCCACCCATCCCAGCCCGTCCCAGATCCCACCCACTCCACACCACTGTTAAAACACCACACAGACATCAGCGCTAAAAAAGGTAACCCCCACACACACAAGTTATAAAAAGCTATTGATGGTCAGAGCTCCCTTGTAAGTTAAAAAAAAATTGGGACCCCAAAGAATACTTTTTTTTAAAAAAAATCCTTGTGCCAGGGCCCCCCTTACAATTTGAAAAACATTGGGGCCCCAGAGAGTATTAAAAAAAAAAAAAGCATGGCGCCAGTGCCCCCTTACAAGTTAAAAAAACTTGGGGCCCCATAATTTTTTTTTTTTTTTTAAATTGGGGGCAGGGGGCTATAGAGTATTAAAATAAAACATTGGTGGCCAGGGGATTAAAAAAAAAAAACCCACATTGGTGTCAGAATTTGACTCCATTATAGCTGTTTTCGTGACTTCATTTCTTTTCGCCGCTTCAGGACTTCAGTGTCAGCTCCTTTGTGACTTTGGGTCTTTCCGCCGCTTTGGGACTTCGACTGTTCGACGCTTCCGCATTGACATCGGAAGGAGCAGCACAGCTTCGGCGGTGGCGCCCGGCTCTTCGAAAAAAGTGCAGCACTTCCGGGGGGCCTGGGACACTTGTCCCCCCCCCCCCCCCCCCCCCCGATGGCAGCCCTGGCTGTGGGGCTCTTATTTCCTCTGCATTTCACTAATTCAGATACATTTCCCCGAATGGAACTTCTGTGTCTGTGCATACTTTTCCCTTTGTATGTGGATTCTAGAAGAGAAATCCTCCATAATGGAGTGTTACTTGCACACAATACAATAGCCAATTTATTGTACCGTTACACAAACTATAAACCTTGGAAAAATCCGGCAGTCTGGGATGAGTCAACATCACATGAATGGAGAAATCTTTCCCATTGTGGTAACATTCAGTGGAATCTTTACCCTTCTCATCAGTAGTCCCCCCCCCCCCATCAGATTTTATATGACTGGTCAGAATCACATTTATTAATACATGAACACATTGCACCGAACAAATGGGAAATATACTTCAATTTCTTTTCATCTGACTCCTAGGTGCCAATGTTCCTTTTCCATGCCCGCTCAGTAAATATTGCTAAATGCATTGCGTGGGAATTTTGAGTGGACTGGAAAAAAAAAAACTCTGAAATGCTTCGTAAATTGTCCTTTCTATTATAAATGAATTGGGTTTGTATCCTTCAGCTCTCCCGGCTCACCGCTGACAGCATCAAATGGCTGGTACATTGCTCACTTGTTCAGCCTCCCAGTGCAGGCACAGAGAGACACAGGAGAGATGGGGGGATTAAGAGAGGAGGGAGAGAGAAAGGTAAAAGGAAAGTGAGAAGGAAATAAAAATAGAAAGGGGAAGCATATAAGAAAGGGAATTATTTGGGACAATGCGAGTTGTAAGGAAAACAGGAGAGAAACAAGAGGAGAAGCTGGGAAACTGTGTTTAAAATAGGAAAAATAGAGAGAGTAGGGGTGAAAATTAAATTGAGAGGGAAAACAGAAAAATAAAACATGAAAGGGAGTAGACAGAGTTGGGTCCAGGAGCATGTAGGAGGCAGCATTAGGGGGAAGCCCATAGGTGCCTATATTCAAAGAATTCCCTCCCCAGAAACTTTTTGCAAATCTAATGTCTGAGCTGAAGGCATGTGGGGGCTACCCCTCTCTTCACAATCACTGAATGTGCCAATCACCAGTGAGAAGGTGAAGGAATTAGGTGTGGTGCCAATGGCAGAGAAGCAACTGTTTGTGCTCACAGTATGGAGCAGCAGGTGTCAGTCACATGGGTATCCCCTGGCACATCCAGGGTCGGACTGGGGGGACTGCTGTCTAGGGCCCCCCTACTGCACCATTGCATGCACCACCCACGGGTTTACAAACCCCGGGACCCCTGGGGGCTAGCAGGGTGTCGGACCCTGGGCACACCTTTATCTTGCTCATCATTCAGAACAAGATAGTCAGAAGCAATGGGGGACACTCAAATGCAGGTCTGCTGTCGTTCAACGCCCCTGTCCCTCCCCTTTATTTGTGCAAATTTTCGGAGCAATGGGGATTGATGCACAGGAAGTTAAAGGGATTCTGTTATGATTTTTATGGTGTTGTTTTTATTTCTAAATTACACTGTTTACACTTCAAATAATTCACTCTACAATGTAAAATTTCATTCCTGAACCAGCAAGTGTATTTTTTTTAATGTATAATTTTGTTATGTAGGCAGCAATCTCAGGCCATTTTGCCTGGTCGTGTGCTTTCAGAAAGAGCCAGCACTTTAGGATGGAACTGCTTTCTGGCAGGCTGTTGTTTCTCCTACTCAATGTGACTGAATGTGTTGCAGTGGCACCTGGATTTTTACTATTAAGTGCTGTTCTTAGATCTACCAGGCAGCTGTTATCTTGTGTTAGCGAGCTGTTATCTGGTTACCTTTCCATTGGGGGAGGGGGTTATATCACTCCAACTTGCAGTACAGCAGAAAAGAGTGACTGGAGTTTATCAGAGCACAAATCACATGACTGTAGGCAGCTGGGAAACTGACAATATGTATAGCCCCATGTCAGAGTTTAAAATTAAATTTAAAAATATCTCTTTGCTCTTTTGAAAAATTTTCCTGCCCTAGGCCCACACCTTGGTGGCCTTTCCACAAATCCAGTCTGCCCATGTGCTAGTGAGCACTGTATTTACCACTCATATTAGGTAAGGTACCACTTAAGAATAATTGGTAAAACCAGTTGTTGTTAGACTAAGATGTTTCCATTCAGGATGGCACAAGCAATACCTGGTAACAGGCAAGAACATGGCATTTCAGGTAGATAAGTCATCCACAGTTAGGGTTGCCACCTTTTATTAAAACTTTTACCGGCAGGTGGGGTGCGGGAACAAAAGGGGTGGTACGTGACATAAAAGGGCGGACATTTATGTAAATGGGGGGGTACCGTGTCGCAGAGATCGCAAGAAGGAGGAAGAAAAGTTAAGTTCTTTGGGGATTGAGGGGTGGGCCAAGGGGGTCTTGTTAAGGGTATTACAAATTTATCCCCAGCTAAATTGCCGGTAAATTTTTAATACGGGACCGGCCCTGGCAAGTGCTTTACCGGCCGGGTGGCAACCCTACCCACAGTAGCGAAGATTAATCTCGGGCGACTAAATCTCCCCGTGTGCCACTACCCTTAAGAATTTAGGACCCCTAAAATATATTTTGCCTTTCCGTCTATTTAAATTGCAGGGTTCCCCTGCTCTGTGCCTTATTCACAGTAGCCAGGGCACAAATGCACCAGTGGTAGCGCTTTGCACATAGAAGTCTTGTGTTAAAGTACAAGGAAAAGCAAAAAAATAAAATCCCATTTTTACTTTCTTTAATGAAAAAGAAATCTATCTCCAATATACTTTAATTAAAAAATGTGTACTGTTTTTATAAGAAACCGGACTGTATGCAGTGAAATTCTCCCTTCATTTACTGCTGTGGATAGGAATTGTCAGACGGTCCCTAACTGCTGTGCAGGGAAACAATCATACTTATGAACAGCAGGGGGAGCCCCTGCCTTACTTACCAGCCTTTCAGAACTCCAGCAGCTTTGTTTGTTTCCCTATAAAGCAGTCGGCGACTGTGTAGAGATTCGTATTGGATTTTATTTTTGCCTTTACATCCCCTTTACTGTTTCCAATTTAAACAGATAAACTGGGATTCTATTTGGAGGATTATTTTGCTGCAGCCACTGGTTCTGCAGAGTTGGAGAAAGTTTGTATTAAACAATACAAAAACTATAAGTTTTTGTTGTACAATACAAAATGGGAAGAGGGGGATCTGGCCTGGGGGGGCCCATGAGGGTCGGGGCCCAGCGGGTTTTTTCCCGGTGTCCTGCCGGGCCAGTCCAACCCTGCCCAGATCACACTGAGCATGTGCACAGTCTTGGTCTTGCAAATATGTTTAACATGGTTACAAGATGACAGCCCCCTGTGGCCAATTTTGAAAGCATAAATCATTTGTTTGATTAGGCTTGCAGTGCAGTCAGTTTATGTTTAGTATACAATATACAGCATTTCTAGCCTTATTCTATTTTAGACTTTCCTTGTCCTTTAATGGGCAGCACATTATAGCAGCAAGGGAGACAAAGTGAGAGATTAAAGTTGTTATGGGGGGGGGTGAGTGTGAGCTGCTATGAGACAGATTTGAGGATTAGGACATAGAGGAGAAAAGAGCATTGAGTGAAAGGAGCTGAGAGGTCTGATTCTATACACACTGTGTGAGTAACACTGGAATCTAGGGCGCCCCTGGAAAGTCCTGGGTGCTATAAATATGCACGGCTTCTCTATTCCTCGGGAGGCTTCGCTTCGCTACAAAATCCACCCAGAGGAATTTCTCTTCTTTCCGTCACCTGCGAATAATAATAGCGCTTGAATAAAGGGGAATACGCACTCCCCGCAGGCTGCTGCTGTGCGCTCTCATTGATGAATACGCAGCATCCTAGAGGCACAATGCCGGGGAAAGACAGAAACGTCCCTAATTTATCCTGAGGGAGGAGGTGACCTGTCTCCAAAATCCCCTCCTCTTCTG
Source organism: Xenopus borealis (assembly GCA_024363595.1). Taxonomy (NCBI): domain Eukaryota; kingdom Metazoa; phylum Chordata; class Amphibia; order Anura; family Pipidae; genus Xenopus; species Xenopus borealis. The sequence goes on from CM044444.1 coordinate 81,416,385, forward strand.
TGTTTCTGCTGCTCACAGGCTCCTGTCGGAGGGGCTTGGACTGTGCTCCTTGTTCTAATGGGAACTGGATCAGCTGCTGCAGGACTCGCTCACATCCACCTCTCCCAAAAATCCATCAGCGCTTTGCATCCCATTGACTCCGCCGCTGAACAATGACAAACATCTGCCCCTGCGCATTCTACGCTCCAGCCCGCCGGCAACTTCCTCTCGTTGTCATTTAAACTTGCAGCGACCCTTTCTTCTCCCTGAGACTTTGTCGCACAGTGTGTCGCACGCATGGATCTGCAAGGAGACGCTTAGGAAGACTCTCTTCTTCTCGGTTGTTTTTGGAGGAAAGGAAACTTTTGGTAAAAAGCTGGAATTTCTCAAACCTGTGGAAAATATCCGGAGTTGTTGGATCATCATGTTACCTACAATGTGCGTCCAGGTGATGACTTTTCTGCTGCTGCTTCTTACTCCAGAGATTTGCTCAGCGACAAATGCAATCCAGCTTCAGCCCTATATGTGAGTATATATTTGTCACTTGTTATTTGCATTTTGCCCTGGGAAAGTAACCCAGCGCCGCTGATGGACGAATAAATTCACCAGACACAAATCTGTGGCGAGTTCGCCGCAAGCGAATTCATTTGCGAAACTTTGGGCGACAATTTGACGGCAAAAATCCTCCTTGTCAAAAAAAAAAAAAAAAAACAGTTCGGAGTGTCGAATTGGGACACGTAAAAATTGGCGCATGTCAAAATTATTCGGACACCCATTGACTTTAATGCATTAGGACCAAATAGTTGCACGTAATAAAAATTATTTTGACGCCCATGAATTTAGAAAAATTTATTTTTCGCCGTTCCGCAAATGTTTCAGTAAATTCGTGAAACAGATTCACCCATCATCACCCAGCCCATTCTTATTAGTACTCCTTAAAGGGGTGGTTCACCTTTAAGGCCCCCATACATGGGCCGATAAAAGTTGCCGACGGCAGCTTATTTGCCTATGTGTGGGGCCATCCCATGGACTTTCCCGATTGATATCTGTCCGAAAGTCGAAAAATTTTAAAAATCCTGTTGGCTCATGTGTTAATGCGGTCCCGTGATCCAACCGCCCGTTCTCCTCTATTCTGATCCGATCGTTGGGCCCTAGGGCCCACGATCGAATCAGCCCGATATCGGCCACTTCAATGTGGGCATATTGGGGAGAGATGTCGCCATGTTTCTCCCTGTGCATGGCCAGCTTAAGTATGTTATAGAGTGGGCAATTCTAAGCAACCTTTCAACTGGTCTTCACTATTTATTTTCTCTAGTTTTTAAGTTATTTGCCTTCTTCTTCTGAAGTTTTCCAGCTTTCAAATTGGAGGTCACTGACCCCTTCTTAAAACAAGCGCCCTGTAGGGCTACACATTTATTGTTATTACTACTTTGTATTGCTCACCTTGCTATTCAGGTCCTCTCATATTCCTATACCAGTCTTTTGTTGAAATCAGTGTATGGTTGCTAGGTAATTTGCACCCTAGCAACCAAATTGCTGAAACTGCAAACTGGAGAGCTGCTGAATAAAAAGGTAAATAACTCAAGAACCATCAATAGTAAAAAATGAAAACCAATTGAACATTGTCTCAGAATATCACTCTCTACGTTCTTCTTAGAGTTAACTCAAAGATGAACAACCCCTTTAATTCCTATCCCCAGAAGAGCTGACAGTCAAATTATCTTAAGACAGGCTCATGCACCCTACGGTCAATTTAGATACCAGTTCATACACCATTATTGTCATTTGGGGTTGTCCAGCCTCCCATTCACCAGGTTTTGTTCTGCAGCACTAATCTTTCACTGCTGCTGTCAGTTGCAGTTGATGACAGTCAGAGGAGCAGGTTGAAAACCCCACTTTTTAAAAGGACAAGTAAACCATAAATATAAGTGAATGTAAAATTGATGAGACTGCTATTCTAAGCACTTTAGCAGTGTACATTCATTATTTATTCTTTTTAAATTCCAAGATATTCAAGAACATCAGAGAAGCCTTTCTGACAACTTCCTTGACTACTTGGTGGTCACACAATGACCAGCAGATGGCGTTGTTGTAACAAAATGAATTCATGTTAAAGGTATACTGTCATAGGAAAAAACATTTTTTTCAAAATGCATCAGTTAATAGTGCTGCTCCAGTACAATTCTGCATTGAAATCCATTTATCAAAAGAGCAAACAGATTTTTTTTATATTTCATTTTAAAATCTGACATGGGGCTAGACATTTTGTCAATTTCCCCAGCTGCCCCAAGCCATGTGACTTGTGCTCAGATAGACTTCAGTCACTCTTTACTGCTGTACTGCAAGTTTTTATCACCCCCTCCCTTCCCCCCCCCCCCAGCAGCCTAACAACAGAACAATGAGAAGGGAACCAGATAACAGCTCCCTAATACAAGATAACAGCTGCCTGGTAGAATTAAGAACAGCACTCAATAGTAAAAACCCATGTCCCACTGCATTCTATTCAGTTACATTGAGAAGGAAAGCAGTCCCCTCCTAAAGTGCTGGCAAGAGTCACATGACATGCATCTTTCAATAACTAGGAATTTAAAAAAAACAAAAGAAGTTTCGGCGAAAAACCTGTGAAATGGCGCACGTCTCGTTTTTTTGTTTACGAACGCGTCGCTTCATTATAGGTGCACGACTCGTTTTTTATTTCCACGCCAGGTGAATTTTCGCTGGTGTTTTGCGAATTTATTCGCCGGCGGCCAGGTACAGTCGCTGCAAGCGACTGTACCTGGCACTATACTTAGTTTTTATGCAATTAAAACTTGTTTTCAAGATTGGAATTCAAAAATAAGCACCTGTTTTGAGGACCATAAGAGCAACATCCAAGGGGGTGGAGAGCAACATGTTGCTCACGAGCTACTGGTTGGTTAATAGTTAATAGTGCTGCTCCAGCAGACGTCTGCACTGAAATCAATTTCTCAAAAGAGCAAACAGATTTTTTTTTATATTTCATTTTGAAAACTGACATGGGGCTAGACATATTGTCAGTTTCCCAGCTGCCACAGTCATGTAACTTGTGCCTGCACTTCAGGATGGAACTACTTTCCAGCAGGCTGTTATTTCTCATACTTAAAGGGATACTATCATGAGAAAACATGTATTTTTCAAAATGCATCAGTTAATAGTGCTGCTCAAGCAGACTTCTGCACTGAAATCCATTTCTCAAAAGAGCAAACTGTTTTTTTTATATTCAGTTTTGAAATCTGACATGGGTCTAGACATTTTGTCAATTTCCCAGCTGCCCCTGGTCATGTGACTTGAGCCAGCACTTTAGGAGGGAACTGCTTTCTGCAAGGCTTTTGTTTTTCCTTCTCAATGTAAGTGAATAGGACGCAGTGAGACATGGGTTTTTACTATTGAGTGCTGTTATCTTGTGTTAGGGAGCTGTTACCTGGTTACCGTCCCATTGTTCTGTTGTTAGGCTGCTGGGGGGGGGGGAAGGGGTGATATCACTCCAACTTGCAGTACGGCAGTAAAGAGTGGTTGAAGTTTATCAGAGCACAAGTCACAAGACTTGTGGCAGCTGGGAAATTATCAATATGTCTAACCCTGTGTCAGATTTCAAAGTGAAATATAAAAAAATCTGTTTGCTCTTTTGAGAACTGGATTTCAACGCAGAATTCTGCTTAATTCTACTAATTATGGCTTGAAATTGCTCCATGGAAACCAACTGAAATTTGTCTCAGAATAGCACTTTCTACATCATATTAAATGCTAACTCAAAGCCTGACGAAATGTCCAACCTTTAACCCGTTCCCTGGCAATGACATGGCTGGGTTAAATTCACTTTGTGAAAAGTGTATTTCTAATGCCACTTTAAACCTGGAAACCTAGGCGCTACGTCGTAGGCAGGCAAAGAGTTATAAGCACACTCTCACAGGTTGAATTCTCCTTTAAACTTGTTTGGCAATTCCAATTGAGGCAAGTTTTTCAACCCGCCTCTTTGGTTCAATGCCCCTGACGATTGGGCAGATTTGATTTTCCTTTGCATCAATGAGCTGATTCTCACTCCAATGGCTTGCGTTCCTCTCATTATAATCTGATCATGTGGCCATAGCGCTCATATAGTGTATGGCCAGCGTAACTGGCCATGAAGAGGGTTAATTGACCAGTGACAATATTTTTTTACCCCTCATATTGTATAGATTCTTCACTTAACAAACCAGCAGGTTATTACATATCATGGTTGCGGGATGGATTAGATTATGTTGCTGATGTTGAATGTCATGTTGCCTAATTGTGTTGATAGTTAATTGGTGTGTAAGAGATACTTCTCAAGTATGTCTCAAAGTGAATGTGTCCACCACACTCGTCTCCAAACAATCTGTCGTCAGTGATCCTCAAACTTGGCCCTCCAGCTGTTAAGGTACTACAAGTCCCACAATGCAATGAAGGAGTCTGACAGCCACAGTCAGGCAAATGCATTGTGGGACTTGTAGTTCCTTAACAGCTGGAGGGCCAAGTTTGAGGATCACTGGTCTAGATGCTCAGTTAGTTAAGAATGAATATGGCTAGCAAGGACCAGCACTCTCTTGCATTCAATTTATAAAGAAAATTGAAGTTCTTAAGGCCATATACAAGTTCTGCAGAACTTGCAAACAGATAAGAGTCGGGAGATGCTTCCTGCATCAGTAACTTATGATGGCCAGACATAACAGAAGGGCTTCTGTATCAATTTGTGTGACATTGCTAATATTATGAAAGTAAAAGAGAAACAACCCTACAGACTCAGGTGTCTGTTGTTGATCTTGAATACCTATGATGCCAGATGAATGTAAACTAGATATAACTTTTTTTAGGCTATGTGAAAATACAGCACTGGTAGGGAATATTTACTGGTGCAGGAAGTAATGCAGGGAGAGGGGCCAATGGGGTGGAGGGGGGTGCTTGGGTTTAGGAGAAGGTTGAATTTTCCTTTAATTTATTAATAATAGGTTTTATTATTGCTATGGGATCTTTTAATCCAGAAACCTGTCAGCCAGAAAGCTCTGCATTACAGGAAGGCTATGCCCCACAGAATCCATTTTAAGTAAATAAATCTAGTTTTTAAAAATTATTTCTTTTTTTTTTCTATAATAATACAATGGTACCTTGTATTTGAGCTACGTGAATCCATATTGGTGGAGAAACAATCCTGCTGGGTTTATATGATTTTTAGCAGACATTAGGAATGGAACAAACTAATATGCAGAAAACCGAGTCCCAAACATTCCAGATAATAGATCCTGTGCCTGTACATATAATGAAAACTGCACAATAATCAGTCAATATATCCATGCTTTTCTATACAACTTTAAATAATAGGGAGATATAATAGGGATGTTTGTGGGTTCTTGTTTCATGGTGTAGTCTCCATGTCAATAGCGTAGAATTATATTCAGTAGTGTACAGCAGACTGCAGCATTTAACAAAGGAGCAGTGAATGGTGAGCCAAAAATTTCTATAATGTCTTTGTAGTGCGGGAAATTCTGTTGGCAAATTGGCTGATGAAAAAGTAATTGAGACCAGAGAATCATTCAAATGACAAGTGATAGATTTCTCAGCTGTCAAACTGAATATGTTTGATTTTGCTGGCAAAGTTTTGGGGATTTTACTGTGTAATAATGGTGCACTACACTCTGGGGCAGATTTATCAAATTCACATGAAAGATTCGAAATCTGAATTTTCAAAAAGATTTGAATTTTTGAATGTTTTTGAAGACCATTTAGACCATCGAATTTTGAAAATTCGATCGAATCAAATGATTCGAATAATTCAAATGAAAATCTATTCGACAGTCAAATAACTTGCCCTTTAAATTTTTATTTGACTGCCTAGTTCGCCAGTTTCAACCTACCGAATTGGTTTCAATTATTTTTGATTGCATAAAAAAAGTCGATAGAATGCTTAAAATCGTGCAATTCGAACGATTTTATCGATCAAATTATTTCTATTCGATCAATCGAATTGCGGTAAAATCCTTCAAATTCGATAGTCGATTTCGAAGGATTTCAATTCGACCACAATTCGATTGGTCGAATTCGAGGGTATATTCCCCCTCGAATTCAACCAATAGTAAATCTGCCCCTCTGTGTTGCTTTCTGTACCTGTCTGTAGCCTGGTGTTACATCCGCCCCTGTGTGTGATGTTATGTATAAGCTTGTTGTGGCAGTAGGGCATGTATGTTCTGCACTAGTAATGCTCTGGGCTCTGCTTTATGTATGCAGATATAACTAGCAAAGAATTGCAGAGGAGCAAAAAGGGGAGAGGGGTTTTTCATATTAGTTTGTTGGGGGGCAGACATATGTAAAAGTGCTTAAAACCTAAAAAGGAGTAAATGTAATTGTTTAGTATTTCACATATTTGACAAAGTGCAGTGGGGAGACCAAACATGCCAAAAATCACCAAGTTTCCTTTGAGCGTAACTTTTGCATGTATCGTAACAAGCTTCAATTCCTCTATTTATAAGAATAAAAAAAAAAAGCATGAGTAGGCATAAAAAAGTGTATATAATGAATAAAGTACCCCCTATTGCAAAATATAAGGATATTATAAGTCACTGAGGAGTTCCATGGCCATATAAATGTACAAGGACGAAGGCCAAGTGTTTTTTATACAGGTCATGGAACTCCGAGCTTACTTTACTTTATTAAAATACACAAGTTTTAGTGAGTCATGTGACAAAAATGACATCACTACTCAGCGTTTATAACTGATGACATCACTAGTCACCGTTTATAAGGATATCATTTGCAATGACTTTTGTGAATTATACACTATTATATTAGAACTTTCTAGAACTGGTCCATTGAAATGAATGTTACAGAAACAGCTGTTGTAAAAAGCAGGTTATTTTGTAAGTTTTTATAAATGTATCCTTAGGTTCGTTTAAGCACTTATCCCTATGATCCATGCTGTCCTTGAATGACCTAAGTATGGTAGCCAGCTCAAACTGGGTGCACCCTGTTCCTTATGTATAACAATTACTTGGTAATACTAGAGTTTGAGGGATTGCACTAGATCACAAGGACTTATTATTTTGTATCGCTTTATGAGATGGAGAAATAAGTTGACCCTTTGATAATGTTTGAGGACTTATGAGAGCCAAGCACCTATGGGCGAGAGAAGCAAGGAGGTATCTCCTGATCTTCTGAGTTGCAGTCAGTGAAGCTCCATGTTCCAACTAGAGTCCTTTGTAATATATTACCATTTTGGGGGTTAGAAAGAGACCTTCCAAACTTTTTAGGCAGGCCGTTACAAATTTAGAGATGAGTTCATCACAAACATTAGTGAGCCTTGCCTCACAGTTTACAGGGATTCCTCTCCTGCATGCCTGTAATGAAAAGAAGACTCCCAACTGTTTCTTGCACTACCCATTTCAGGGTTCTTTAAAAACATGGAACTAGCAGTATCTTTACAGGGTATAATGTTTAATCCACAATGTATTTTGTATCAGATAATGGTGTGGGAGCAGATTATTATCTTTTAAGATGTTAAAATTGTGGTCCTCTGTTGGCGAGCCACTATGGGAAGGACAACTAGGACACATTGAACACAGCTGGATAGTATGATGCTGACATTTTTGCCATTCAAAATGGGGATCTCAAGGGATATCATGGTTCTGCGTCTTCTGAAGGAGCTTTTTTTTATCACTGATGTTGAAAGTTATTTCAGCACAAAGCTTTCCTGGAGAGGATTGGGGAGTATATTTTGCATTGTCTTGTGCAATTAACTAAAAGCTGTTAACATTAGAAAGTGAGTGGGAATTTTCCATTGGTGATATTATTTTGGAGAATGGCCTAGCCTCAGGCAGCAACACAAACATCTCTAATCTAAGGCATAATTTGGAGTTTTTATCTAATGCATATTGTCAGCCCTATTCTCTGTTACCTTAAAGGACAACAAGGCAACCCTAAAAATGAATAGGACTAAAAATGCCATGTTTTATATAGTGAACTTATTGCACCAGCTTAACGTTTCAGCTTGTCAATGGCAGCAATGATCTAAGACTTCAAACTTGTCACAGGGGGTCACCATCTTGGAAAGTGTCTGTGACACTCACATGCTCAGTGGTCTCTAAGCAGCTGTTAAGCTTAGGGGTCGTCACTAATTATCCAGCAGAAAATGAGGTTGGTCTGCAATATAAGCTGATGCTACAGGGCTGATTATTAAATTCTGATGCTAGATGCACTGGTTTCTGTGCTGCCATGTAGTAATTATCCGTATTAACTACTAATCAGCCTTATATTGTGACTATATTTCTATTCTATGTGTACTGTATATTGTGAGTGGGTCCCTAAGCTCAGTAAGTGACAGCAGCACAGAGCATGTGAATCAGTGAATCAGAAAAGAAGATGGGGAGCTACTGGGGCATCTACTGGGGAGACACAGATCTTTACTGCTAAAGGGCTGTGGTTGCCTTGGGCTGGTACAGAAGCACAAAACATAATTTATAACATTTCTACCTACTTCTTTAGTTTAACTTTCCTTGTCCTTTAAGTAACTGATATACTTGCGAGCTGTAGATAACTGCCCAAGAGACATGGCATTAAAGGAATCGTTCAGTATAAAAATAAAAACTGGGTCAATAGATAGGCTGTGCCAAAAATGTAATGTCTAAAGGCTGGAGTGACTGGATGTCTAACATAACAGAACTTCCTGCTGTTTGGCTCTCTTGGTTTCCACTGATTGGTCACTGCCTGATACCAATCAGTGGCTTGAGGGGGGGCACAAGCGTCATAACTGTTTGTTTTAGAATCTGAGCTGAATGCTGAGGATCAATTGCAAACTCACTGAACAGTTATGTCCCATGTGCCCCCCCTTCAAGTTGCTGAGTTAGAGAGCTGCAAAGCAGGAATTGTATTCTGATTATGATGTTAGTCTACTCACTCCAGTCTTTACCCATTACATTCTTGGCTAACTAATTATGTTATAAACATTTTTTATTTTGCATAGCCTATTCACCCAGTTTTTATTTTTTATTTTTATAATGGACTGTTCCTTTAAGCACCATGATTAACGCCTGTTCATAAATTCAGAGGATAGTCCTTCCAATTTATCTATTTCCCATGTTCTTTTTGTTTAAAGGAGAAGGAAAGGCTTCGTGCTCTTGGGAGTGCCAAATGTTAGGCACCCCCAAGTGATTGTATTATTTCTTATACCAGTGAGCACCACAGAGCACTTCTCTTCCGTCTTACTCTTTCTTCACGTGGCAGTAGAATGAAAATCTGAACTTTATCTAAAAGGTTGGCTATTTCATTCTACAGCGCATGCGTCTGCTCTGGGAAATTTGAGGACAGAAGAAGCCGGAAGAGGAGTGCTCTGTGGTACTCACCGGTACAACCCCATGCAGTTTTCTGCTGATAGGAGCACCGACCTGGTGCCTAACATTTGGCACCCCCAAGTGCATGAAACCTTTCTTGGTCAGATGTATTGTGATTTTCCTGGGACCAGAAAGTAGATCCTAGTCTCTGCTATTACTCAGTGATCTGTGGGTGTGAGTAGGAAATGGCACATTGGAGGGATTCCTAGCCTATTCCTAGCATATGTGATTTCTAGTTCGGCAAAATGGGAGCCAAACCACTGGAATCACCTCTCAGTTAAAGGGTGTCAGATTTCAAAACTGAATATAAAAAAATCTGTTTGCTCTTTTGAGAAATGGATTTCAGTGCAGAAGTCTACTGGAGCAGCACTATTAACTGATGCATTTTGAAAAAAACATGTTTTCCCATGACAGGATCCCTTTATCTTGTATTAACTGTGGACAGTAATTAGGGATCTTTTTTTGTTATGAAAGGAAGTTCTAAGATGTCGCCATGTTTTTTGGCCACCTCCATGCCCATACTGGCAATCTGCGGGTTCTGGCAAATGCCAGAGGGGCTGCTGTAAGATGCCATAGATAGTGACTATTACATTGGCTGGTGTAGGGCTGTTTGGGCCTCTCTGTACTCATTCGGAATCCCAGTCCAGTCTTGGCCAGAAACTAAAGTACATATTTTTCCTATGGGGAAAACTTTAAATATGGTATATATATATATATATATATATATATATATATATATATATTAGGGATGCACCGAATCCACTATTTTGGATTCGGCCGAACCCCCGAATCCTTCCCAAAAGATTTGGCCGAATACCGAACCGAATCCGAACCCTGATTTGCACATGCAAATTATGGGTGGGAAGGGGAAAACATTTTTTACTTCCTTGTTTTGTGCCAAAAAGTCACGTGATTTAGCTCCCTGGCCCTAATTTGCATATGCAAATTAGGATTCGGATTCGGTTCGGCCAGGCAGAAGGATTCAGCCGAATTCGAATCCTGCTGATAAAGGCCGAATCCTGGCCGAATCCCGAACCGAATCCTGGATTCGGTGCATCCCTAATATATATATATATATGAAACAAACAAGGAGAAGTTGTGCTCACCACTAATTTTTAAAAACATTAGGTGGGGGTGCAATGAGGCCTTGACCACAAAATACATAGACAAAGACAAGAGGTCCTCTGCACTCAACCCATTATCAATATATTTAAGACATTGAGACATTCTGTGCATACAGCTACCTTACTCTTATATATTTATATGATTAAATAATCCTCTGCCAGCTAGCTGTAGTCTTGCGATTTATCTGTGGAAAAAAAACCTCTACCACAACTGAATTGGCAGAGATCTCTCCATGGCTGCCCTACACTTTCAATTTTGTCGGCAGGAGCAGCCATAGAGTTGTACGGTTTCTAGAACTGCAGCAAATTAATTTGACTTTGTTTGAATCTGTCTCTCGCATGCCAAGGGATAATGTATTACAATAAATTTAAAGGGTATTAGTCTAGTTGAATACATACCTCCCAGCATTTGTGAAATAGAAAGGACAAAAATATTTTTGTACACGGCCCATTTTGTGGCCACACCCCCTCATTACCACGTTCGTTTTCCAAAATTTGTTTGGTTATGAAAGTTTGAACACATTTCCGTGGTTTTTATGTGTTATTACAGTTTTGCTAATGAAGGTGAATTGCCCTTTCATCTGTTAGTCACAGTTTCCCCTGCTTATCTTAAATTGTAACAAGTACTTATTTGTTTAAATTAAATTGTTACAAAAGTATCCAAGTGCACCTGGTGGCTATTCTGGGCTCTCTGTCAAAAGCCAATTAAGTTAGAAACATTTTTTCTGGCTGTTCAGTGCAGGAGATGAAAGAGAAAGAAAAAACAGTTGGTAGTTATGGTAATAGATAGATTAAAAAAGTGTCAGTCACAGGATAGGGTTCCTGTAGAGCCACTAGCAAAGCATATGACAGTGCTAGCACCCGAGTCTGTACAAAATATGTCTCGGATTCACGTTTTTCTTTCATTGGAATGTATGAGTAATTTGTATTCCTCCTGCCAGGTTAACCACTGCATGAAGATTAATGGCCAATGTGCCATGATACACTCCTGCAGTTTGATTAGTATGGCTGCCTGGAACAGACGCTCAGCATCATCAGTGCCAAACCTGTAAGAATTCCCTGGCAAACCTCGAGCTTTGTATTTATTAAAGAGGAAAAATGTGTAGAAATCAGTAAGACGTTTTCTGCCAATGTATTTAATCTGTTCTGTTTTGTCTTAGAAAGGCTCCAGTCTGCCTTAACTCTCTCCATGGCTTAAGGTGGCCATACACAGGCCGATAAAAGCTGCCGACAGACTGAGGGGCAAATTCCCTAAAGCTCGAAAATGTGCTATCAACAGGCGAATTCACTAAAATGCGAATTTGCACTCAGGGCAGCGAATGTTAGCGAAGTTGCGCTACTGTTACTTCGTCAGGCAAAGTACATTTACACTTACGATGCCTAATTTGCATACGGCACAAAGTTAAACGTATAATAGAAGTATATGTTACAGTCACTACACAAGCCCAGGGAACCTTTAATAAATTAAATAAAGTTGTCCTATTGCCCTACATGTGCCCCCTGTATAGTCGAGTTGCCATATGTTAGGAAATGTAGGGGGGAACTTCTAGCGCAAGAGGTAACATTCAGTAAAATGGGCTTCTTAGTGAATTAGCGTAGTTACGTCCCTTCGCCCGTGCGTAAGGGTGTGAAGTTGCACTAGTCTATCTACTTCGCTAGCAAATTTTCACCAGAGTCTAACTTAGTTAATTCGCGAAGTTGCAAATTGACGTCACGCGTTAGACTCTTCGCACTTTAGTGAATTTGCCCGAGTTGGTAGCTTATCGGCCCGTGCGTGGGGCCCTCCGACGGGCTTACCCGATTGATATCTGGCCGAAAGTCAGGCAGATGTTGATAGGACGGGACTAAAAATCCCGTAGGATCGCAGCCGCATCTTTTTGTTGATGTAGTCCTGCAATCCAACTGCCTGTACCTACTCTGTTGTGATCCGATCATTTGGCCCCAGGGCCCACGATGGATCACCCGATATCACCAACCTCAAGGTGGGCATATCGGGAGAGATCTGTTACTTTGGCAACATCTCCAAATGAGCAATTCTCACTGTGTATGGCCACCTTTAGTCTTTTGGGCCCTCCTGGCACATTATGCCAAAAATAATTGTTTTTGGAAGCACTTCTTTGCAGGTGATACTTTCCCTGTGTGAGTGTATATTGCATCAAAGCGAAGTCCTGTGTAGAAGCCTAGGCTTGAGAAACAGGCGTCCGTACGTTTGCGGTTATGAATGGAATTTTTGTGTTATGAGCAGAGATCTTATTTCACAGAATGTTTCTGAGCGTAACCTTTAACCATTTTTTTGGGGGAAAAAAAGAAAGGCATCGCAGTTTCAATAACCCCGGTAACTGATTCTTTTGAAAGAGTAAAGGGCTGATCAGAAGAAATATCTGTGGGAATATTTTTAATTACAGTTGACTCGCTTGACTAAACTTAGGTTTGAATATGAATCTTGAAATGATTTGCAGGGGCTTTGTCATGTACTTATGCTACTGCAGGATTAAGGACTATGGCGCTTTTTGAACCTTTCTACTTGTGAGGAAATCAAATTGCCATAATTTGTCACAGGTAGCAGATAGAAGACTTAGGGGCAGATTTACTAAATTTGATAGAATCAAACGTTTCGAATAAATTTTACAAATCGAATTTCAAAATTGTTTGACCATTTTTTAATTTCAATTTCCATCATTGCTACACAGCAGCTTGTTTATATGGACTACAGTAGTCTTTCCAAAGCAAACACCAGTGCAGTGCAACAGCAGGGCAATATTTTCATTACTTTAAAGGAGATATATAAAAAATAAGAATTTACCAGTGCATTATACCATAGAAGAATTGAGCTTCAAAAAGTAGTGTTTCAGGCTGATTTATTGAATATTTCTGCAAAAACCCTAATAATCCCTCCCTTCCCTTCCACTTACTGCTCCCTGAATTCCCAGGCTGTTCAGGGGAGCCGGCAGCTCTCAGCTCACTGCACTGTAGAACAGGAACCAATCAGCAACTAGCAGGACCTGAAAGGAAACTGAAGCTTGTCTTTGCTTGTGTGACTGCAAGGCTGTGATTGGCTGTCCCCCTCATACTGTGCTTTTGGCAGGGACCGTTAGGAGCTCCAATAACGGCATGGCCTGGGTTGATTGATGTGCGGCTTAAAACCCATAAACATAATAGGTATGCACAGTGGCTTAAGGGAGAAGGAAAGGCTAAAATAGCATAAACATAGTAAATAATATCAGAAAGGTCTATATAAATACACCAGTAAGCCCTCAAAGTAATGCTGCTCTGAGTCCTCTGTAAAAAGAAACACAGCATTTATTTCCTTCTATTGTGTACACATGGGCTTCTGTATCAGACTTCCTGTTTTTAAACCTCCAGGGTTAGGACTTGAGCATGCTCAGTTTGCTCCTCCCCCCTCCCACTGGCCTTCAATGCTGTAATCTAAACTCAGAGCTATGAGTGAGCAGGGAGAGACTCGGGCAGGAAGTGATGGCACACCAAACTAATATGGTAGCTGCTATCATAAACAAACAGAGACAGTGTCTAGAGCTGTTACTCATGTATGGTAAAGCATTCTGCAGAGTAAATATAGTGTTATAGCTTGTACTATTGTTGCTAATCTATTGCAATAAAAGCAATAAAAATAAATACAATAAAATGCTTCTGTAGCTTTCCTTCTCCTTTAACTAGATGTTACTGGACCCCACTGCGAATTGATTTTAGGGCTCCCAGCATAACCAGAGGTTGTCCTTTTATTAACCAATATATGTTGCAATTGCTCATTATTTGGGCCTCATGGGGCCCTATAACTCTTGGGCCCCAATGTTCTGATTCCTCTGTACTTATGCCCCTGGATCTAGCAGAAAACCAAATAGAATTTGCTATTTGTATACATAAATGTAAGAAAAATAAACAACACTGAATCTTTTAACAAAAATACAGTGCCTATTTTTTTTAAGTCACATGAAATTAAGTTTTGGATTGTGTTCGGTTGAAGACTAAATTCAAGATTTGACCAATCCCTGCCCTTTCAATGCGCCTAAATCCTAAAACCTAGATTTACTATATCCCTCGAAACAGCAGGGCTTGTATTATTGGATTTCATTTTCAACATATGTGAGAAACTCCTAACTCACAAATTATTGCTTGGAAAAAGAAAGCATAAAGCCACCATCTTTTAATGAATTTTTCGTTACCGCTGGATACCTTTTAATTAACATTTCCTTTTGCCTGAGAAGAGCAAGCAACATGGCACTCATAATAATATAAAGCAATGTGAATAAACAAGGCTGTCTGTGCTGAACAACTTACAGAACAAATAAAATGAAAATGAACCTTTACTTAGAAACACACAGGCCCCTCTGCTTGAAAAACAGGTACAGACTGAAACCCACAGCTAGGCTATGTGCAACATTACTCACCTGCAATTAAAGTACCAGCAATAACTCTTAAAGGAAAACTATACCCCCAGAACAATGTAGCTCTCTATAAACAGATATTGCCTAAAACAACTCATATGTAAAACCCTGCTTCATGTAAATAAACCATTTTCATAATAATACACTATTTTAGTAGCAAGTGCCATTGGGTAATCATAAATAGAAAATAGCCATTTTAAAAAATAAGGACAGCCTCCTGGGATCCTAGGATCCAACGGTGCACACAAACATACCAAAAAAACTATAAAGTTAGGTCACACCAGCCAATTAACAGACAAAGTTGTGTTTTTTGCTTCAACACTTCTTCCCTTTACAGTTAGAGTTGAAATATTTCTGGTCAGGTGATCTCTCAGGCAGCACACAGACCATCATGAAATGGTGGTTCAAAGCAAGAGATGTAGAAGGGCAATATTTACTTAAAGAATCTTACCTACCTGGTATATATATTTAATGTGTCACTTGATTTGATATAAACTATCTGTTGCACAAAAATTCATTTTCGGGGTATAGCTTTCCTTTAACAGCGGCTTGAAATAAAAATGCAAGTTGCAGCACATCATCAGTAACTGGCAATGCCCCTGAGCAATGGTACCTTTGTCTTTGTTTTTCCATAAGGAATGTTTTAACAGGAGATGGTATAGTTGTGTATATGTTTGTGTTCTAGAGAGAGCAACTAATGCTGTAACAAAAACCTATAAAGCGTTCCAAGACCAGGTGCCACACAAAACCACAATGTATTTAGGAGTATAGGGCCTTGGTTGTGAAACATTAGGCAAACAGCAAAAAACTGTCACAATTTGGCAATACTCTGCTTTCACCCAATGATTCTAGTATCTTCTAGTACATTTAATTGTCAATAGTTACTGCAATGGCATACAGTTGGCATTGTGTAACAAGGTTCTGTATCCCATTTTTACAGATTTGTACCACAAGACCATTTAATAAATAAATGCCAAGAAATAAAATGTATATAAAATACACCAATACAAGACAAAAATGTAGCTCACAAAATATTAAACTACTGCTCCCTAAAGCTGGCTATAGACACAAAGATCCGATCGTTCGAATCCTTGAATGATCGGACTTCCCCATCTCCCGACCTGCCACTAAACTTCAGATCAAATAAAGTAGTAAAAAGCACAGATTAGCCGATGTTCTGCCCTACAGGTATTGTATGAAAGTTCTGTCCGACAAAACCTAGTGACAGTCTCCCACTGAAAATTGTACGATCGGCAATACACACAGAGTTATTATCGGCAGCCGACAGAAATTTTATAACCGAACGACCGATCTCCGCCGAACGAAAAATGTCGGGACTCTCCTTACACGATTCGTACGATCGGGTTGTTGTTTCTATGGCCAGCTTAAAACACCTTTTGCCGTTAATAGAATATAATTGTAGAATCTCATGAAGTTTCATGGAGTAGTTGTCCATTGATGGAGCCAACAGTAGCTTTTTATCCTGTATCACCTAATGTCATGGCAGGTTACCTGGTGCTATTGAACCTACACCTTCCACAGGAATGTTAATAGAACACCAGATTTACCAGATCTGATTCATTCCATTGGATTCTGTTGGCATTCGAGGTAAGCATTTCAGTCACCCTCTGTGCTAGGGGTCCCCAACGTTTTTCCCCTGTGAGCAACATTCAGATGTAAAAAGAGTTGGGGAGCAACAAAAGCATGGAAAAATTTCCTGGGTGATGCCAAATAAGGGTTGTGATTGACTATTGGTAGTCCCTATGTGGTATGTGGACTGGCAGTCTACAGGAGGCTCTGTTTTGCAGTGCACCTGGTTTTTATGCAACCAAATTTTGCCTCCAATCCTGGAATTCAAAAATAAGCTCCTGTTTGAGGCCACTGAGAGCAACATTCAAGACCAAGCTACTGGTTGGCGATCACTGCTCTATGCCTATAAGATGTGTAAAAATTGTTTTACTGTACTGACCCATTCTTTGTGGTTTGTTGCTAAAAGCTGGGGCAAAACCTCTGTAAACCGTTATCCAGAAAGCTCTCCATTTTATTTTGTATGGTTTTTTTTTTTAAATGATTTGCTTTTTCTCTGTAATAATAAAGCAGTACATTGTACAACGTGATCCAAACTAGGATATAATTAATACTTATTGGAGGAAAAAACTGTCTTTTGGGCTTATTTAATGTTTCCATGGAAAGATCTATCTGGAAAACCCAAGGTCCCGAGCATTCTGGATAACAGGTGCCATACCTGTACTATTATACATCATAGCAAGATAAACTGATACGAGCAGTATCTACTATCACCCTTGTTATAAAATTATATTGAGGGATCTCTGTATTGCTGATATTTAGTTCCATGTTGCCACTTCCTCGGGGGGGGGGGGGGGGGGGGGGGGGGAACACCTCTTCTAAAAACTCACAGGAAAATCAATAGAGATAAAATTCAGTGTAAAACTGCAATTTTTACAGCCAATTTGACATTGGCCAAATCTGATTTACAATCTGACAGATTCTCTCTTGTAAAAACAATTCTTACTGTTGCCATGGGGAAGTAAGGGATTGTTGGTTATTACTGTTGCTTTAAATCTACTGGCGAGTCATCATTTGCTTTGATCTTTTGCAGATACAACGGTTGTCTGGAGAAATTCTTAGTCTAGAAGGAAATAAAAATATGAAATATTGCTAGCATTCAATTTATTAGGGCTTTGCATCAAACACTGGTAACAAACCAAAATCCACTTAATTCCATGTGCCATAAAGCGATCATGGAAGCTATTGACTATCTATAGAAAATGATTAACTGCATAATATATATATAATAATATAATAATAATATAATAATATAGGTGAATAACTTCATATTTTGATTATTTATATGATTTCACATAAAAAGGTTGTAAATCTGAGTCCTCACACACCCAATGCAATTGTTTTCTTGCCACAGTTATTGCTGGTAAGTAGGTCGGTGTTTTGTCATTTTTGTTGTGCTGTATGAAACCTATTTGGAACAGACAAAAGCAAAAGGATACAAATGGCCTATTAAGTGAAGTATGATATATGAGCATTTAAGAGAAATAATAACTTACTATACATTTAAATAGACCATAAAGAGTTAGTTTACAGTCTAGGGAACAGAGACTTGAAACTCACCATTCCCAGGTATAGAAAGCCGTAGTGTGACTGTATGGATTCCATGATGAAACATGATACCTAGGGCAAGCACCGGCATGCGGCGCAGCGATTTTCGGAATTGCACGAAGTTGCTTTGTGAGGAAACTTCGGGCGATTCCGGAAATCTCAGGCGGCGGACAGGGAGAAGGCAATTCGAGGAGATTGTCACCTCGCAGAAGAGGAGATTAATCGCCAGGTGACAGAATCTCCCCGAATCTCCCTGTCTGCACCAGCCCTTACTTGTTATTAGTTCTTTTTTTCTAGCTTCTTCTTAAAGGCATCATGGGCCTCATCTACAGACGGTGGGGCAAGGTTGCAAAGTGCAAAAAACAGGAGCAAGGGGCGGCAAAAATGCTGCTCCTGGTAACTAAGTGCTGAATTTCCGGTTTTCAACCTGGAAATTCATCTCTTCTAGTGCAGAGCACTCACTTGCACGCTCTGTACTAACGCCGCGGACCCCCCCTACCCCTGTACGGTGCTGAAAAAGTGTGGAGGGGGGGGGGCGGCAAATTGAAGGTCACTTCAGGAGGCAAAGTGGGCTGGATCTCCCCTGTTGCCAAGTAGATCTACATATTACTTAGAAATATAGTGTTGCTTTACAGTGTTGTAATTCTCGGAATAGAAAAAAACACCCTTTGAAGGACCTACACAACTTATTGTTACAATAGTAAAATACAGGTTATCCAGTTATCCAGAAAACAGCAAATTACAGAAAGGTCATCTCCCATAGACTCCATTTTAATCAAATAATTCTGTGGTGGCACGCACACCAAACTCATTGATATTTATCATACTGTGGCCCTTTAAGAACTCAGATCTGACTATTGGCCACATAAAACCTGCCGAGTTCATGTATAAGTCAATAGGAGAGGTTCAGGGACCAATTTGTATGTTAGTAGCCTTTCTGACACTGGAGTTTTTTTTGGAGAAAACTGATTCGAGTTTTTATTTGAATTTTGAAATTTATCATACTCTGGCCCTTTAAGAACTCAGATCTGACTATTGGCCACCTAAAACCTACTGAGTTCATGTATAAGTCAATGGGAGAGGTTCAGGGACCATTTTGGATGTTAGTAGCCTTTCTGACATTGGAGTTTTTTTCAGAGAAAAAAATCGAAGTGAGTTTAGTCTAATTCAATTCAAGTTTTCAAATTCGATAAAATTTAGACATTCAATTTTTTAAATTAAATAAACCCCCAATCAAATTTCGAGTATATTCGAATTTAAAGGAGTTTAAATAAACTTACAAGTGTAGTGATCCAAATTATGGAAAGATCCCTTATCTGCAAACCACCAGTTCCTGAGCATTCTGGATTACAGGTCCTATACATGTACCTATCAATCAACTACTACTACATGCGTGCTATTAAACTTGTCAGTACCAACACACATTTTCAGTGCTGATCAGGGTAAAATTACATATGAATGTATATGAATAATCAATGAAATCACATAGAAAAACATATAAAATAAAAAATGATTATGTTGGTATATGGGTGCTTGTATAATATATGATATTCTGGCAAAGCCTTATAAATAAAATGATGAGGGGATACTGAATGAAGTGTTATACAATACTTATACAGGAGGCTAGCTCAGAGAGCGCAATTGCTCGGTATTGGGTCCAATTTTATTTAACTTGTTCATTAATGACTTAGGGGAGGGTGTTGTAAGTAATGTATCAGTGTTTGCAGATGACACAAAACTATCCAGCCCAATTAATTCCATCCAGGAGGTGGCATCCTTGCAATACTTGACAAACTGGCAATCTGGCTGAGTGGCAAATGAGATTCAATATTGATAAAGTCATGCACCTGGGATGTAAAAATATCCACGACACTTATAGAGAACCCATCATGGGACTGCACTCGGCAAATTCATTATGGAAAAGGACCTTGGAGTCCTTGTAGATGATAAACTTGGCTGTAGCAAGCAATGCCAGGCAGCAGCATCAAGGGCCAATAAGGTCTTGAGCTGTATTAAAAGGGGCATAGATTCACTGGAGGAGGGGGTCATTCTTCCACTTTATAGAGCACTTGTAAGGCCACATCTAGAATATGCTGTACAGTTTTGGTCTCCCTCACTCAAACAGGACATTATTGTATTAGAGAGGGTACAGAGAAGGGCAACTAAGCTGGTAAAAGGGATGGAAAATCTTAGCTATGAGGAAAGACTGGCCAAATTGGGGATGTTCACGCTGGAGAAGAGGTGCTTAAGGGGTGATATGATAATTATGTATAAATATATAAGGGGATCATATAATAATCTCTCTAATGCTTTATTGGATTAGAAGAAAAGAGGTTCCACCTAAATATTGGGGTTTTTATACAGTGAGAGCTCTAAGGATGTGGAATTCCCTCCCTGATTCAGTTGTACAGGCTGATACTTTAAGAAGGGGTTGGATGGCTTTTTAGCAAGTGAGGGAATACAGGGTTATGGAAGATAGCTCATTATACAAGTTGATCCAGGGACTAGTCCGATTGCCATTTTGGAGTCAGGAAGGAATTTTTTCCCCCTCTGAGGCAAATTGGAGAGGCTTCGGATGGGTTTTTTTTTTGCCTTCCTCTGGATCAACTAGCAGTTAGGCAGGAAAAAAAAAACGTTAAACGGCTGAACTTGATGGATTTGTCTTTTTCCAACCTAACTTATTATGTAACTATGTAATTGTGTTCTCTGTGCTGGGAGAGAAGACATTTCCAGTCTGAAAGCCAGAAATTCGGCATTTTGCTGCCTCTGGTAACTAGGGAGGCGCTGCAACTTGAAGCGAGTGTACTCTCAGACTTTTAGCTTTAATTCAGTGGGTTGAACAAAAGGATTGCATAAAAGTGAGGAAGTAAAGCCTTAAAAGCACAATCACTTCATTTCAGGGGCTCAAAAGTAATTGGACAATTGATTCAAAGGCTATATTTATGGACCTAACTGTATATCTTTATATATTGGCAGAAGGAATGCCCGCACTCACAGGTCTTATGTGAAAAAAAAAATGCATTTTCAGGAGGTTAATGTTTCCGCTAGCAATCTAGCTTTCATAAAAGTGAAAAAGCTTAACACTGGGAAAGTGCTGGGAGTGACATCATAATGCGTAATCACTGAACAACATGGGAAAGGAAGGATATATATATATATATATATATACACACATATACAGTATAATATATATATATATATATATTCGAAATCCATATAAAGTTATGGTTATGGACGAATATGTACTGTAGGGAGAAGGGAGGAAAAAATTGTTATAAGAATTGCCAAAATCAGTCAAGGTGACCTGAGCTGCAACCCATGATGGACAGCACTATGTATTCAGTTCCCTCTCCCCAAAGTTCTTTACCCAGTTTTGCTTTTTAATGCTGACAGACAGTTGTATTCTTTAATAAGGAAGGTTGCATTGAATGTTCTTTTGTTGGTGGTTAGATGCAGAAAACAAGGTTCACGTTGGAAGGTACCATGGCATTCTACAGTCCTAAATGAAGAATCAGCTTCTCTTTGTTTGTAGTTAAGACCTCTGTCTGGTGTGCATCTGTGGCTGTTCATTCTGATGACTGGGTCATTCAAAGTCCTAATGAAAATTCAATTCCTCATTGTGAGACACCATTTATAGCCTGAGCTTTGGCCTTTTTTTACAATCAGCAGTTTAGCAACTATAGGTCACCTCTGAGCAGGAGATTGATGAGCACAGATGAGAATCCCACTAAGAAAGGAACCTTAGAAAACCCCCAAAGTGTTCCAAATGGTCAAAACAGTCCTTTAATATGTTATCTTTATTTGATGAGATTAAAGATGTTCAGGTGTTTGCTTTGGAGCATGAGAGCGATAAGCCATATGCTTATATTTTTTTTACTAGAATGCAGCCCCCTAGCTCCTTGTACTAGGAACTGAGAGGTTACTGCACACAGTTATAAAGCGAATTAGCAATTTCTGCTAGTTTCATGGTATTACTTAACACATAGGGAGTTATTTATCAGAGTCTGAATTTATCTCATTATTTTTATTAAAGGGGAATTCAACCCCCCCAGGCGCTAACCCCTCCCCCCACCCAGTAGGCCCCCCTCACTCCTCCCCCCTGGTCTATCTCTCCCCCTGGGCTATTGCCCCTAAGTTGCTTCTTACCCCTCTGTGTAAGTCCCCTCCAGCGAAGTTCACAGGGCCATCTTCTCTTCCAGTCGCGTCTTCCTGGGCCCTCTTCTCTTCCAATGGCTTCTTCCTGGATGCCGCTCCAACGGCGGCGCATGCGCAGTAGGGCGCTGGTACTACTGCACATGCGCAGAAAGTTTACGTAGTTCAATTGGCAAACTTTATGTGCATGCGCAGTATTACCAACATCCTACCGCGCCGGCACCGCCATGCGCCAATGGATCCAGGAAGAACCGACGGGAACTTCGCTGGAGGGGACTTACACAGAGGGGTAAGTAGCAACTTAGGGGCAATAGCCCGGGGGGAGAGGTAGGCCAGGGGGGAGGAGGGATTAGTGCCGGGGGGTTGAATTCCTCTTTAAAAAAGTGCGACCAACTCTGAATTCTGATTATTTTTGTTTTTTCCCTCCAAAAGTCAAGTTTCCCCACCAAAAAGTCATATTTTCCCGTCAAAATCCGAAACATTTTTGCATTTGAAGTTTAGGAAATAACCCCCTTAATGTTGGTCTGTAAAGATTTATACAGAGTTAAAATTGTGGAGGGGTGGACAAGGATGGCATCCCTTCCCTTCTTTATTTTTGTGAAATAGCCTCCCCTCAGAACATGTAAGAGTTTTACATCCCGGAGCTGTCTTTTGCTCCTCTCAACTTCCGCATGCAAATAAAATACAGAGGTAAAATAAAATACAGTTAAATAATAGAAGCTAAAAGGAGAGAAAAGATTGCTGGGAGAGAAATAGATAGAGAAGAGATTGACAAGTTTTAAACATATAAAGAGGCGTCAAAGAGGGTTATAGAGAAAAAGAGAGAAAAAGAAAACAGGGGAAACAAAAAGAATAAATGAAGGTATTAAACAGCAGCAGGTTATGGAATAGTGAAAGAATGATATATATGAATTAATCTTAGGTAATATAGAATATGATGGGGTTGTGCTATGTTATGAAACAATACACAGGCAGAAGCTGGATTGACAGTAGGGATGCACCGAATCCACTATTTTGGATTCGGCCAAACCCTCGAATCCTTTGAGAAAGATTCGGCCGAATACCAAACCGAATCCAAACCCTAATTTGCATATGCAAATTAGGGGTGGGTAGGGGGAAAACATTTTTTACTTCTATGTTTTGTGACAAAAAGTCATGCAATTCCCCTCCCCGCGACTAATTTGCACATGCAAATTAGGGTTCGGATTCGGTTTGGCTGAGCAGAAGGATTCAGCCGAATCCGAATCCTGCTGAAAAAGGCTGAATCACGAACCGAATTCTGGATTCAGTGCATCCCTAATTGACAGCCAAGAAAATTCACATGTGCAATTTTCGATCTGGGGTCCCTACAGGTCACATACTTTTGTAAATCTATGCATACTGGGCATTCAACTTTGCATTAGAAGGAAATACCAAAATGGACATAGCAAAATAGTTTTGCTTTAAAGTGGGTGAAACCAGAAAGTATTGGTGTGTGAGGTTTATTATAATAATGGGTTTGGCTTATGGATGTGGGAGGGGCTTGTTTTAGCATTCTGTGCTACGCTCACCATACAAAGCATCCCTTCACTTTTTCCACTCCACTTCAAGCACTGGATTTATATATTCCCATTCATATGGTATTATTGATGAGGGTCTATATTATTATGATTAGTTAAGCATCTGAGTATTTCTGTTGACATTTTGGACTTCAGAAGCATTTGCTCTTTCTGTGAGGCTGAATTGGTTTAATTTGCCTTTTTCTGGATCCATTTATTGGAGAGTTACTTAAAGGATGCTAAAATTTAAAACTCTTGGGATTTTGCCAGTTTTTTAGGCATCCCCCCCCCCCCATGATTGTTGTCCCTAACTTGATCTTTCTCGTCTATCGTGCAACTTCTTTGAAATTTGCAGATAAAACTTAGTCTGTGAAAACTGCTCCAACCAAGGTGGGGGTTGGTAACCTGGAAGTATGGCTGAACTTCTGTTCCTCTCCATAGTCTAATGCTACCTTATACAGCCCTCAATCAACCACCATTTAACTCCATGGGTCCTTTCGGGTGCCACCTTCTCTTGTGGGTGTATTAGTGGGTTACAAGGTCCCACGTCCTTTTGAAGTGGGCCATGAGATTCCTCAAACTGTGTTTCACCCATGCATACTGAGATATTAGGCAACACAGTGTTCTTGATGTACATTTCCATGCAAGCCTGTAATGTGACAGGAAATCATTAATATAAAAGCAGCTCAACCACTTAGCTAAATGCCCTTGCCGTAATCTCACATGTTTTAGAGCCATTTATAATTTTTACACTGTACATCAAAATGTCCAAAATTGCCTTTTATTTTGCAGTAAAATAGAAACTAGTTCACATTAGCTGTGCCACTAAATATTCAGCCAAATTGAGATTGGGGATATTTTTGGAGAGACAATTATATTATCATTGGTTGCTGGATGTCTTACACTTAAAGGGGAACTATTGCAAAAGTAAAAATGTAATATAAGCTTCAGCATACTGATATAAGAAACTTTATAAGTACAATCAATCAAACATTCTGTATCTTATTATCATTCTGAAATAGTGTATGTTATCCCTCTCTCCGCATCTGTTTCTCTTCATTCAGCAGTTGGGTGTCAGATATTTATTGACAGTTAGATCCGATATATATATATATATATATATATATATATATATATATATATATATATATATGTCTAGAAGATGTATTAGAGCTCACTCTATTAAAATAACCAGACATCATGTCTCTCTATATGCAGGATTTATGCAAAAGGCAGTTATTTTGTTAGATTTTGTTTGTACTGGAATCAGTTATTTAAGTGAGCTCTAAATCATTTAGTAGGAAAGGGAGCCCCTCTATAAGATATATTGGATCTAACTGTCAATGACACCCAACTGTCAATCTGACACCCAACTGCTGCATGAACAGAATCAGATCCCGAGAGAGGAATAGTGAACATAAACTTGATTATTTCACAAACGATGCAGAATATTTAATTGTATTTACAAAGTTTCTTATTTCAGTATGCGGAAGCATATATGAATTTTTAATTTTCTTGATGGTTCCCCTTTAAAGAGCAGGTGATTGTGGCTGGGTAGTAAAAGATATTTTATGCAGGAATCATTGCCATAAATTAAATAATAACTGGCACTATGCCAGTGATTGCATCATTATAAATAGAAAAAGATGTATCCAAAACAATTAATTTAAAAAAAAAAACATTTTGTCCCAGTCCATGGGTGCAAAAGAGCCTATGAGTAAATGTCCCAGTAGGGACGAAACGCGTTGGGCCAGGGGTGTCCAAACTTTTTGCAACAAGGGCCGGATTTGGTGAGGTGAAAATGTGTGGGGGCCGACCATTCAAGGCTGAACTCCACAGACAATTTGCGTGCGATTTGATGTGCTGAGCAAAAACGCATGCGTCTGTGGAGTTCAGCCCTTAGCGTGACATTCTTCAAACCATTATTATTTAATTGGTGGCATTCTGCTGTTAATCAGCTGTGTGGGGCTATGGAGAGTACAATATATTTGCCCTTATCACCTCGTGTGTTGCCATGATTTGTAATTAATGAGGAAAAACAATACTGAAGGCAAATTAATATATCTGAAGCCCTGGAATCTCGGTTGAGACAAACACAGTTTTAATCTGGCATTTTATCGAAAACTAAAGAAAAAATCAGACAAAATGTTATGCAAAATGTCCCCTTTAAATAGACTTATTATTATATTATTATTATTACTAACTGGGCAATGGGCAGAGTCCCCCTCATCCTATATCCTTTGTGATACTGGGCCGCAATCATATCCATCCTGGGCCGCATGAGGCCCTCGGGCCACAGTTTGGACACCCCTGCATTAGGGGGTCACCTGTATGTCCTAATAATTTTTTTACTTTATTTTATAAAATCCGAATGGAAAAAACAAGAAAAATTTGAGTTGCTTTTACTATAAAATCTGAAAATTCTGTGGCAAAAAACTGATTTTTTTTTGGGGTGTTTATTAAAACAGAATGCTGAAAAAAATCTTAATCTGAAAATCTGTCAGTTTAGACCTGCTGAGGTTGTATAAAAGTCAATGGGAGAGGTCCCTATCCTGTTTGCAAGTTTCTGTGGTCTGCAGAAATCCCAAAAATTCTGGAAAAAGCCCAAAAAGATCATACAGTTCTGGAAAAAACGCAGAAGAAATTGTACGCTACGGGTTTTGCTCGATTTTATTGTTTGTTCCCGGTCCGATTAAATTGTGCTTTTTTTTAATAATAAATAAGTTAACATCATGGATTCTAGTTTGGCCTGACTTATTTTTGTTTTAAACAATTGGGTCTTCATAAATAAGAGGCAATGCAAAATATTTCTAGGAAAATGACAAAGAGAATAATAAAAAATTATATGTATAAATGAAAAAAAGATAAAAAAAAACTAATGTAACAGGTTCTCTCAGAGCCCATGTGTAGGCTGCAGGATAATACTGCCTGTGGCTGTTAGCTCCAGCACACCCTACTGTGGAGCTGGGAGTGGAGACTGTGGATTCCAGTCCAGAATTCTACTTGATAATCTGGCAACATCATTACATTTGGAGTCCTTGTGTTGAATTGGAATAATTGCTGCCCAGCTGGCTCTTGCAGAAAGTTCACTAATGACATTCATTGACTGAACAGAATGCTGAAATGATGACAACTGATCTTTTTTTTCTTTTTAAAGAAAAGCAAAATGAATTTAACAGATAACAAGTCTTCTTGTTGAGTGATTTTCATCCTGATCAAAATCTTCATATTCCAAGATAACGGCAGGAATGTACACAATACTGCCATGCATATCCATTCTAGCCAAACTCCCAGCCACAGGATGCTAGTGCAGTGTAAATGTGTCCTCTGGAGTAATAAATAGCATTCTACCATGTGATAGACCAATGGAAAAGTCTGGCTTTGGCAGATTCCAGGACAATAACAACTGCTGGAAAATGTAAGGTAAGGTAATACAGTATCTCCTGAAAATAGGGTTGCCACCCGGCCAGTATTTTACTGGCCTAGCTGGTAAAACACCTGCCAGGGCAGGGGTCGGTATTACAAATTTACCGTCAATTTATCTGCCGGAAAATTTGTAATACTCCTTGGCTCGCCCCCAATCCCCCAAAAACATAACCGTTCTTCATCCTTCTTCCGATCTCCACTGCGTGGCCCCACCCCTTTTGTGTCATGGCCCTGCCCATTTTATATCATGGCCCACCCCCTTTTGTTCCCACCTGCCGGTAAATGTTTTAATAAAAGGTGGCAACCCTACCTGCAACCTTTGCTGGAAGAGTCTGTTTTTTCATGGTTTTGGTTAGTGCTCCTATTTTAGTGAATGCAAACCATAATGCATGGTATACAATGATATTCTCTGCAAGTTTGTACTTTGTGGCAATAGTTTGGGCAACACCGTTTTCTTGCTTCAGCACAAGGCTGACGTCCAATCCTTTTTTTTTGCCTTTTCAGTATATAAATCCAGCGTGAGTGATCCTTGTTAAAGGGATCCTCTCATGGGAAAAAACATTTTTTCAAAATGCATCCATTAATAGTACTGTTCCAGAAGAATTCTGCATTGAAATCCATTTCTCAAAAGAGCAAACAGATTTTTATATATTTCATTTTGAAATCTGACATGGGGCTAGACATATTGTCAGTTTCTCAGCTGCCCCAAGTCATGTGACTTGTGCTCTGATAAACTTCAATCACTCTTTACTGCTGTACTGCAAGTTGGAGTGATATCACCCCCTCCCTTTCCCCCACCCAGCAGAACAATGAGAAGGTAACCAGATAACAGCTGCCTGGTAGATCTAAGAACAGCACTCAATAGTAAAACCCATGTCCCACAGCGTACTATTCAGTTACATTGAGAAGGAAAAACAACAGCCTGCCAAAAAGCAGTTCCCTCTTAAAGTGCTAGCACAAGTCACATGATCGGGGCAGCTGGGAAATTGACAAAATGTCTAGCCCCATGTCAGATTTCAAAACTGAATATAAAAAAAATCTGTTTGCTCTTTTCAGAAATGGAAATGGATTTCAGTGCAGAAGTCTACTGGAGCAGCACTATTAACTGTTTTGTTTAAAAACCCGGCTTTGAGTTTCTTCTTATTTGCCTGGTTGATCTGCTGGCCATAAATGTGCAGATTTTATTCTTTGAGCAACGTCGCTTGTTTGTGTCAGTCTGTCGATCTACAACTAATCATTCAGATGAAATAAGCAGGAAAAATTACTTATCAGATGATGTTCTGGCCATTACTTGACAGATAGCAGATGTACAAAAGTCATGTCTGACAAATAGTAGTGACCACCTCCACCACCCACTGATATAGTCAGATAAGCAATACAGAGAGGCAGAGATCTTATTGGTATCTGACATAAATCTTTTCACTTGTTCGATCAACTAAACAAATCTCCATGGTACGAAAAAGGACGGGACAATCGACACACAATCCGAAAATCATTAAAATCTCTGCAGGGCCGTATTATATACAATACATACATAAAGTATATTGTTCTATGTGTGTACATTATTGTAGTCACAGGCTTATTCACACACATTATTGTTGTCGCAGGTTTTGGCTACTGTTAAATTGGTGACCTTTTTAATTGTAAAAAAAATCTGTAAATTCTATGAGGCACTTGAGGGAACATTATTTAACACTAATTCTTGAAACCTGCCAATGGTCATTGGGGAGATACTGGAGCTCAAACCCTGAGAACACTGTAGAAACCAAGGGGCATATTTACTAAATTTGTGTGAAGGATTCGAAAATTCGCTCGAATAGTCTCTATTCGATTGTGCGACTATTTGAATATGCAAATTTAGAATTTTCGACTATCGAATATAGAATATTCGGTCTCATCGAATAGATCAAATAAATATATATTCGAGCATTCAACTATTCGCCAGTCGAAGAACTTGCCCTTTAAATTTTTATTCGACTGCCTACTTCGCCAGATTGAACCTACCGAATTGCAATAGAATCCCCCATAGGCTTTTTTTTTCTAAGTCTTTTGCCGAATTTCAATCGTACAATCGAATGCTTTGAACGTTCGATTTGTACGATTTTGGCGAATATTCAAAGGTTTTTTCTGCAACTTTTTGTAGAATCATTCAATCGTACGTTTCTGGCGAATAGTCGAAAACATGCTCAAAACCAGCGAATATTTTATTCGATTTTGTTGAATATTTATTCACCAAATATTCACCAGTCGAATTAGAGGGCTAAAAGCCCTCGACAATTCAACCCTTAGTAAATCTGCCCCTAAATGTCTCTAAAAGTATTCTAAACTTCAAATATTTGTTGAGGGATAGATAAGCTTTTTGTTGAACCTAGAAGATAAAACTCTAAAGCTGTACTACCAATGTACAATCATTATTACCTCTTTTTAAGTAGGGTTTGTGTCCGCTTTATTTTTTGTACTCAAAAGTGTGTGCAGTTCATAACTGTAGGGCAGGGGTCCCCAACCTTTTTTTGCTGGTGAGCCACATTTAAATTTTAAAAAGAGTTGGAGAGCAACACAAGCATGAAAAAGTCTATGTGGATGTCAAATAAGAGCTCTGATTGGCTTTTTGGTAGCCCCTATATGGACTGGCAGCCTACAAGAGAGAATGTTTGGCAGGACATCTGGTTTTTATGCAACCAAAATTTGCCTCTAAGCCATTAATTCAAAAATAAGCACCTTCTTTGAGGCCACTGGGAGCAACATCCAAGGGGTTGGAGAGTAACATGTTGCTCACAAGCTACTGGTTGGGGATCACTGCTGTAGGGAGACTGCAGATACCTAGGAATTGCTGGAAATAGGAGCAAGCAGAGGCAGATGTGTTTACACAAGGAGCCATATACCAATATACCAATATATGCATAAATTGCTCTTTTTAGGGCATGGAAGAAAAGGGAGCCATTGGCAGGGCTCTGATGATTAAGGTGCGTTCTTTTCAGGGTGCAGAAACCCAAAGGGGAGTCTTTTCAATATAATATACAGTATAGGGGGTATATTGAAAAAATACTGGCCTTCCTATATATTTATCTTTTTTCCTATTAATAACATTGGGATCAACCATCAAAAAAACTGGCCAGGCCGGTAAAATACCGGCCAGGTGGCAACCCTAATAGGGGGCCAACCCTAAAGCCGAAGCCCTGGGTAGGACCCACTTGTGCCTATATTGTAGATATATATCCTATTTTCTGCCCGACAATCAGGCTTTATTTAATGAAAGTTATTTTAAAATCCCAAGTGTCCTGCCATTATATAAAATCAGATTATGCTCTGATCCTGGGTGGAGGCATGCCTTTTGCCTGCTCTCTTGTATAGTTGAAACACAGGACTCTGTTGGCACTATAAAAGGGAAAATCCATGCAGAGAAGACATTTTCTATATTCTGAAAGACATGTTTGTATTTGTGACTACGTGTGCAGTTATATTGAAACAAAAACTTGGCAATGCCATTGAAACCGGCACTCTCTAGCATACAAATCCAATGACCTTGATCATCTAAAATAAAGTCCACAGTTGCTACTTGTAAGTAATGTTTTATAGTAGAGTTTCTTTGGGGAATACATGATAAACCTACTATCACTTTTGCGCTTTGCTAGGGAAATTAAAGTGTGATCAGATTTTTACTTCCTTTCTGTCACAATTCTACAGTTCTGTCACACTTTATGGCTGAGATTTAAGGTATCTTTATAATACAGCAATCAGACCAATGCAATTCAAAAGCAAAAGAGGCAACTACAGCATGAAATGTTACAAACACAAAATGAATCCCTAACCTTTCCAGCCTTTTCCAACCTTTCTATATGTGTGTGCAGCTTTGCATGTACAGCTAAATAAACCAGGAAACATCTATATCCAGCAATATATACTATGATAAACAGTATGTCATATCGAACAAAGATAAATGGATATAATCCAATGTGGAATTTCAGGCTGACAGATCATCAAATGCCTCTTCCCCCACTACAGATCTTCATGTTATCTTGTTTTTCTTCTTATACATTTAGAATGATTTTCTGCCACTTAAAGAAATGGTTTTATTATAGGAACCACGTGCTGTCATTTTGGAAGCATTAAAACAAACTTTTTATGATCAATCATATTAGAAAAAGCTTCTATTAGCATGTAGTATACACTTCCTAGTCTTTTGTGCTGCCTTTTTATTTTATTAAATTGATCATTTAAATTTTAATGGAAACCTGGGTTAATGGAACGTTTCTCCTCTACATGAACGCATCATTTGCATTGGGAATTCTATTTAGTTGGTGACACATGCTAAGATTTGGGGAGATTTAGTTGCCTCTTCTTCAGGCGACTAATCTCCCTGAAAAGCTTTCCCGCCAGCTAGAATATAAATGGCCGGTGGGTGGCAGCAAGTTATGCGTTTGGCTTCTCACACTGTATTTAGTGGAAATGACGTCAGCATGTGTGTGTGACATAACTTCCATGCCTTGGCCGGTGCTGGATTTATCTAGGCCTGTTGTTGTTTGTTGCCCCTGTCCCCTCCCTTTTATTTGCCCAAATTGCCATCATCAGGACAGAGCAATAGGAATTGGCACATAAAAATCCTGCTGCCTTAGGCCCGGGCCTATGTGGCCTCTCCACAAATCTGGGCCTGACCTCGGCCACCCTACCTCTCCGCTCCATCACCATATTTTCTTTAAAAAAACAAAAATGGAAAAAATAGGCCACTGAGGGCCGCCCCCAAAACTGCGCCCCCTAGACACAGGCCCTAAAGGGGCCTTAATATAAATACGGCCCTGCCGGCGGGAATGCATTTGGGGAGATTAGTCGCCCATAGTAGCGAATATTTGTTGTTGGGCGACTAATCTCCCCATCTGCCATCACCCTTCAGGGGAGTTTATGTATATTTTCATATTAACCTGTGAAAATTAGTGTAGCTGTAGCCCTTCAATCTAATTACTTAGCAATTAAGCATTTCTTAAGTATACACAGACCAAATTTAATTTGACTGTGTTTAAAAGCTTAGTGTTTAGAACTCACTTACTGAATCCTCAGACATGCCAAAAGATATTTTTATTTAATGATACAAGAGGACCACATTATGCACTGCCGTCCATTCCCCAGTCTGCATAGTTAACCCAACCTATTGTCTCCACTGGCTTACAATTGGTGATCTGGTTCATCCTACAGGAGTTCAGTTGGGTTGAGGTCAGATCAAGTTCGTCCATTCCTATGTCTTTCAGTATGGGTTTCACTTTGGGCATGGAAGCATAATCATGCTGATACAGGAAAAGACCTTTGCCACCACAAAGCAGGAAGCTTGGAATTGGACAAGAATATAATTGGTCATATTAAGGTGCGTTTTAAGGTCCCTTTGCCCGAACCATGAAATATAGCCCCAGGTCATTATTCTCCTATCAAATATACAGCTAAAATTACACATTCAAGCAAGCTGCCAGTCGGGTACAATTCATCACCTGTGAGAACATGTGCCCATTACTCAAAAAACAACTCTGTTGCTATACCAATAATGCCAATGCTCACCTATAAAAAAAGAATGATTCTGATGAATAGGTCTCGTCTTGAAATTGGTTCCAGGGATAGTTCGGAATGCTGCAGTGATTGTTCTCAGGACGTGAAATTTTATAAGAACATATAAAACTGTGTGTGTGTTTGTGATGATTCTCATTCATCCAGGTCATGATATATCTGTAGAAATAAGTCAAATCAACTTGTGTTTTTTCCTTGAAGATGTTTCACCAGTCATCCAACTGGCTTTCACAATTCAGAATAACTTTTTCTGAATTGAGAAAGCCAGTTGGATGACTGGTGAGACTTCTTCAAGGAAAAAAACACAGCAAGTCCACATGCTTTGACTTATTTATACAGTTTATTAAAGGGACACTGTCATGGGGAAAACATTTTTTCTTCAAAACACATCAGTTAATTGAGCTGCTCCAGTAGACTTCTGTACTGAAATCCATTTCTCAAAAGAGCAAACATATTTTTTTTATATTCAGATTTGAAATTTGACATGGGGCTAGACATTTTGTCAATTTCCCAGCTGCCCCTGATCATGTGACTTGGGCCAGCACATTAGGAGGTAACTGCTTTCTGGCAGGCTGTTGTTTTTCCTTCTCAATGTATAGTACACAGTGGACATTGGTTTTTACTATTGAGTGCTGTTCTTAGATCTACCAGGCAGCTGTTATCTTGTGTTAGGGAGCTGTTATCAAGTTACCTTCCGATTGCTCTGTTGTTAGGCTGCTGGGTGGGGGAAAGGGAAGTTGTGATATCACTCCAACTTGCAGTGCAGCAGTAAAGAGTGATTGAGGTTTATCAGAGCACAAGTCACATGACTTGGGGCAGCTGGGAAATTGACAAAATGGCTAGTCCCATGTCAGATTTCAAAACTGAATATAAAAAAATCTGTTTGCTCTTTTGAGAAATGGATTTCAATGCAGAATTCTGCTGGAGCAGCACTATTAACTGAAGTATCACAGATGACAGTTAGCAAAAAACATATACCTTCTTAACTTTCCCTAATTAATGTGAGAACAGCATCTACTTTAATATATATACAACAAGGAGAAGGAATAGTACAACTAAAAATGTATGTACAGTGATTTAACACACATAACACTGTAGGAGTCTAACCCTACTGGCACTGAGAAAAACGCTGGCTGTACCCTGCATATCTATTCTGTGATTTTGGGCATAATTGGCATAGAGAAAAAAAACAATATTTGATGAGATGATTCTTAGTTAAAGGAGAACCAAGCCATAGAAATGAATATGTTTAAAAATTACATATATTTTTTATATACTGTACTTATTGCACCAGCCTAAAGTTTCAGCTTGTCAATAGCAGCAACCTTGTCACAGGGGGTCACAATCTTGGAAAGTGTCTGTGACACTCACATGCTCAGTGGGCTCTGAGCAGCTGTTGAGAAGCTAAGCTTAGGGGTCGTCACTAATTATCAAGTGGAAAATAAGGTTGGACTGTTCTATAATCTGATGCTACAGGGCTGATTATTACATTCTGATGATAATTGTACTGGTTTCTGTGCTGCCATGTAGTAGTTACTGTATCTGTACTAATTACTAATCAGCATTATATTGTGACATTTCTATTCTATGTGTACTGTATATTGTGAGTGGGTGTTGTCTATAACCAGACAATTTGTCAAGCAAGCAATTATAATTGTGGTTTAAAACTCAAACTAGACAAGACATTTGCTCTTATTTCCGCAAAGTGCGGAGATGCTGCCCAATAGTGATGGGCAAATATGACCCGTTACGCTTCACAGAACATTCGCAGAATGGCGAGAGATTCAGCAAATGCATTGAAGTCTATGGGCAACAAGAATTTTTTGACATGTGACAATTTTTTTAATTTATTTCACCTATTGGAGTCTATTTTCATTTCCTGTACTACCTAACAGTACATATTATTTCCTGACCTATGCTGCTCTGTCCATCATTATTTATTCTTCCTCTCTTTGTCCATCATTTCCTGCTCTAGCCCACTCTGTCCATCTTATTTTGTCTGCTCTACCTCACTCTGGGAATCATTTCCTGCTCTACCTCACTCTGCCCATCATTTCCTGCTCTATCTCACTCTGTCCATTATTTCCTGCTCTACATTACTGTGCTCATCACATCCTGCTCTACCTCACTCTGCCCATAATTTCCTGCTCTACTTTACTCTGCTCATAACTTCCTGTTCTACTGGTATTTTGAAGGGCTGCCCGGGTCAATGCTTCCTGCCCTTATTTTCCAAATAAGGAAAACCGGGCAGGATTAGCTTGATTGACGCAGCGATCAGCCAATTGGCGATCGCGTCGTCATAGCTCCGCCCGATGACGTCACGGGCCTGCCCACCAACGTCATTGGCCCGCCCCCATGTCTGGGTTCAGCCACAGGAAAAGGTGGCAACCCTAGCTCTACCTCACTCTGCCCATCATTTCCTGCTCTACCTCACCCTGCCCATCATTTCCTGCTTCCCATTATTCTGCTCATCACTTCCTGCTCTACCTCACTCTGCCCATCATTTCCTGCTCTACCTCACTCTGCCCATCATTTCATGTGCTACCTCACTCTGCTCATCACTTCCTGCTCTACCTCACTCTGCCCATGATTTCCTGCTCTACCTCACTCTGCCCATCATTTCCTGCTCTACTTTACTCTGCTCATAACTTCCTGTTCAACCTCACTCTGCCCATCATTTCCTGCTCTAACCCACTCTGTCCATCATTTACTGTTACTTAATTTCCTGTCCCCTTCTACCTATCATATCCTGACCTATGCCACTCTTCCCATCATTTCTTGACCTACTTAATTTCCTGTCCCCTTTTACCTCACCCCAACCATAGCTGCTAATCAGTGCTCTCCCTTCTCTAAGACTAATTTGCACCTCCTTGAAAGATATTTTATATTATTAAGCATGTATTATTATTATTATTAATAATAATAATAATAAAAACATAGAGAGGACTTGAATATGGAATCTCATCCATGAACATTTCTAGATCAAACTGTTTTGACTTCAGCCAGATAATGAATTTAAACAAACTTCCTTTAGAACAAGCTCAGCTATGGAGGAGGTGCTGAAGATTTATTGGTTTACCATTTCATTTCTTATCAGCGACATTTCACCCTCTTGCTAAAGAGTTTGCTGAAAACTAGCGTGTTCTGGACAATTTATTTTCCCCTCATTCTGTGAGATAATGATCTCCTGTACTCCGTGTGTAGGAGACATTCCTGATGTGGCATTTTTCCAAAGAATGAATGAATTAACTGTGGTATTTCCCATAAATTCCATTTCCAAGTGCTGAGGTAGAAATATAATAAACAGTAGTGCAAACACACTGCAACTGGCAACCCCCCCCCCCCATTTTCTTAAAGCAAGAACTCCAGGAGATTCATTACTGAGGCCACACAGCATGCAAAGACACAGTCAGGCAAACTGCTGGACTTGATGTGGCACAGTTATTATGGTATCTTGCTTGGAAAGAAAAGACTGCCGAAAGTATTTGTCTGTTTAACAGGTGTTAGTTATGAGGCTCCCTTTGCAATCTCTTAGCCTTGTCTTCTAACTAACAATGAATGAACAAGCTGAAGTGTAGAAGGATTGACTGATCTTTTAACAGAAGGTCCCATGGTGCTGCTCATTCCTGTGTGGCTTTGTTTGCAATCTGACCATGTTGTGTCAATGTAGAAAATTGTTTTGTAAATCTTTCTTTTTTGCTTCAGTACTCGGTGATCCCTGTACCTTCCACAGCAGACATACTCCAGAGCTCCAGTGAGTGGTCATTAAATTAAAGGAGAGGAACAGGCTATATTTGAGGCATAAATGGCAAGTGTGCTTTTCCCCTTGGAAACGGATGCCAAGGTGCTATAGATTTATACCTTTTTTAAATCAAACTACATCACTATTAAACATGGATTTTACTGAATTAAATCAAAATCACATTGTAGTTTTGAATTAACGCACTGGATGAAAGAGATCAGAACCAGCAGTTCTAATCAGTGCCTGTAATGATTTAATCCTTTATTCTTAGCTTGTAAAGTTATATCTCAAACTGAAGGTGGTCCTCTGGGCACTCTGAGCAGGAAACAAATTCACTGCTTGATAATGCCATCCACACCCACTTATGTTTCACCTTGATAATAGTCCAGGGCAGCTTTTGCTTGGAAGAACCTCACATATCTCTGATCTCTGAACCTCTTCCAACCTGGGTTATGTTTGAAATGGTTCCTAAGCATGAAAGGAGTCTGTATTTTACTTGTTGAGAGCTGGAATGGTTTCCAGTGTCACAGTGCTAGAGAGGGCACAATTAGCAAAGATGAAATTCCTTTGATAGTTGTGTAGGAGAGAAAGGAGAAATAAAACAAAGAAAAAGAAAAAATAAGCCTCTGGTTATAGTTTGTTACCTCAGCCAAAACTCACTTATTTTTCCCATTCTCATTGCTAAATCAGGCAGAGACCTCACCAGGCAGCAGTATAGTAAATGCTAGCAAATCTTTCAGATGAATGGTACGGGTATGGGATCCATTATCTGGAAACCCATTATCCAAAAGCTCTGAATTACAGAAAGGCAATCTCCCACAGACTCAATTTTAATCAAATATTTCAAAGTTTAAAAAAATAAAATAAAAATGTTACCCTTTTCTCTGTAATAATCAAATAGTACCTTGTACTTGATTTCAACTAAGATCCTCAGCGGAGGCAAATCAATCCTATTGTGTTTAATTCATTATTATTTCTTATGAGTTCATTTATGGAGATCCAAATTAGGAATGATCCAAATGACCTGTTATCTGGAAAAACCCAGGTCCCGGGAATCAACAAGGAATCTACTTCCCCAAGAAAGTTTCAATTGCCATTTTTTTAACCTACCATACTGTCCTACCATTCCATCCTGATTGCGGTTAAATTGGGGATATAAGTGACACAATTGCTGAAATTGCACTGAAAAACTTTATGGTCTATTCGTTGCCATTTCTGGTGTTTGGCATCAATATGATGTGTACATTCAGTTCTTTAGGTGCAAGTATATTGCAGCAATCGATGTAGGCCACTGGGGGAACCTTAAAGTAAGCTTTGGAGCTGGCAGTTGCTACAATACTTGATTCAGGGTGTCAATAGCTGCAATTGACACAACTCCTGCTCAGTTGTAAACAGGAGGCAGGACAGCCTGATCAGTGGTGAATGTAACAACATGGAAGTGCAAGGAGAACCTTTTGCTGCAAGCTCCTTTAATGAATGGGATTTTTTACACAATGACCTTGGGAAATTTTGTGTGAACACAGCTACACTTACTCTTGTTTTTGCTTAATTTAACAATAGGCAATCCAAGTTATCTCCTTGGGTTTTGTACCAAGACCCCTTTGTTACTTTCATTTTTTTCACCCTTCGAATTTTTTTATTGGCTCATCCAGGCATAATGATTATGATTGTGTTAGCCCATCAGCTAGGGTCATATTTATATAAATTCAACTTTTTCTCACTTTAATATAAAAAAAATTAAATCAAACTCCCAAACCCCTAATGCCCTTAATTTAACAATAATTATTCTTGCTAAAATTGCTGGGAGAAAAAGTCACAACAAAATTGAACTTCAATTCAATAAGAATTGTCGTTCTGAAAACTCTAATTTATTGAATTGTCTTCCAAAAAAAGAGAATTTATCAGATTATTGAATGAAAACCAGTGCAAGACAGCCCAACTATTAAAAATACTTTAGTTAAAAAATATGTTTCAATTGTTGGACCATCTGCCTTTAACTTCTACATAATTCCAACAGGTTTTAGCTGGAGTATTTTTGGATTTGGATTTTTAGCAGCTTTAGAGTATAATACATTTAGAGGCTTTTTTTCCCTCTGAAAATCCAGATATTTTGCTCTTTAAAACTTGACCAGAAAATTGATTCATTAATTGTCCCTTTAGGGCAGAAAAATCACTGGCAGTGCTTTGCTTTCCAAAGTCACCCAAAGTTGCCTCACGAGAAAACTTCGGGTGACTTTGGAAAACGAAGTGCTCTGAGTGCCATCCCTCCGGCAATTTAGATTCTAGCCAGAGGGAAGTCTTTTCTTCACCGGAAGAAGAGGCGATTAGTCACTGGGCAACAATCTCCCTGAATCTTCGAATGTCTCTTTGCTTATGTGTGTAAGGGGATTGTGACTGAGACCTGTTGGAGTGGAGGGGAGGTTTGTTTTAGGCAATTCAGTTTTGTCCAGATTTTTTTTTGGGTCTGGGAATGGTATATGGTTCTTCTAAGGTTATTTACAAATAAAAAAGAAATAAATAATATAGCAAGGAGACGTATAATTGCTGTATTATTGCACTAAATCCTAATTCACTGCAGAGTCAGTGATCAAGCAGTGGTTAATGTTTGGATGAAGGTGTCCATCATTTTCCCCTCCTGTAAAACTAGACAGCTTGACAAAATCCCTTAGGCCTCAATGTACATAGAATGACAAGTTCTCTACAGATAAATGCCTTTAGTTTGCTACATTTAGTACAGCTGTTCTTAGATTTATTAATAGCCTATATTAGAAAGTGATTTTGTCAGTGATTTTGTCATCAGGGTAGATAATTAGATAAGCAGATGTACCACCCGTGGGCTTATGTCTTCAGGGCTATGCTTAATGAATTGCCAATAGTTTGTCTAGTGCGTTAAGTATTTTCTTATTTCGATTTTAAGCAGGTTATCTGTGACCTTCCGGACCCTACCACAAGTGTAATGGCCAGTGGCCACCACCTACCTTGGCATCTAATGTGTGCTTGCAATAAACAGGTGGCTCAGTGTTGGTGTTGGCTCACTCCAGGTGGAGTAAAAAGCTGCTTACACAAAGTGGTCTAAATTGTTCTGATTTTTTAAATAGCAGTAGGTATGTTACAGTGTATAAAGCAGCCGACATATGATGAAGTGCTGTAATATATGGAATATTGGAATTAGGAAATACTATCAGCAGTGACCAACCTCACCATGGGGCTTCCATCCCTTCTTAAATATGTCATCTTGCAACTTTTCCTTTAGCTTATTAGTAATTTTTAGAGGCCTATATATTAAAGGTCAGATTTTAGTGGTTTTAGAAGGTATTGAACCCCAGTTAAACTCTGTTTCTCTAAAATCACAAATGCCATGAAAGTTCTCAAAAGATTTGGATATGAAAAGTACAAATAGAAAAAAATTCTGAACAAAAAACTCCCCACCATCCTTTAAAACCTTTAAAAATTTGAGTATTTTTTTTCAAAAATTCGAAAAACTTTGAATTGATTAGAAATTGTCATCATAGCTCCCATTGACTTTAATGAAACCTCAACAGTTTTTACTTGCCACAGTTTTGTGTTTTTGTGGTTTTTACACTAAATAAATCTTACATTTTTAGAGTTTATGGAAATGGAAATATGGAAAAAACACAAAATTATAGAGATTCATGAAAAAAAAGAAATCCAATTGTTCATAAATACTGGTGAATAGTATAGGCACTAGCTATTTTAGGAAACAAATAACCTATTTGGTATATTATTCATATGATTAATAATGGTATTTAACTTTTTCTATATATTATGCTTTCCTAGGCCCAATGTGTGTTCAGAGAAAGAGCCGTCCATAGCAGCCCAAAAGCAACCTGTGATCCAAGCCTTCAGTCGTATGGTCAAAGTATGGAAGCAGGGATGTGCGGGGCAGATGTGGTGCGTTGGCTATGAGAGAAGGTAAGTCCAAGAGCCACTGCTTTTCTGTCTACTGTGTACTAAGGGGCAGATTTATCAAGGATCAAAGTGAAAATTAAAAAAATTATTTTTTTGTACTTCAACTAGGGAATAGTCCAAATTTGATTGGAATTTACAAACAATTTGAAAATTTCGAATTTCAAAATTTATCATGTACTATCTCTTCAAAAATCGACTTCGACCATTTGTCGTCTAAAAAACTCAACTTATACTAGAGTATATGTGGTATGTCCCATTTTGCTTCACCTTTCCAACATTCTGATTGTATTATATGTAAAATAATAGTATTTTTTTCTGTGCGCCAGTGTTATAAATGCTCCACTTGTGGCATGAAAATATAAAAAATATGAAAGTAATGTATAAATGCCCAGGAACACCAGGAAATAAATTTCCATAAATATATCTAGACATAGAAGGTTATTTTTCAAAATTAAAATTTATTTGATTTTATAAAATAAAAAACTCTGACCAAACTAGAATCCACAATGTGACCTTATTTATTATTAAAAAAGCACAAGTTAGTCGAATTATATGATTTTTTTGGATTTTGTTTTCAGAATAGCTTTTTTCCCAAATAGTCAGAATTCTTCTGAATTTTGCCAAAAATAGTCAGATTTTTGGCTAATTCCAGTGCAAACCACAGACACTTCCAAATAGGACAGGGACATCTTCCATTGACTTATTTACAACCTTGGCAGGTCTGAGATGGTGGAATTTTGGATTCAGACTTTTTCCATCCTATAACATTTTAATTTCTTTTTCCTTTAAAAATACATATTTTATAGTAAAAAAACAAAATTTTTTCCAGTCTTTAGCATTCAATCTTAAAGGGATTCTGTCATGGGAAAAAAAAAATCAAAATGCATCAGTTAATATTGCTGCTTTAGCAGAATTCTGCACTGAAATTCATTTCTCAAAGAGCAAACATTTTTTTTTATATTTCATTTTGAAATCTGACATGGGGCTAGATTTCCCAGCTGCCCCAAGTCATGTGACTTGTGCTCTGATAAACTTCAGTCACTCTTTACTGCTGTACTGCAAGTTGGAGTGATATCACCCCCTCCCCCTTTCCCCCCCCAGCAGCCTAACAACAGAACAATGGGAAGGTAACCAGATGGCAGCTCCCTAACACAAGATAACAGCTGCCTGGTAGATCTAAGAACAACACTCAATAGTAAAAACCCATGACCCACTGCGTTCCATTCAGTTACATTGAGAAGGAAAAACAACAGCCTGCCTGAAAGCAGTTCCCTCCTAAAGTGCCGGCACAAGTCACATGACATGGGGCAGCTGGGAAACTGACAAAAAATATCTAGCCCCATGTCAGATTTCAAAACTGAATATAAAAAAAACTGTTTCCACTTTTGAGAAATGGATTTCAATGCAGAAGTCGACTGGAGCAGCACTATTAACTGATGCATTTTGAAAAAAAAAAAACATGTTTTCCCATGATAGTATCCCTTTAAATAAATAACCCCCAATGTTCACTCAGTCCCTACTTCTGACATAGCTGCATCATGTCTAGACAGCACTCATTTGCCTGAGCAGTCAGCTCATAAATATAATATTTAAGGGCAATGGCACTTGGCCTGATCTGTTGTGTTGCTAAAAATTTGCCCAAAAACATCTGTTTCAGTTCATCCTCATAGTGAGCTATAGAGGCCAATTTCAGGTATTTTAAACAGACCAGAAGAACTGAGATAAGAAAGTGAGAGATAAGCCTGTTTAATGTGCCGTTTTAGCAAAATCACAACAAACAGTAGCTAAAGGGGAAGGAAAAAATAGGCACAATGAAACCCTGTTCCACTTTATTTGGTGCAAGAGGTGTTTATAGTACTACTACTAGTTCACAATGCTTTAGCAGTAAATATCGGTGTCTCCCCAGTAGATGCCCCAGTAGCTCCCCATCTTCTTTCTGCTGATTTACATGATCTGTGCTAGAGTCCTGCGCGGGTCCATTTTTTGGGACCCGTACCCGACCCGTACCCGCAAACGGCAAACCGCAACCCGGACCTGCGACCCGCATTCTTACCCACTTGGACCCGCGACCTGAACCGTACCCGCAACCCATGATCCGCAACCCGAACCCGCTGACCATCAAGAATCAGGAAGTGCTGTCATTGTAAACCGGAAGTGACATCATCAGAAGTGCCCACAAACAGAAAAAAAAGGAGTAAAACAGGAAGTGCTGTCATTGTAAACCGGATGTGACATCATCAGTAGTAGAAATGCTCAGAAAAAGGAGTAAAAATCGCTATAGCGAGGATCTGCAACCCGACCCTCAACCCGCCAACCTGCAGAACCACTGGCCCGCTTCCATACCCGCACCCAGAAATTCTACGAGCAACCCGCAGGGTACCGCGGGATTTTGCGGGTAACCTGCGGGTACCCGACTCGCTGCAGGACCCACTCACAATATACAGTACACATAGAATAGAAATGTAACAATATAAGGCTGATTAGTAATTAATACAGATAATTACTACATGTCAGCACAGAAACCATTGCAACTATCATCAGAATTTAATAATCAGCCCTGTATCATCAGCTTATATTACAGGCCAACCTCATTTTCTGCTGGATAATTGTTGACAACCCCTAAGCTTAGCTGCTTAACAGCTGCTCAGAGCCCACTGAGCATGTGAGTGTCACAGACACTTTCCAAGATGGTGACCCCCTGTGACAAGTTTGAAGTCCTGGATCATTGCTGGATCATTGCTGCTTGTCAATACAAGCTGAAATTTTAGGCTGGTGAAATAAGTTCAGTATTCAAAACATGGCATTTTTAGTTCTATTCTTTTTTAGGGCTTCCTTCTCCTTTAAATTGATGTAAGTATGTTAACAAAGTTTCGCTAGGAAGAAAGTAACACTAGAGAAAATGATGAATTTTTTGCTAGTGAAAGTACTCCAGCATTCATTTGCTGAATACTCAGCAAATTAATGTCTGATGTAGTTGCGGAAGTATGAAGAAGCTTTCCGAAACAAATATTTGCCCCAGAGTCTTAGCAGCCAATTATCTAATTTGTACCCGTGACACGTAACTGCTACTAGTAGCTGTGTGTATCTTTACCCTAAAGGATGATTATAAAAAAGCTGCCCATGGAGGGCCACCTCTGGCTCTTGGATGTTTTATAGCATTTTAGGTACAAGAACCAATTTTCTTTTTGTATCAACTTTTAAACGACCCCTCTGAGCCAGTTAAGGACCTTGGGAGTTTTCTGGTATGTTTATCCATATAAAGAAATTGATGGCATAGGATGCAATGTGCAGGACACCAGCTGGATGGCTTTGACAGCCCATTCTCAAAACCTGTAATTTTTCATGGACAAGGAGTATAGAATATTTACTTGGAGGGAACTCTACTTAATATATTTTCTATTGTTTTCTTGTAACGGGTTTCAGGTTCATTTGAGTGTTCTTTTCCTAAAACACACTTCGGATTTGTCCCCTCTTAGTCTGAAAAGTGCTCATGCTATGCTGATAATTTGCCCATTTCAGATTTCCACTAAGAAGAGCAAATCAATCAGTTATTTATTTCCTGCTCAGTGGCTGGGGCAGGAATTCACACTGAGAGGACGAGGACAAAGCTAACATTTATATTGCTCGCTTATTCTTCCATGTGCAAAGACTGGGCATGGAAACCTCATACAGCACTAGACTGTTAATACCAGGTTTAGCAACTTCCCTTCACACTGTAATTTTCAGCAATTATCAGGAGTAATGTATATTCTGCTGAAGGGAAAAAAATAAATCAATTAAAGTGTAACCGGTCAAAGTGTTTGAGTTAGGAACAAAAACATAAATAATATGGTCGCATCGTTTGGTTTGACTTCAAAAGCTCCATTTGCTGTGGACAAGCCAATAACCCATTAATAGTAAACTGTCAAATAGTTCTTTGAAGCTTTGTGGGAACCAACCCACCCATTATAGCACACCACTAAATGCCTATATTTACATTATCTTAGGTGCACTAAGGTAGGAATGCTCACATTTTTCTTGACTCAGCAACATCATTTATTGTAAAAAAAAGATGGGCCTATTATTGGGAAAATAAAAGGGAAGTCAAGCATTATGGCATATGTATAACTGAAGAAAGTAGAGGTTTCAATACAAATTGAATTCCAGTTTTGGGATAAGCAAGGAAACATTTGCTACACAACATGTTCATTGAATAAGATCCCTTTATCACGTGTAGGACAACATATAGCTCAGGGATATTTTGACATCCCTGTACAAAGTCATGCCAGCTAACCCCTAACCTGTTCCTCACATGTGCTTCATGCTATTGAAAG
Organism: Xenopus borealis; assembly: GCA_024363595.1. Taxonomy (NCBI): domain Eukaryota; kingdom Metazoa; phylum Chordata; class Amphibia; order Anura; family Pipidae; genus Xenopus; species Xenopus borealis. The sequence continues at coordinate 81,461,024 of CM044444.1, forward strand.
TCCCTTGTATCCCTGAACAATATTGTTATCTACACTTTACAAAGTAACAGAGACAAAATGCACTGAACACAAAATGTGGCACAATCACAGCAATTTTTGTGGACTTTTAGGACTTGGACTCAGCTGAATCTTTAGGGTTCAGATTTAGGTTGACTGAACAACTAAAATATTGATGCAATTTTTTCATTTACAGCAAATGAATGTTGGTATTTGTCAAATCCAACAAATCCAAAAATGATCTATTCTAGTATTCTAGCATTGAGGCCATTTTGACCCTCTTATCAGAAGATATCTAAGGCCACTCTAGCTGCTAGTCATTGACTTATTCAGATTATGTACCAAAACCCAAGTGGTTGCCCTTCTATGAAATTTGTAAAGAAATCACCCAAAGGCAAAATATCTATGAAGGTACAAATGAACTGGACCCTGTGTGCCTTAAAAGGGATACTGTCATGGGAAAACATGTTTTTTTTCCAAAATGTAGTTAATAGTGCTGCTCCAGTAGACTTATGCACTGAAATCCATTTCTCAAAAGAGCAAACAGATTTTTTGATATTCAGTTTTGAAATCTGACATGGGGCTAGACATTTTGTCAATTTCCCAGCTGCCCCTGGTCATGTGATTTGTGCCAGTACTTTAGGAGGGAACTGTTTTCTGGCAGGCTGTTGTTTTTCCTTGTCAATGTAATTGAATGGAACACAGTGGGACATGGGTTTTTACTATTGAGTGCTGTTCTTAGATCTACCAGGCAGCTGTTATCTTGTGTTAGGGAACCGTTATCTGGTTACATTCCCATTGTTCTGTTGTTAGGCTGCTGGAGGGAGGGGGTGATATCACTCCAACTTGCAGTACAGCAGTAAAAAGTGATTGAAGTTTATCAAAGCACAAGTCACATGACTTGGGGCAGCTGGGAAATTGACAATATGCTAGCCATATGTCAGATTTCAAAATGAAATATAAAAAAATCTGTATGCTCTTTTGAGAAATGGATCCCAATGCAAAATTCTGCTGGAGCAGCACTATTAACTGATGCATTTTGAAAAAATTTTTTTTTTCCCATGACAGTATCCCTTTAACTTTTTTTTTATCTCTGAGTCTCTTGTCTGCTAACACCATTACATGACATACTGATAAAGCTTGATATTGCTGTCATAAGCTTATCAGGGGAAAGGAAAACAGACCCTGGTTAGGGTGAGAAGGACTGAAATGAGCCAAAAAGCCCTTCACAAGAAATTACGTGCAAAGTGAAGCCTTCTGAATTCAGAAGGTATTTACTTGTCTCATGCCATACATATAGTACTGCCTAGATACCAAAAATTTTAGTTTTAATTCTCCCATAAGGCATCATGTCCTTCTCACTCTAACCAGGTTCGGTTTTCCTTTTCGCTGCTCACCAAGTCCAACCCTCAGAAGCCATGTTCCAATATCTTGCACTGATGAGATCTAAAGAGATTGAAACAGCCTGTCTGCAAGTTTGGATATATGGCTCTGAACTATTAGGCTGTATCTGTGCTATAAACCAGCGGTTCTGGATGCATAGTTGGCCAAATGGACATAAAGGAGTGATTTACATGTCTCCGCCCATGATGCCTTATGGGAGAATTAAAACTAACATTTTTGGTATCTAGGCAGTACTATATGTATGGCATGAGACAAGTAAATACCTTCTGATTTCAGAAGGCTTCACATTGCATGTAATTTCTTGTGAAGGGCTTTTTGGCTCATTTCAGTCCTTCTCACCCTAACCATTCGAGATCACAGTCCCAGCTATGTGGGGTTCCGTAGATAGCCAAGAATAAGATAGCCTTAACGGAACTTCTCCACCTCTCTATCCATTTTCATTTTCATTTTCACTCTGGTTACCTTTTGATTTCACGTATTCAATGATATTCAATATCATGCACCTAAGTTAATTTTTAAATTTTGGAAAATAATTAACCTTTCCTTTTTCACTTATTGTATTTATTATTATTGCGCTTCACGCACTTGGGTAGCATTGTAAATTACCAAAGTGGAGGAATTAATGCAATGTTAGTTAAAGGCATAAGCACTTTAAATTTTTAAGTATAAAACATATAAAACTTGAGCAGTATAAAATACACCATCGTGGAGAAACATCGACAGTACACTAAGGGGTAATTCTTTTTCTTTGCACAAATGGAGAATTAAAACTGTCATTTTTGGTATCTAGGCAGTGCTATGTGTATGGCATGGGACAAGTCAATACCTTCTGATTTCAGAAGGCTTCACTTTGCATGGATACGATTATCAGGCATCTCACATAGGCAAATGATAACAGGAAGGAACAGACTTAAAATATCTGCTCTAAAAAAAGTTAATTCAACACTATATTACTTTACTTTGCACTATTATCCTATGTTACATTTACATTTCTCTGTCTAAGAAAAACCAGGACATTTGCAGCAAGTGGAACAGTTTAGGGTCCAGACACACTTGGACTGAAAAATGTAATTCTCCTTGGAAAACTGGGTTGCCGTAGGAGTGTGGGAAGAAATCAATGCAAGCATGGGTAAACAACACCCCAGTCTTTATTCTCAGTGCTGCAAGTCCACAATACTGCCCACTGTGCCACCGTTACACCAGGTGTCCAAATAAAAACAAACCCCAAACATTTCTTTGTAACAATAAAATGCATGAAATATATTTGAATTTCTGCAGCTTCACAATTTTATTTGAACAATTAAGTTCTGAATATGTAATGCTATTTCAATTCCGTTCACCAAAATTGAGCAATTTTGTTTATAACTGTAATCAGTTCCACTATAACATTTACTGCTTCTTCCTACTTTTGTGTGAATAGTTGGGCCCAGGCTCTGCCCCAGAAGATATTTTATAATTCATCAGAGTAATGTAACCCTCCCAATTGGCCTTCTTCTCACAGAAGTATTTTCTTTGATAATTGAGTCTGATTATTAATTAAGCCATAGCATTGTTCTGAAAAAATATACATTGCCTTACAAAAATATTCAGACCCTTGGGCAACAATCTCATTTGACTGCATAACAAATCCTGTGCTAATAATTAGTTATCTGTGATATTTTTACTTGAGACTATTAAAACTCAAAATGAGATATTTAATAGTCAGTCCTCCATCTCGTTATTTTGTAGAGCAGTGTTTTACAGTAATAACAGTTTTAAATGAAACAACTTTTTCAAACTCTTTTCGAAATGCAGTTTTGACCAAAAATTGATTTAGACATTGTTGGACTGGACCTCATAGGGTCCACCAGGTGACATAATATTTAGGAGCAACTCAACAAACATTTATATCTAGATAATGATAAATGTTGCAGTTATTATTTTGGCCTATGGTGGAAATAAGGGGTCTATGGCAAGTGTCTTAGTCAGGAGCCCATTAGGAGATCTGCTGGTAACCTGGTAGGTCAGTCCAACCCTGGATTTAGGAGACTGGGGTGGGTAGAATTTATAGTCCAAAGTGTAATTGTCTTTTTGGACAAGTACTGGGAATTCAACAAACCCACTGGGGCAGATTTACTATTGGTCGAATTTCGAATGAAAAAAAAAATCGAAATTCGACCAGGGAATAGTGGGGGAATAGCGGGGAATCAAAAAAATTTGAATTCGAATTTCAAATTCTAATTTTTTTACCGCAATTTGATCAATCGAACGATCGAATAGGGAAAATTCAATCAATCAAAATTTTCTTAGGGAATGATCCCCATTTCGGTAGGTTTAATCTGGCGAAGTAAGTGATCAAATTTAAATTTAAAAAAAATTTAATTTAATTTAGGGGAAGTATTCGACCATCGAATTTTCGAATATTCGAATAAAATTAAATTCAAATATTCGAATAAAATTGAATTTGAATATTCAAATCATTCAAATTCAAATATTCGATTGTCAAATTTGGTCAATTTGCCTAATTTGCATATTCGAAATTCGATTTTGAATCTTTTTGAAAATTTGATCGAATATTCGAATCCCTCATGTGAATTTATGGGAATTTAGTAAATCTGCCCCACTATGTTGGGATTCGGATGGATCCCAAATCCTTTATGAAAGATTTGGCCAATTACTGAAACAAATTTAAACCATGATTTGTAAATGCATACAGTGTATGCAAACTAGAAAAAAGAAGGGTTCATGAGAACCCTGCACAGTGTGAAATTAAACATCTTTTAACTTCCTTGTATTTGTGACAAAAAGTCACATGATTTTTAGGATTCGGATTCAGTTCATCTAGGCACTTGGATTCGGTGGAATACAAATCACGAACCAATCCTAGATCTGGTGCATCCCTAGTATGTACGTACCAGACACACTTTAGGAATAATATTCTTTCATTCTTCTAGATAGATTTGCTCCTGGTTATTGAGGTTTGTCAGAAGACACATGTGCAACTCAATTTTCAAATACTGGTGGTTTTTTAAATGGATAAAGTGTTGGGAGTGAATCGATTTGACATTTCACAACACATTTTCTACAAAGGGATGACTGAATACAGAACATGGCTCTTCCTCTTCGTAAACAGTGCAGCTCAAACAGTTCATTGCTAAATTAACATAGTGCGACAGAGATGAATTTGGCTATTTCTGTTTTCCCAAGTGACCTTTTCCCCATAATTTAAATGCTGTTTAGAGACTGTTAAATTTGACGCACCATTGGCAACAGGGCTTGTCAGCTGTCTTCCCTCAAAGCCAAATGGCCCCGGCCACTTAACGTGTTGAATCATGGATTTGCTTGTTAAGCTTCCTATCGTTCTATTAACCTTCTGGTGGAATCTCATTACACTGACCTGTTAATGCTCACAAATGAGTATGGGTATTCATCCAAAATCTATTAACAGAATTCTAAATTTGTTTCCTGAGCACGCTGAACTTCATGACTAGCCCAGAGGGATGTGTTTGCTTTGCATTTGCATTGTATGTGCACAGTAATCCACTGAATGTTTAACCCACTTACAGACAGCTCCAGAAATGATTACTGCACTCGATGTGTCACAGTAAGAGAGGACTTAATCAGCTTGAACTTGTAGAACTTGATTTTTCAAGTGAGTGTTATGCCCTAGATATAAGAGTCAATGAAAAAGAGGGCAGGCGGTGGTGTGTTTGGGTATTGGTGACATGGCAACAGGAAGTCTGTTAATGAATTCTGTCCTACACACAGTTCTCTGTTGATGGCTGATGACAGCATTTAATGATACTCTAAAAGAAAAGGTTAGACTTTGGGGCAAATTTACTATTATTCCCCATAATTAGCTCGAACAAATTCGATATTCGATTAGCATTCGATCGTCGAATGCTAATCGAATAGTTCTAGGCTACCTTTTATTCGATAGCCGATCATTCGACGATCGAATACAAATTTATTCAGTCGAATAATTTATTCGATCAGTCGAATAAATCATTCGATCATTCAAATAATTCATACGATTCGAACGATCAAAGACTTCGATCGTTCGAATCCTATTCGATCAGGACTTAGACTCAGAAGCCTGTGGGAGGGTTCCCATAGGCTTCTATTGCAATTCGGTAGGTCCAATCTGGCGAAGTAGGCAGTCGAATATTTAAAATTTTTTATTTTATTCGCTGATCGAATGATCGAATATTTGATCATTCGAATCTATTCGATCATTCGATCATTCACTATTCGATGATCGAATATGCCTTATTTGCATATTCGACCAATCGAATAGATCCTACGATCAAATATTCCATCAAATTCAATCAAATTCTATTTTATTCACATGAATACATGTGAATTTTGTAAATCGGCCCCTTAATGTAAGGTTCCTCACTCTTTCTTCTTCAGAATGATATTTACAGGAGAAAATGCAAGATTTCTGGGGAGAGATGAATTCCAAATTTGATGTCATTTAACAGTAGCCAGTGATGATGCTATTGTACTGCTGATGGACTCAGAGATGACAATATGCAATGAGAAGCCACCTCAGAAAACTTATTGGGCCTGGGGATGGGCAATTCTGTTATCTTATTTTGTTCCCCACACACCTTTCAGCTCTTCTCAGACTTTTGTTTTTGGTATTTGTTTTTTTTTTACTGATTATTTAACTGTTTTATACCATTATGCCCTACAGGATGTTGAAGACCTTTAGTGAAATGAGAAAAGAATAAAATAAGTTTTTTTTTAATTAATTATTAGCAAGTGCTGTGCTAAAAACAAAAATGTGGGCAACTCTAGGGGGCCTATTTGTTAAACATCAAAATTTTCTGGTCGAGGGGAATTTTTTTTTGAGATTTATTATAGTCCGAAGCTTCTAAAATTAGAATCTGAAAATACTCCAGCTAAAATCAAAGTCGTGTCCATGTGGGCCGAAACGCGTTGATGCACTATGCATGAATAAACAAATTTTTCTACACTAGTGATGGACTATGCCGTGAGTGCTTTCTCTGGATCTGTATATATATATATATAAATGGAAAAGTTTTCCTGAAAAGGGCCTGCTAGATTTACGGTGAACCCTTATAGTGAACAGAAACATTTGGGACAATTATGCTATACAAGGGACAATTAATGTATTGTTAGCAAGAGTAAGAAAATCGAAAATCTTGTGATGATACTTTTTCATTTTTAAAGTGACCAATTTTCAGGTGTACAGTTGCCCAGATTTAAATTTTTTTTGTGAACTAGGGGCCTGGTATATTGCTGTATTTATCCCCCCCACAATTTGTTTATGAAACGTCTTTTGTCATTTTAAGAAATAAAGAGGAAGTGTAGAAAAAGCCAGTAAGTATTGGAAAGGGAGGTATTGGTGTCAAAGCGGTTGAAAGCTGCTAAAGCTTGAGAAATAATAGTAGGATACAATATTTTCTTCCATCTTGTTAAGTCCCTATATTTAAAATAAAGGCTTTTCATTAGAAACTTTCCCCTATATTTATTAAAAGGCACCAAGTTTGCCCAGGAGTAGTGATGTGCGAATTTATTTGCCTAGCTCTAATTTGCGCGATTCGCCACCGGAGAATAAATTAATGAAATGGGAGTGAAAATCCGCCGCTGAAAATTCGCCAGCATCAATTTCCCTTTTTTTGTGAAAACATTTGATAGTGAAAACGTTCGAAATGCACAAACTTTATAGTAAAAATGTTCGCAATTCACTAATTTATAGTGAAAACATTTGAATTTCACGAATTTAGTGAAATAGTTCAAAATTCACGAATTTGTAGTGAAATTGCTTGAAATTCACGTATTTATAGTGAAAACGTTCGAATTTCACAAATTTTTCGTGAAAACAGTAAAATTTCACCAATTTTTTTGTGAACTTTCCGATTTTGCTATTTTCGCGAACTTTTTGCCATTTCACTAATGTCTCAGGAAATTCTGAAAAATTCAGCAAAGTGAAATGCTGTAGATACACCCATCACTACCCAGGAGCAGTCGCCCATAGCCAATAAGATGTTTGATTTAAAACAGGTGCCCAAACAATGCTTCCTGCTGATTGGTTGCTATGGGTTACTGCTTCTGGTCAAAGCCTCTTTTATCACATAACCCCAATAGTATGTTGGCCCATGCTTGTGTAGATGGATGTTGTTGACTGCCAAAGGTTGAGATATTTACAACTAGATGCTCCTTAAAAAATGTATAATAATAGTGGCAGCTATTTGAGGCTGTGTCCCTTCAGGAGTGATTTCTTCTCCACACACTCAGAGCACATTCCAATGAACTGTCTTGGGGATGTGCTAGAAGTGGTCCCTTTGGTGGACAGTGAGCTACAGTTCTGCAGCGTCAGGTACCCTCAGGTTAACTACAAAAAAGCTGATAACCTGTAGGATGCAAGTATAACTTTCCGATGCTGGTATAGATGTGGGTTGTGGGTTTGCAGGTTGTGGGTCTTACTTATAACATGTTTTACTCTTTTATACATTTAAAAAAAAAAAAAAAATAATTCTGCCTCGTCACTCACTGTCACTTACAGTTTGCAGCAACAGCATTTCCTGTTTAACATTGGTCAGCTGATTGTGGATAAGGAAGTTGCGGGTAGGGGTAGTTAAGAATGAGGGTTGCAGGTTGTGGCTCTGGGTTTCAAAAACTGGCCCCAAAGAGGACTCTACTGTGAAATTCTGACTGGCCACATTTGAATTGTAGAACCCAGTCCCCACAATATTCAGTCTAACCTCAGATAAGACGTATCAAAATGAAGGTATAGTAAATGGTCTTAGTAAGTCGGTACTCCAAAATCAAATAATAAAGCCATTCCATTTAGTTAGTTACGCCCAGTCAGTACATCTTGGTGCTCTAGGTATAAAGCGTATTTACTGGTAAATGTAAGTTCTCTATTTTAGTTTATTGGCAGGATTTAGAAAACATAGCAAGTGACACTTGTTATTGCTGCATTTTACGTTTATGCATAATTTTCCCATTTTTTGCACTCATTTTCCATTTTTATTGTTATGGTGTCTGGGAGCTGATCGCTTTCTTTATCATCTGCTTAATGTAGGCTTACAAGGACAGGGCTCTCAGAAACACAAACTGAGTAATGATATGTAGAGAATGCGTGATTATGTCTAATGCCTTCTGATTCCTTTACTTGTTCCCAAATATTTATTTATTTCCCCTCCAGGACGGCGTACTATATCACATATAGAACAGTTTACAGTATGGATTATAAGAGCGTGAACAAGTGTTGCCCGGGATGGAGCCAACGCAAAGGTGAAGAGGGCTGTCATTACAGTAAGTGCTGCTCGTTTCATGTGAAATGACAATTAGCTCATAAAATTGTACAAAGCACATAAAAGGCAGTGGAATACCTTCCCCTTTATAGTGGCGCTGTTTTGTTCATTGTCAGTGTATTTTTTTCTGCATTAGGAAAGCTGTTCACCGTTCTTTATGAAGCAGCATGTATAGCTGTATACATTAAACAGCTATGGCTTTTTGTTCCACTACAAATCTCAGGATCCTTTAAAGTTTAGAAGTTTAGCAATGACCAGGGTTTCCCCATCTGATTTATTCCACGGCACCCGAAACACAAGATACAAAGGATAAAGATCATTCCAAAGATTGTAAGTTCATATTCAATCTGAATATAGTTAGTGGCAGTTCCCAAGAAGTGAATAAATAAGGTTGTTTCTAAGGTCAAAGATCCATATATGTTCTGTATGTAAAGATAACGATTCAGGAATTCCTTCTTCTTTATTAAAAATGATGGTCTATTTTAAGGTTTCATTTAAAAGCATAATGCAGCATGCTGGGTTTTAATTAAACCACAATCATGCTGTGTTGTTTTCTGTTAAATAAATGCATTCTTCATTAAAGGATAAGTAAAGCCTTAAAAATAATACAGTATGTCTACAGTATGTCTACAAATAATGGGTTATATTATTAATGCTTATAAATACAGGTAAGGAATCCATTATTCCATTATAAACCCTATATCCATAAAACTCAGAATTACAAGAAGGCCATCTCCCAAGACTCCATGATAATCATTTTTTCACAAATGATTTCCTTTTTTTCTGTAAAAATAAAACTCACTAAAACATGTGTATTATAATAAATAAAGTACCCCTTTTTGGAAAATATGAGGATATTAGAAGTTACCTTGGAGTTCCATGACCTGTATAAAAGCAATCCGCCTTCGGTCTTGTGCTTTTATATGGTCTTGGAACGCCTTGGTGACTTATAATATCCTTATATTTTACATTAGGGGGCACTTTATTCACTACACACTGTATATATTTATACACGTTTATATATTTAACATACTTTCAAGTGTGGCAGGCCTGTAACACTATTGATCTCAACCTTCAAAGTGATTGAAATAAAATGCGCCTTACCGCCCGCCGCGCCATTCCTTACTTGCCGGCTCTGCTTCCTAGTGCGCGCCGCGCCAGCACGCAATGGCACTAAGTTTAAAAGGTATTTAAAGGGACATTTTTAATTTTTCATTGCCCGTGATAGGATTTGATTCCTGGTGCTTTCCTGAGCCTTTGTACGTTTGTTATCTGTATCCTGCTAGTATTATTCCTGTGTTTGACCCGGCCTGTTCCTGACTAATCTGATATCCGTAACCTGACCCCAGCCTGTACTTCGACTCCGACTCTGTCTCATCCTTCTGATTGATTACCCGGTTTGACCCTTGCCTGTCTGACGATCCTTGTTATCTGCCTGCCTCGACCCAGCTTGCTTGACTACCAACTTGCCTAATCCTATTGTACCGTGACCTTTGGCCTAATTGACTTTACAGTTGTGCCCCTTTGCTTGCCCAGAACCATTCACCTTGCATCTGTCGTTATAAGACCTGGCGGCATCCAATTAGCCGAGGGCTCCTCCCAAGGTGAAAGGCGGCTGTTATAGGCAGAAGCACGAGCCTAGACCAGGGTGCTTGGCATTAGTTCTGGGTTTAGGGTGCCAACCGTGACAGTGATCCAAATGAGCTCCCCTGCTGTGGTGGTCTAGGCTGACCGAAGTTTATGTCCCCTAATTTTACTTTTCACCGGGAATGGAAACTGTTTATTTTCCATCCATAAATTTTGGTGTTCTACTGAACTGGGTTTCCACTGATTTCCTTGCTGGATGTATTTTTGCTCCCCCCAGCAATTTGGTAGATGTTTGGACAGACAGGAAGAGAGAAAAATCAGAAAACAATTACTTTCTGTTTTGTAAAAATGAAATCAAACTAATCTAATACACAGTTTAATTGTAGGTTGGAAAATATGATAAAGATAAAGGGAGCCAACATCTAACTTCAATTAGTCCTTTAGGTTATTATTCTCACCTATATTTGCGATGGACTCCCTGAAATAAAACGAATTGCTCTCTTTTTTTAGATCTGCATTTTCTAAGAATACTCTAATCCTAGAAGCAATTCTCAGTGCGAGTTTTTATCAGTGTTCATTTAGAAAACAACTGTTTCTCATGAATATATTACAGGCATGAGTGCTGCCATTTATTGGCCCTAACTTGAGTCTCTGACGTTTCTGTGGACTCAAATAATTCATGCTGGAATTCTTGGACTCCCTTTTTAAAAACTCCTCTTAACCAGGGCACGTTTTCTTTCTTTCTTTCCTTCCCATTTTTGTCTTTTGTGCTAGTCAAGCAAAATGTTATTAGGAAGCAAACATATAATTCCCTTTATGGCATAAAGATGGAGTTATTAAAATGAAAATAATGAATTATAAAGCACTTTGCTGTTACAATAGGAAAAAAAACCAATTTTAAGGACAGTGAGAGAAAATGATTATATATTGTAAAAAGATTGAATAGCAATGGCCAGGTTTTGAATACAAGGGAAATGGATACTAATTAATTAAACATTTCAACAAGTAGCCAGAAGCAAAGTCTGGCTGGAACAAAATCAAGCTTCTTACTTTCGCTCATCTTGCCAACATTACTGCTGCATAAACAATTGTTTTCTAATTCTTTGTGTTTGTAGGAGAAATAAGTGTATAGAGTGTTTCTAGTCATTATTAGTAGTGAACCATGACATTCTGGCAGTGGTGGAGCTAAAATACACTCCTCACACTAATCACATTTAACATGGTTTCTTAAAATTGAAGGATAGTCCCTCTATCAGGTAGTTCAGGTCCAAAACATCAACTTTTTAATTCACAAGAACCAACACAGTGTGTGATTTGTGAGTGTTGCAGTTGTTTGTAGCAGATAATACCAACTAAGAAGCTCTCACAATAAGATTATATTATGAATATTTATATTTATTTAGAGTTGCCCTCTAACTGTTTTTATCATAGGCAGAGAAATTCTTTATAATGGTATGCTAGTGATTTTTATGGGGCAGATTTACTATTGGTCGAATTTTGAATAAAAAAAAAATCGAAATTCGACCATGGGAATAGTGGGTGACGTAAAATCCTTCGAATCCGAAGGATTTTACCGCAATTCGATCGATCGAATAGGAAAAATATGATTGATCGATCAATCGTTCGATTCGAACGATTTAATCGATCGATCAAATGTTTTTTATTCGATCTAAAATAATGATTCCCAGTTCAGTAGCTTGGTTCCTGAAAAGTAGGTGGTCAAATAAAAATTTAAAGGGGAAGTTATTCAACCATCGAATATTCGAATAAAATTTTAAAATTTTATTCGAATATTCAAATTATTCGAATTCGACTATTGGATGGTCGAATTTGCCTAATTTGCATATTCTAAGATTCAAATTTAATTAAAATTCAATCGAACTTCGAATTCTTCATGCAAATTTTGTAAATCTGCCCCTAAGGGGCATATTTACTATTATTCCAGGAAATTAACTCGACAAATTCACAATTCGATAAGCATTCGACCATCGAATGCTTATCTAATTGTTTTAGGCTATCATTTTGCTCGCAATATGATTTCTTTAATAATAACTTTAAAATTTTTATTTCTTCGATCATCGAATGATCGAATATCCGATTATTCGATCTATTCGATATTCAATGATCGAAGAGGCCAAATTTGCATATCCGATTTCACGGAAAATTTGTACGATCGTTATTCGATTGAATTCAATCGAACTTCGATCATTTCACGTGAATTTTGTAAGTCGGCCCCTAAGTGTCTATGGAGAAGGCTTACGTTGCCTAAGCAGGCACATGTGCTTATCAGTGCATTATTTAAAGGGCGCTAAGACAATGTACATGGATTATTGAATGAGACTGGTATTGAAAATAAGTAGTTGCTCTAAGGGGCCCCTCTGCAATAGGGCCCCCTGTATGGTTTTATAATATATGTCCCAATATGATTATTTAGTAGAAAAGGATATTGTACATGAAGGCTGGTGTAGTGGGCAGGTCCCCTGCACGTTTATTAAGTCACTTGATGTAATGATTCAGGGGGTGTACCCTTTTGTCCCTGAAATGTTACACCAGTAACTTAATAAATGTGCAGGGGATATCCCCACTACACTTGCCTTCGTGTGTGTGGTATCCTTTTCTACTAAAGATATTTAGGAGAGGTGCCGACCCCTCCAACCAACATGAGGCTTTTGCTTTTTGGAGAGGCTCAGGGATACTAAGAAACCTTGCTTTTTTCCTATATGATAGGCCCCATAAGAGGCCCAGCTTGAAGGTCACTGAGGGTTAACTTTCTGGATGAATTCACATTTAAAAGAATATTGATTAAATAATAGCAGAGAGACATTTCCATCCATGTTTACTTACTCGCTAACTAAGCTCATGATGCACAAGGGAGAACTAACCAAATGTCGGTGGACTTTGAACCAGAAATGCCTGGATATCTCCATTCAGATATTCATCCAGCCATTCGCTCAGTAATGGCCATACCGCAGGCTTATTACTTGTTAGTAATTTATATTGATTTTAGGAAAGCTCTGTCTCATTGGTGCATTTGGAAACATTTTCCATTTACATTATTCACATTTAGTTTTCTTGTATATACACATACAGGAATACACTGTATCTACAGATATTGGGCCATATTCATTTCACCGAGAAAAAGGTTTATCATTTGTAAACTCGTGGATGAGATTCAATTTGAGATACAATTCAATTAAAACAAATCTCACTGTTTATCCCGTGAAAACACTATTCAAGTCTATGGGAAAAAAACTGGAACTGAATTTGGAGAAACATTTTTTTTTCTCCTTGAATTTAATCTCTTCCATGAGTTTTCGTGTGATAAACCATGACAAAGTGTTCTCACCAAATTGAATCTATCCCATTGTTTAACGAAGAATAGTCAAATATGGTTAATATATGCATATATTTGGGGTGGGGACTTGGAAAGTTCTTGTAATTATAGTATCCGTATGTTCCCAGACATTCTGATGAAGGTGTAGGTATATTTGGCTCTGATGTAGGTTGCACCCATAAGCTAAAAGCTGAGAACAAACACAATGTGGCCCTTGTTAAATAGTTAAGTAATAAAGCTGGAATTCCAGAGAGGAAATCTTGTGATCCCCCACACAGTAGCATCTCTAAGATTAAACACATGTGGCAGTAACACAATGTTGTTCTTTTGATACAAATCTTGGCAGGAGGACAACACAGCAATATAAGGCTGAGGCAGATAACCTGTGAATTATAGAGTTGTTCTTTCAGTTTACAGGCTAGCACGCAGGTTCAGAAGCCAGTTGGGTTCACATCTGAAAGGAGATGGACCATAGTGATAAACACTAATTTCCAGGATGTTGGGGGGGGGGGGGATTCTTCAGAGGCTGTGTGAGAACAGTGACAGGAACATAAAATGGATTTCACTCATGCTTGGAACATGGAGCCCTTGAAAATATTTAGCCTAAATAGAGCAGAAGAAAAAGCACGTTATATAAATTATTTTGGTATATTCATCCCTCTGGCCTTTGTAGCCATTCTATTTAAAGGTGTACAGGCTAGTGGAAGACAAAAACATTTTGCACATACAGTATGTTTATAAAGGTTTTCATTCATGCAGGTTCTGATATATAGACCAGTCACATGCCTAGGTAATAGCTGTAGACGTTTGCTTACCCCTAGTCCAGGCCCATTGTCCCCCACCACCTGCTCGTCAATACCTCACCCCCCCCCAATCCTTCGTGGGAGGGGCAAGGTTGATGGCCGAAATGCCTATGGCACCAGTTTAGCTTAACCTGGCACTTTATATAGTAACTAGTGAAGATAATTCTAAAGCAACTGCACTTTCTGAGCAATTTTGAAAATGTTTCACCCACTCATCTGAGTATCTTCTCCAATTAAGCTGTGTGGTAGGGAATTCCCTGGCATTTTAACACCTTAAAAGAGAATTCAACCTCCCCACTAACAAAAACCCCTACCTACATAGTCCCCCCTCCCTGCTCCCCCCGCACAGGTGATAACACCTGTAAATGCCACATATTCTTTAATTACCTCCCGCTGCAGAGTCAGCGCAGCAGAGCTCATGGGCACCTTGTTCGGCTCTTCTGTCTTCTTCGGGAACTGAGTGCCAAAAGTGAAAGGAAGGAATAAGAATATCTAAGAGGTGGAAGATGGCTCTGCTGCGCTGACTCTGCAACGAGAGGTAATTAAAGGATTTGGGGCACTTACAGGTGTTATCACCTGTGCAGGGGGGGCAGGGAGGGTGGACTATATTAGGGTAGGGGGGTTTATAAGTGGGGGTTGAACAGGGCCGCCATCAAGGGGGGACAGGGGGGGACAAGTGTCCCGGTCCTGAAGGGGGGCCCAGCAGTGCTGCACTTCTCCAAGAGCCGGGCCCCCCCCCAAGCTCTGCCGAAGCCGTGCTGCTCCTTCTTATGCCGATGTGGAAGTGCCGAAGACAGTCGAAGTCCTGAAGTGGCAGAAAGACCAGAAGTCACGAAGGAGCCGACACTAAAGCAGAGAAAATACTTGATGTCACGAAAACGGCTATAATGGAGGTCCTGAAGCCACAAGCTCAATTCTACTGACACGAATGTGTTTTTTTTTAATCCCCTGGCCACCAATGTTTTATTGTAATACTCTATAGCCCCTGCCACCAATTAAAAAAAATATATATTTTATGGGGCCCCAATTTTTTTTAACTTGTAAGAGGGGCCCTGGCACAAATGCTTTTTTTTAACTTATAAGGGAGCCCTGATCATCAGTAGCGTTCTCCGCACTTCGCCAGGCGAATTTTCGCCAGCGCTACGCAAATCCACCAAAGTGCGAATTTACGCTCAGGTCGGCAAACGGTAGCGTAGTTGCGCTAGTGTTACTTCACTAGGCAGAGCACTGTTACGCTAGTGAAGCCTAATTTGCATACGGCGGGAACTTTAACTTATAATAGAAGTATATGTTACAGCCACTACATCACACTACACAAGCCCAGGAAACCTTTAATAAATAAAATAAAGTTGTCCTATTGCCCTACATGTGCCCCCTGTATAGTTGTGTTGCCATATGTAAAGAAATGTAGGGGGGAAGGAGGTTAACCCCACCCCCAAAAAAGAAATTATCAATCTTTTTCAGACTATCACCCTCCTATGCTAAAATACGCCAGCGTTTTTTGGGACAGAAAAAATTTGACATTTTTTTTTCAACCTCCTATCTATTGTCACTGCTGATTTGTGCACGTGTAAACTTCTGGTGGGCCCCGGTGCAGTCCACCCCCTGCATTACCGGTGGTTCCGCCACTGAATAAAAAGTAGCAATAACAATACATTAGTAGCGTTACAGAGCATTTGTTCTTCAGATGGCGTCAGTAACTCCCATGTGAAAGCTGGAAAAAGTCAGAAAAAGAAGGCAAATAATGCAAAAGTTATAAAAAAAATAAATAATGAAGACCAAATGAAAAGTTGCTTAAAATTGACCATTCTATAAAATACTAAATGTTAACTTAACGGTAAACTACCCCTTTAATTTTATATGTGCAGAAAGGTCTGCCTGCTCCCGTCTCCATCACCCAAATTTACCATATAGGAACCCAAAGGCTGCCATCCTAGGCATGGTAAATGTAGTCCTGGCTTTAGCCATAAAAAATACTGAACCATGCCTCTTTTTAACCCCTGGGTCGAATGGAGAGACAAAGGAGAGGCAGCCTTCAGCAGAGTGTAATATACAATGTAGATATTCTCATTGAATTTTACTTTATGTACAGTAAATAGACATACTCAGCCATTAGCCACAGGAGCAGAAGCTGTATTAAATAGATGTAAATATTCTCCTGAATTTTACTTTATGTACATTAAATAGGCATACTCATTAGCCATTAGCCACAGAAGCAGCTGCTGCATTAAATAGATGTGAATATCCTCATTGAATTTTACTTTATGTACAGTAAATAGGCATACACATTAGCCATTAGCCACATGAGCAGCAGCTGCATTAAATAAACTTAAATAGCACACACAATGTAATATAATAAATATTTCTGCTATTAAGCAAATTATTTCAAAGTGAGGGTGACCTTTAAAACACAATTACCTGTGCCAATATTTTCAATCCAGTTAAAGAATTTTGTACAGTCATAGTAACAATTATCTTTTTTTTTTTTCATAAAAACAAGTCATTTTGAAGTGTAATTGCTCCTTTCTGACTGTCACACATGAATGTGCAGCTTTAGTTTAAGAAAAACATTCCCGGTTCCAAAGTCTTATTGATTCCACACATATCCATCCATCCCAAGAGAAGAATCCTCATGTAGCATTTCCACTGTCTTTCCTTTGACCTTCTCACTGCAGATCTAGATCTCCTCCAGATTTAGACAAGACTTTAAACTGCTGCGGAGCTAGAGAACCCATGAAGACATAGCAATTCAGCCTATTTCACGGTGAAAAAGTAGCATTAAATTGCAAGCAAATAGCCTAAATCCAAAATGTAAAGATCTATAAAAGTCTCTCACCATTTTAAACAGGAATTTAGCAAGGATAGGAATTGGATATTGTAAGCATTGTTGGACTGGGACACCAGGGGCCCACCATAAAACCTTAGACCAGGGGCCCACTCTCAGTACTAATATTCTTCATCTCCTCAATCAACCTCTATTCTCCTAGTTTGTTTTCTTTACATACTATAATCTATTATTCCATCTATTTAGCCTCTTTGTTCTCATAGAAATAGGGAATGGCCATGAAATAGGCCAAAAGTTTAGCAGCATGAGGGCCCACTGACACCTTGGCCCACCGGGAGTTTTCCTGGTATTCCGGTGGGCCATTCCGACACTGATTGTAAGTATGATTATAAGTAGACTATTCGCTGTTCTTGGAAAGCATTGGTACTGTAGATACCAGTGTTATCATATGTAGTTAGTTGCCAGGTACGCTTAATAAACTGTGACAAAGACATGTGCAGCTGCTGGGTCCAGCCCATATGTGTGTGCGCTGGGGGCTCTAGAGGTTGCTAAGGTAAGATAACATTATGTATTTTATCCTTGGTGGATTAAGCTGGCACAGACGCTTTATGCATTGCCTTATATTGCTCGAAAGACTAATCTAGATGTCATATATTCCTGTAGGGAAAAACAGAAAGGCACAGAATGACTACATTCATGAAGGAAGGGATTTTCTTTGCTGTGGGAAAGTAAAACAGATGCTTATCTGCAGTACTTGTACATCTGAAAAAAAAAGACTGCAGCATTATATTTTATACCCATGGTGTGCAATGACTCCTGGATACAGAGGAGAGTTGGAGGCTTAGGGCCCTTACACACGGGCGTTTTTACCTGCGCTCCCCTACGTTGCGTTTGGCTGCGCTCAGCCGCAGGGGAGCGCAGGTATAGACGCACTCAATTATTTTCAATGGGGCTGTACTCACACAAATGCATGTAGGCGCCAAACGCAGGAAAAATGCAGCATGTTGCGTCTGAACCTGCGTTCGGCGCTTACACGCGTCTCGTGAGTACAGGCCCATTGAAAAGAATGAGGTGCGTCTATACCTGCGCTCCCCTGCGGCTGAACGCAGCCAAACGCAACGCAGGGGAGCGCAGGTCCAAAACGCCCGTGTGTAAGGGCCCTTACTGTACAGAAGCAGATTTGGTAAAAAATACAGCACCGACACCAGCAACAGTGTTCACAATCCCTTAAAGCAGGGCCACCCAACTGGTCTCCTGCAGGTTGCATTTGGCCTGCAACCCCCCCCCCTTGTGTGGCCCCAACATAAAAGTCTACCTGCTGTGATTCCTTACCTTGTGAAAGCTTTAAAAGGTAGCAGTGCTGAGATTAACTGGCCCCTGCATGGTTTATACATAAAATGCAGACTTTAATTCCCCCTGATTTATTCACACCTGTAACACCTCCATTGGTCACAGCCCTAAAGCCCTGTACTGTTCACTCAGACCCAAACTGAAACTCTGCCTGCCCTATGCTCCCCGTGTATACCATACTATGCCTGCCCTATGCTTCCTTTGTGTGCCATACTGTGCCTGCCCTATGCTCCCTGTATATACCATACTATGCCTACTCTTAGGTAGGCCAGAAAAATTCCAGGGGCCTTCCTGCTCCCAGGCTCAATGGCACATCCAGTTGATCCAAACACCAGCAGCCAAAGAGGAAGTGGCCACTCCTTTCCAGCACTATAAAGCTGTGTGACAGGAAGTGGTCATTACACTCTTGGCTATAACTATTGGTTAGAAGTATACACTTGAAACATAAACTTCTGCCTAGTAACAGAGATCAGGGACTTAACTCCATAGGTGCCAAGCAGAAACCTATGGGTCCCTACAAGTGTCTTGGGAAGCAATATGGTGTTGTGGGAAGCAATATGGGACCTCCCCTTAAATGCAATTAACTAGAGAGAAATAATTTTTTTCTGATCACAAGCTGGGCCTTTTTATATAAATATATATTCGTTCTGGATAGATTTATATGTGTGTGTGTGTGTGTATGTGTGTGTAAAACCATCCCATTATTTAACATTTACATGATTTTCTAGTAGACTTACGAGGGTCAAAGCAGCATCCAGGGTTGAATCAGGTGTGTAATTACAGAGAAAGCAGACCCTGCATCTCTAGGGTTCCCAGTATGTATAGGTGCCCATGAGGCCCTAATTCACGTACAGTAAAAATAAAAATTGGTAAAACAAGTTAACAGAAGCACACATCCATTCCACATCAGCCTCTTGTGTTTTTTTAACTTTTCAGTACATATTTAAAGCAGAGCCCCCTTAAAGGAGTGGCAAATAGGGGCAGCTGCCCTGGGCCACTCAAGTTGGGTAACCTGCCCCACACTTCACAACCTCTAAGGAGTGAAATTGGTTTTGATGGACATGGGGTGACCTTATGGAGAGCAGAAATGAGTCTGTAATTTAGGGCAATGGCAAATCTATTAGTTAAAGGAAAGGCTGAGTTTACTTGGGGGTTCCAAAAGTAAGGCAAGTGATTGTACAGTGGTGTGAAAAACTATTTGCCCCTTCCTGATTTCTTATTCTTTTGCATGTT
>CM044444.1:81483090-81500603 GCA_024363595.1 Xenopus borealis
AAAAGAATAAGAAATCAGGAAGGGGGCAAATAGTTTTTCACACCACTGTATATACTTACCTGAAACCCAGGGCCAGTTCTCCTATCAGGAAAAAACTGCACCGGCCTGGGATTTTTCCAGCAAGCACCGTGAATTGACCGGCTTCCTTCTTCTTTTTTCTTCAAATTTCGCGGGGCAGATGCATCCGCAGTACAACTAAATAGCCGGCATCTTCTATAACTTTGTCCTTTCGCACTATTGCACATGCGCACCCACACAAAGATAGAAGAAGAAGGAAGTGATCCCTCTGTGGTGCTCATTGGTAGAACCCCTGGATTGCTGCAGTTTTCTGCTGATAAGAGCACTGGCCTGGGGTTTCAGGTAAGTATATACAATCATTTGGGGTGCCTAATTTTTGGAACCCCAAGTAAACTCAGCCTTTCCTTCTCCTTTAACTAAAATGTGGCTTCCTCCTGCCCACAGTTACCCTCCAGTGTGTTTGAAATGTTTGTTCTAGCCCTTCCAAATAATTCTCATAGCCCTTTGCAATAAGTAGTGATGGGCGAATAAATTCGCGAATCACCTGCGAAATTTCGCCTGGCGAATATTCGGCAAAAACGAGTCGCGCGTTGTTTTTTGACGCGACGCGTCGTTTATTGACGTGACGTGACGAAAACGACGCGACGCGCGTCAAAGTTGACGCGAGGCTTGTCAAACGCGTCCCTCGACTCGTTTCGTGAATTTTTCGCCAATTCGCGAATTTTTCTAGAAATTCGCGCATTTTTCGGCGATGCGAATCGCGGGAGATTCGCCCATCACTAGCAATAAGGGATGCCTCTAAAGATGTAACTTGAGACAGAATATGTAAAACTTTGGCATTCTGATAAATCTGATAAAAAGACTGGTTTAAAGTGTTGGACTTTTGCTTGTGATGGGGGTTTAAGAGAAAAGGCCCTACAAGGTCAATTGGATTTTATTGCATTCTTATGAAGAGTTTCACATCCCTCTGTGTATTTTTTGTTATGTATGACTATAAATAATTCATTTTTGTTCCTTTGGTCCATTGATTGCATGTATAAATGAAAACAAAGCCTAGGAAACAGGTCCTGATTGCTAGTTGATGGTTTAGCAGTTTTCCTATCTGTGCTCAAACACCCATACATTTACAATAACATCTGAGCGTCCCCAACTGCTTCAAAGATACATTGCTGCCATATGATGGATACAGTGCGTGATTCCAGTGTTTGCGAACAGTAAGCTCAAATTCAAGGTTAGTGATCCATGATTGACAGCCATTGCCCTAGGATATAGTCATTGATATCTCCCATGATGCCTTTTGTTCTGAGGCTGCAATGTAAATGGCGGAATGCAAATGCCACTGCTTAATGGTATTTTTGGTTACTTTTGTTTTTGGAACATAAATACTAATTTAGCCTAAGGTTGGATTCATTTTGATTGACACCTTGAGGCCTAGAGTATAACTGACCTTGTACATGGTTAAGAGTCAGAAGCAGAGAATGGAAAGGGATAGGCAAATACTATTTTTTTTTTAATTATAACTTTACATGTATTGTATTTGTAATCCAGAAAGGAAGGCCATCTCCCATAGACTCCATTTTAAGCAAAAAAATTCAAATAAAAAAAAAGAAATTTAAAGGAATATTAAAAAAGTACATTGTACTTTATCCCAACTAAGATTATAGTTTATCCCTATTGGAGGCAGAATAATTTTATTGGGTTTATTTAATGTTTAAATTATTTTTTGTGTATTTAAGGTATGGATATCCAAATAACGGAAAAACCTTGTATCCAGAAACCCCAGGTCCCAAGCATTCTGTATAACAGGTCTTGTACACACATGGGATCTGTTATCCAGAATGTTTGGGACCTGAGGTTTTCAGAGTAACAAATCTTTTAGTAATTTGGATCTTCATGCCCTAAGGCTACTAGAAAATCATGTAAACATTAAATAAACCCAATACACTGGTTTGGCTTCCAAAATAGATTCATTATATATTAGTTTGGATCAGGTACCAGGTACTGTTTTATTATTACAGAGAAAAGGGAAATCATTTTTAAAAACTTGGAGTCTATGGGACTACCTTTCCATAATTCGGAGCTTTCTGGATGGGTTTCCTGATAACCTGTAGTATTTATAAGTAACTTTTTAAAACTATTAAATATATTTAATGTGTATTAGAAAGTTGCTTTTCTTCACTTACAAAAACATGTGTTGGGTGGAGGACCCCTATAACTGGGGGACATTTATTCTGTAACCTGCTTTGTTAATCTATATCATTATGATTTTTAATATGTGGCTAGTGATGGGCGAATGTATTCACCAGGTGCGAATTTGCGGCGAATTCCCACGTTTCGCCACTGGAAAATAAATACGCCTGTGAAAATCCGCCAATGTCTAAAAAATCAGACACCGGCGTCCAAAATTGGATGCTGGCATCAAAAACAAGATGCCGGCGCCGTTTCGTGAATTTTTGGTGAAGCAAAACGGGACAAATTCGAACATCACTTGGCTTTTTAATAAATTCGAACATCACTTGGCTTTTTAATAATGCACAGCAACATCATCAGTGGTTTTTTACTCATTGCCAGTCACAAGAACACAACAATGATTTTATCTCCAATTCAGCAGCAGCTACACAAAAGCTAAATTAGCCAGTAATTCATACTTGGTGCAGAACACCAGTAAGATATGGCTGATCCCAAGCCAGGACAGGATTTACACTATCAGGCCTGGCTACCCCTTTTCTACTGCTCTTTCCGCCCATTAACATTCCAGCTGGTAGCACAAGAGCATTGACAGTATTCCAGCTCCTTGGGCGCTGACAGTTCTCCTTGTAATACTGTTATAGTTTGTGCCTGCTGTTTGCTCCTGCAATGCAGAGATGCCTTAGCACTAGCGCAGCCTGCTGATACAAATGTTCTCAAGGCAATAGACATATAAAAACAATTCTGTTTATCTGAGAGTGGCAGAGGGGCAGCCATGCTAGATTAACATGCCAGCATTATAGTCTCTTATTTAGGTGCATAATGGGCAACTACCAGTGTTTCAAGGAACTTCAACCAAACATCTGGAAATCCTTAGCACCAGCACAAGAGGGAATAAAACTTGGTTACCGAATTATCAGAGGAAAGAAGAACACTTGCAAAAAAAAAAAAAAGAGGCAGATTTTGGATTAAGTTGGTTGGTGAGAAGAATTGTTACTGAAATCTGGTAAAGTCCTTTATTTTATGAAAGGAGACAGTATGGGTCATTTACAATAACCCAGGGTACAAGTGCAAGTTTACTAAGGGGGACAAGTGCACATTGGCATAAGTTGTGCTCTGCTCCTAGTACGGGACTTAAAAAGCCAATGGCAAGAAACAGAGCAAAGCTTCAGCAGGCGCAGCTAGCCCTGTCCTTATAGCCTGCCTTTGGGCATGGCCCTAAGCGGTCTGAATGATGCACAATTTAGGGGGCAATAGGGAGCAGGTTTGGAGATGTATATGTGCCTCCCCACTCATTCGCATTTCTTGGATTAGGAATTGCCTAGTGCAGGCAGTGCTTGATTTAAGGGCTATGCTCCTTTTGGGAGCACAGAGGCCTTTCTCCAAATGCGGAATGCAAAGTTCAAAAAATATAGCTGATTTCCAGTGCACTTTGCACATTGTGTGGTGCATTAGAATTGGCCAAGTAGCACTTTTTCTTGCAGCACCACACTTACTTTTTCTGCAGGCACTTTCACTTCCCAGGCTGCTCCGAAGCCCAACAAACCATTCCAGCTATGCAGGGAAGAAGCACACCACCGGAGACTGGCAACTTGCAGAAAACTGTGGCTCATGCTTTTGGGGACCACTCCCTTCCTCAGGTGAAAGTGAACCCACTTAAATACCATATACTGTATACCATGTGATACAACCATGTGATGTTTAATGTTCAATAGTCCATATTCATGACAGTCCGTATGGTTCCTTGTCTGTAAAAATGTAACGATACATGACAAGTATGACCTTAAAAACAATCTATACAAAGTATCCAACAATAAATCAAACTGAAATGATCATTTGATCCTTGAGAAGAGAGAGAGGATCCATTTTTTTTTAACCCATGCTGCCTCTCTTCTTGATGAATAAAGTTACCACCCTGGGGTAAGTTAACATGTTCAATACCTCCCATGGATCTTGGCCCAATAGAAGTGTTTAGCAACCAATAATTCGAATAAATATGTATTTTTCTTGTGCGTTACTTTTTTCTTTCTCTGGTGTATAATTCCGTATATAACTGGGTCCTTATACTTCTGGTAGTCTGTTTTACATAAGACAATGCACAGGGGAACTACCCCAACTGCCAAGGGTACACTAATCGAGATTAAAGGACACGGTACTTGTAACGGTGCTGGGGTAATTTATTTAATAAAATGCACCTGTGGATTGTCTAGGCTGTAGGACAGACTACCAGAAGTATAAGGAGCTGGTTATGCCAATGCTTTTAAAACTAGTTTGGAAAAAAAAGAAGCTTTTTTTGCATGGGGAGTGAGCATCAGTAGATGCAAAAATGAGAGTAGCATGATCACACATTCACATAATATCTATTTCTTCCACCTGTTGGCTGATTGAATTGATATCTCCATATAAATAATAAAGCGCACCTCCCCTTTAATCTCAAGGGATTTCCATACATAAACATCACTGCGGTGCTATATGTGGGTCAGATATTCAGCCAGCATAATTTATTTGTTATACGTCAGATGTTATCAGTGTTGCCAATGACTGCTGAGAAGGTGCAGAAAATATGATTCTGAGAGACTAAAAGCCTGAGATACAGATATTTCTCATGCATTTTGCTGACTGCCTTATTTTTCATCTATAAAGTGCAATTCCAACTATAACCTGTGCCCCTGTTAAATCAGGTGAAAAATCAATATACAGAAGCATGGCTGTTCATTTACAGTCACACATATTTCTAAGGATTACATATGAGCAGAAGCCTGTAGTTAATGTGCTCTGCATGGAAAATCAATCATCCTCTCATCAAGCAGAAAGCTTCATATGAGCACCATCCATTGCACAGGTTCAGCCTGCAGACTGGTAGCTTGCTTAATATACTGAGGTTATCATATTTAAAAGTTCAGTAATATTATAAAATCGCATTACCTTTATTACGTCTATTGGAAACTGGGTCTCCTTTCCAACTGAGGGACAAAAAAATACAAAGCACCATTTTTTTAACTTTGCACCCTGCACTTATTGCCCACAGCTGCAGGTGTTTGCAGTGCATAATGGAATGCAAAGACCTGCTCATATCTCATGAATAACCACTGCCTTTGTTCAACAGTAATTATGAATCTTAGGCTGGAGGCAGCACACGAGCATGTCATGCCCGAGTTTCATTCAGACGTGCAAGCTGGGGCATGTCAATGGGCACAAGGAGCAATTGAGTCCTGTAGTTGCTGCTAGCATTATGTACATGATTGCTTTCACAACACTAAACTCTATAGGGGTCATGCATGGCCTCAGGGGGGCAAGTGTAAGAGAACCAAGGAACTTAAGAGCAGCCTCTGGAGGCACAGCTAAGCCTGTCCGTGGTACATGAAGCTTTATGCTTTGCATACAGTAGGAGTAGAGTGCAACTATGTAGAGTAGGCGTTCCCAATACTTTACTAATGCAAGGTCTACTTTTAGTGATTTTGTCTAGTGATGCATGGGTTTTAAGAAATTCTCGACCCGTACCCGACCCTAACCCACCCCACTCTCAATTAGCACCCAGCTCTGGCCGCTATTGCCCCCCTATTTATAGACTCAAGCCTGGGGCCGGCTCTAGACTATAAAGTGATAGGTCGCAAGATTTGGTGCAGGAGTTGGCCCGAACCTGCCTGACCCGCGGTTAAACCCGCAGGTTTCAGGCCGGCCCACACATCACTAATGTTGTCCCATTATGATCTACATCCATAAAAGCATTGTTAGCATTCTGTTCCATGTAACATAATAAATAAAGCATGAAGCAGGAGGGTGATTTATACAAGCTGTTTGTTGACAGTGTCTTGAAATCTACTGATCACCAGCTAAAAGTCTACTGGTAGATCCCAAGCTACCTTTTGGGAACCCCTGATGTAGAGAGAATGTTTACAAATAAAAAGTAGGTGGAGTGGAGGGCACTCCATATAAACATTTTTTTGAAAAGTTTTTTTTGAAAGAGGTGCAGCACTAACCCAGACCACTCCCTTCATCATCTGATGAAGTGCCAGAACGAGGCATGAAACGCGTCAGGTGACCACCTTATCACAGACAGGATATGTGAGTCTTGTATAATCCCTGTGCATGTTTTAAATATAACCAGGAATAAAGCTTTTGAATTTTAAATGCTGCATGGACCTCCTCCCTAACTAAAAAATGTGCCTAAATGTGGCCACCAATATGCTATAGTAGATTTGTAGGACGCGCACACTCAAAAAGCAATCATTACCATACTCACACAGTGGTATTGTTAAAAAGGATTTATCTTTATGTAGTATAAATGCATCCACAAAATTATTTCAGTTTTGAAACAGCAAAACTCATCTTTTTGAACAAAAAGACATTTGTTTGTACATTTACATACCACCAATTCGTACTGTGTATACTAAGTCCAACAAGTGAGCAGACTTGCCAGAAATGAGATTCACCCTGAAATTTTGGTTGAGAAGCCTTTTTTCCAGGGGAATTCTACTAAGATGTGGTGATCACTTGTTGGAAGGGGAAAATTTGCAAAACACTGCTATGTCTTATTTTGGACGCCTGCATCTGTTTTTGGACACAGGCGTCCATTGCCAGTATCAAAAACACACACCGGCAATAGGCTGTGTCCAAAAACGGACGCAGGCATCCAAAAATGGATGACCGTGTCCAAAATGAGACGAAACAAATTTTCTCCAGGCGAAATTTTACTGACGTTTCACAAATTTATTTGTCTGCGGCAAATCGCGGGAATTTGCCCATCACTAGTCTAGTAAGAAAGCTTTATTTTGACAACCATGTTCAGCTTTACACGTTTCATGTCAAACTGATACGTAGGGGCAGATTTATTAAGGGTCAAATTTCGAATGAAAAAAAAAATGAAATTCGACCATCCAATTTTTTTCGAGGGTTTTTCGATCGAATTGGTCCATTTTCGACTGAATTCGAATCAAACGATTTTCCAAAAAAAAATTTGATTTTCAAGGTCTTAGAAAAATTTTTTCAGGAAAGCTTCCAGGAGGCTACAATGGCAATTTGACAGCTTTAAGATGGAGAATAGTCGAATTCGAAGGATTTTAAAGAGACAGTACTTTGAACATTCTAATTTTTTAATGTTTTCAATTATAATGAAGTTTTGGGCTATTCGATAGCCGAAATAACCCAAAATTACTTCGAAATTAGACATAAGCTCAAATGACACTTATTACCATTTCTATAGTTGCACTGTTGTTCTTGTGTGTTACTGGGGATTTGGGGTTGGACAGAAGCAGACCCACTACTACTACAGCCAACAAATAGGGGTGCATTCTAAAGGTATCCTGCTCATTCTGATACATGTAGCTATAATGATATTCAGTTTAGCTCTGTTAAGGCTGGGGACAGACAGGGAGATTCGGGGAGATTCTGTCGCCTGGCGTTTTTAGCAGGCGACAATCTCCCCGAATTTCCTTCTACCTGTCTGCCGCTAGTATAAATGACAAAGCGCCAGCGCCTGTGCACACGCGGCGCGGCAATTTCCGGAATCGCCCGAAGTTTCCTCACGAAGTATCCTGTGTGTGCACAGGCGCTTTGTCATTAATATTAGCGGCAGACAGGGAGAAGGAAATTCGGGGAGATTGTCGCCTGCTATTAAACGCCAGGCGACAGAATCTCCCCGAATCTCCCTGTCTGTCCCCAGCCTTATACTGTGTTTTTCCCCTGAGGACACTGACAGGTCAATGTTTACTGAAAAGAATTCTCACATTGGTGGCACACTTTTTTTCAGCCATGTGTCACCTTTCTTTCTTTGTCTTATTGTCTTGCATTTTAATAATAATCAAGCTATGACATCCTTTGATTTCTTTTGTACCTTCTATTAAATGGCAATGCCCTTAAATTGCCCTTCCTCACATAGTCTGCTCTTCTTGTCATGCAATGCCCTCCCCTTTACTGGCTTGAGGATTTTAAAGCCTGTGTAGGATCCCGGGTTAGTTTGTCGTTATTACACCCTTTAGCTTTCTAACCCTCAAACCTGCAGTTTTTAGAAGTACATGTGCAGGGACTATGTATATAAGCATAAATCAATTAAAGCTCTCTTTTGTATAGCATGCTTGGACATAACCGCTGCCAGCCAGTTGACTTTTATAGCTGAGTATATGAGCAGGGGAATGAAATATTGGACAAACTTATGCTTTCAGTATTTATGAATATATAGTACACATGCTACTGAAAATGAAAATGAGGATTTGAGTCTCTTGAGCCTTTCCTTCTGGCGTCTTGAACAAACATTACTAATGTGTGCAACGTATGAGTTTTACATGACATTTCATGGCAATAAAAACATCTCCTTCCACTGACCTACAGTATAAAAATCACTTGAAAATAGAATTCTTACCGAAACAAATATTCATAAGTAAAGGTAACTAAGAATATTATTTTCTGAATTACAGCAGATTGCCGGCATATACTGTCATATGTTAAACCATTTATAAATGTGATAATTCCAGTGGGTCTCCAAAGACATTGATATTGATATTCTGGTGGTGTATCTACTGACCTGATCAAATCATCTGAAATATACTCAAATAATCTTTTTTCATAATTGAAATTGGACATTAGTGGAGTTCAAGGATAGGACACTGGAGACACCAGACCTTGTGTGGTTACTGAGCAGGGATGGTTCTGTTGCTAAAATCCCTTTAATAGTGAATCTTAAAGTGCTTAGCCACCTATATATTAAAATCCAAAAATTTCTCACTGTTTTCTGAAACTACTTCGACCAAATCCACACAGACCCCCCCTTTCCATATTTAGCAATACATTTTTCCAAAACTTTCTTTTGTGGGTAAAAAAATTGATAAAATCATGAAAAAATCAGAATCATGGTTTTTTGGATTATTTCGCTGAAAACTTTGACTTTTTCAGATTTTACTCCCAAGACCTGCAACTTTTTCAGATTTGATGCCCAAAAAAACAAAAAAATCTTTTCATTATTGAATGAAACCCAGTTTCTACATGAACTTGGTAGGTCTGAGTTGGAGTATGTTTTTATTCAGATGTTTAACACCATTGGGGTTTAATAAATCACAAAATTTTTTAACTTTTTTCTACAAAAAAAATAGTTTTTTCCGGACAGAAGTAAACCATATATTCCTGAAGAGTATCCATATATTACTGAAGAGTATCAAGGGTATAAATTCCTAAAAACTGGGGCCTTTACTTTCCATTTAAGTGACATTACAGGAGCATAACCATCAAATACTCACCCCCCCCCCAACCTGATATATCCAAAAACTTTTCTATAGCCTACTTTAGTACAGGATATCACTGCAAATATGGAACTCTTACACGGTACTGGGTACATGCTCATTTGGGAGAAGAAAAAGAGAGAGTGAAGAGATGCTTTATGTTTCAGACAGTTAAATATGTCAAGGGAATTAACAGGATTAAGGATGAAGCAATTTTTCTTAGAAGGAAGAAGATGGCTAAAAAAAGGCAATGTATTATATGGAGTGCTGAAGACTGATTGCTCAGACACTCGAGTCCATGAACTGTAGACTTTACAGCCTAAGTAAGCTCCACTTGAGTGCCTCAATCAATCAGTGCTCCAGCCCACTGAACACCTCCTTGAGTTTCTCCTGAGTAATCTGTTTAAAATGGTCCTGCTTTGATGATGTGCCATTGGCCACAAATGTTGGGGACACCTATAGACTCTCCAGGAGAAATGTTTGTATTATTCATGCCAACAGTGATCTACAGCCCCTTAATAAACGAGTAGCTCTGAAACATAAGGGATGCTTAGTATGACTGAAGTGCATCATGATTACATTACAGTTTCACCAATGGGGCTCACGATCATATCACTACAATTTGCTATGCAAGTATGGCTTCAACACTGCCTACCGGCCAGTAACCTCTTTTGGTAGCAGTGCCAATAGAATGACCATCTATCAGAAGATTTAATATTTTCTGCAATTTCGCCCCCCTCACCCACTCACCTTTCCTGCTCTGGGGTCCAGGGGGAGGCCCCAACATTGGTGCAGAGAGCACAATTGCACTCTCTTGCACCTGTAAAGCTGAATTTCCAAAAATTTAGCTCATAAAAGAAACACGAGCAGCTTTTTGTTGCGTCTGGTAACCTATTTGGGGCTGCTACCACATTACTGCATTGGCACAACTCCCCAATTCATACCATTTAAACAGCTTCCACTCAATTCCACTATCAGGCCTCCTTTCTGATTAGGGGTTATTGACCTTCTCCCTACCTCAGCATAGCTGTTGAAATTGTAATCCTGTTTCATGAAAGACTTGGGTACAATTTATAATTAAAGGAAAAGGAAATGCTAAAATTAAGTAAGCTTTCTCAGAAAGATCTGTATAAATACACTAGGAAACCCTATTTCTGGCCTTCTATTGTGTATACATGAGCTTCTGAATTACACTTCCTTCTTTCATCTTAAACCTCCAGGGCTAGGGCCTGAGCATGCTCAGCTAGCTCCTCTCCCCTCATGGCAGTAATCTGAGCCCAGAGCTATGAGACTCAGGCAGGAAGTTAGATCAAACCAAGCTAATATGGGAGCTGCTATCCTGAACAAACAGAGAGAGAGTTTCTAGAGCTGTTTACTCAGGTATAGGGTTGCCACCTGGCCAGTATTTTACCATCCTGGCCGGCATTTTTGATGGTTGATCCCAATGTTATTAATAGGAAATAAAGATAAATATATAGGAATGCCGGTATTTTTTAGGTGGCAACCCTACTCAGGTATGGTAAAGAATTCTGCAGAATAAATAAAGCTTGCACTGTTGTGGCTAATCTATTGCCAATAAACTACCTTGGTAGCTTTCCTTCTCCTTTAAATGTATTTCCCAGTTATAAACATTAGTTCAGGTCTGAAGTAAGCATTAGTGATGGGCGAATCTATCCCGTTTCGCTTCGCCGAAAAATTTGCAAATTTCCAGCGAAATTCGCGAAAAAATTAGCGAAACGAGTCGCGGCACGTTTTTGACGTGCGTTGCATCGTTTTCGTGGCGTTGCGTCAAAAACGACGCACGACTCGTTTTTTTCATTCCGCAAATTCTCCCCTGGCGAATAAATTCGCCCATCACTAGTAAGCATCTCATCAAAGCTTGATGTTATTTGGGTGCATGTCTTCTTCTTGTAAGAACATCTGTTTTATAGGTTCTTGTTGCTAAATCCACTATATTCTATAAACCCTTTTGTTTTCCAAAAGCAATTTTTACATTCATTTTAATATTAATTAAGGTTCGTCTTGTCACCTTGGTAATCTACTCCAGTCTAATCATGTCACAAATAGCAGAAATAATGTCACCATAAAGTTCCATTTAATCCCATAAGCCACAGAAAGGTGATTCCGCTGAAAATGAAAAGGGAGGCTAAAGCAATAAACTTACCGTTAATCAAATGCACTTTCATATAAAGAAATAAAATAAATGCAATATTGTAAATCCAGTGTTAAGCAGCTTTACATGTACCAGCATTTTAATTTTTGAGAACCAAATAATTTATTTATCACATTATTTGTCTCGTGTTTACTGCCTGAGCTCACGGTGCCCTTCAGTTTGCAGGAATAATTTCAGGCAAGGAAAATCAGCGTGACCATTGCATTAAAGCAATACATTGCCACCCGCAGTGCAGATTGTCACTCCTCAAATTCTTTCTGGAATATTCTTTTGCAGAGGAAAAAAAAAAGCAAAGATTGATTTGATATGTTCTATGGATTTTGATCATTGACAAGATTAGGGCGGTCATATGTAATGAAGCCCATTAGGGATCTAATAAAAAGAAAATCTGGTTAAAGCTTTTACTGAAAAACAAAGTCATTTAGGTTATAAGACAAAGTCTACATGTTAATAACATTTTATATTGCTATCTTTATTTTACAAATGCATGAAATTATTTTTATGCTGGAAATAATACCATTGACTGAGTGTAAAAATAACCAGGGAGTATAAATTAACCAAGAATATACTAGAGCGTATAGAAGGAAAGTACAATTTCAAGCACAGTCGCCATGTGTTTCCCCCACAATGTATCGTTTCTTTTCCGAAATTCTAGAGACATTGCAGGCACAACAGGGCAATTCGGATGGCGCAACTGTGCTGCATCTGCTACAGTTGCGTCCAATTCGCCAAACTAGTGCAAGGGGTTTTCTATTAAATTTACTGCAGGGAAAAGTGTGAATTGCCCTCTGCGTCTGTGGATGTAAATGAGCCCTACTCTTCAGTGCTGAATTCAGTTTTCACTGCAAGATGAACGGGGCAGTAGAAAAGTGAATATACATGTGGGGGTATTTGGGCTGATTGGGCCTCTGTGCTCCTGAAATGGCAGGGCCTATTTTGACTCTCAGTCCAGGCCTGCCTACACCCCATCCTTTTTACAGGCACATTCCGTTCCAGGAGATAGTACCTTGGTAGCTGAATTCTGTTCCCATAAATCACAAAGTTTTCCAGAGTCTCCCCTGTGTGCCAGATGTAAGTTCTATCTGGGGAGCCGGCGGCTAGTTATTTTTCTGTCTTTTGCAAATCTTTGCCCTATTTTATTTGTTTAATCTCCCATATCAGTGCATGTTGCTTCAATTTAAGATTATTTTATTTTCTAAACATCTTTTTGGCTCGATAAAATGATTCCAATTTCCCCAGAGCACCGTTCAGTGTGGACCCACTGTTATTTATATGTACTTTTGAATTGCCTCTTGTATGTTTTAAGACTATACATTATTTGATGTTCCGTTCGCTAATGTATATACGTTAACTTATGTCATTTTTAGTGTCTTGCTACTGAGCAACAAAGCCTTTTACAATGATACTTTGCATTCAGTTATTTCACCTGTCTGTCCTTATGTTTGCTATGGCAGCCATACATAGATTGATATCCTGTTCTCTCCCACCAATTAGTCCACTGGCTTGTTCCAATCGTTCCTGAAGGATTTGGTGAAAAATTTAAATTCCAAACAACTTTTCTATATGCTTTTAGTGTAGAGGTATACAAGCAAATCTCCTCTTCTTTCGGGCGGCAATCTCCCCGAACTGCCTTCCCCTCCTGCCTTCCAATCGGCGGGATGGTACACCGAGCACATTGTTTTTCCGAAGTCACCCAAAGTTTCCTCATGAGGATTTACATTCATGCGGGCGGGAAGGCAGTTCGGGGAGATTGTTGCCCCGAATAAGAGACTATTTGTCGCTGGGCTACTAATTTCCCCGAATCTGCCCATGTGCCTCTACCCATAGGGGTTTATTGAATGCTAAAAACTTGAAAAATGTTTCCTGATCAGATTTTTTTTTCTAATAAATAAGGGCAAATTATGGATTCTTGTTTGGTCGGACTTCTTTTATTTAAAACATGTAAATCGCCGGCAGGATAGCACAGGAGTGTCTCGTGAGGAAACTTTGGACGACTTCGGCAAATGAAGTGCTCCCTGTTCCATCCCGCGGTGATTTACATTCGTGCCAGCGGGAAGGCAGTTCGGGGAGATTGTAACCCCAAAGAAGAGGGGATTTGTCTGCCTGTGTGCATCTATTGTTATTTATCAGTCTGAATGCTAAAAACTCAAAAAAAATTCCCGATATGTTTTTTTCAAGTTCTTTTAATTGGTAAACGAGGGCAAATAATGGATTCTAGTTTTGTTGGACTTGTTTTATTTCAAAATATCAGAAAAAATGTTATTGTGATAAATTAACCCCTAAAAGGTAAAAAATTCAGTTATCCAATTCCTGGGAATTGGAGTCTTGGCTGGAGAAGATCATTTACAAATGACTTTTAAATCATTGATCATTTTTAATTAAAGTCCATTCTCTGAATGCATATGGTCTTTTAAAAAAGAGAATGCAGCAACGAGTTCCACTTGCAAAATCTGCAAATATTGGGAATTGGAAAAGGCATGTTTTTGGGTAGGATTTTATTCATGTTTTTGGGTAGGATATTCATAGAATAATTCAAAGAATGAATTGATAAATGATGATATCATAATCCCACACATTCTGTTACTTTACATAGAGAATACCTTTTTTCTTTTCCCTTCCCCTTTTCTTCCTTTGCCAGGGAATTAGGCGCTTGGCTGCATACATCAAGCTTGCAATTAAAATGTAAGGGCAGTATGTAATAAAGAATAAAAATTCAAAAATAATATGAAACATTTCACAATATTTTGATGTGCGTTAGACAGGTTATTATGTTGCGAATACTAATTGAGCATTGTACATTACTAAGACTAGTTTCAGTAGAGTACTGTAATTTTTATGTTGCAACTGCTTTTTCATTAATATGCATCATGAACATTTTAAAACATTTAAATGCACAAGCTTTATATACAATTGGTGGTCAAGTTTCTATAGGTTCATGAAAAATCTATTAACCATGCACCCAGGAAAAGAAAAGATGTTTTGCAATGTGCATAATTTTTCCATTAACAACATATTTGTTGTTGGGAAATTATCATACTTTCATTCACTTTATCCATGTTTCTTAACCTTTTTTGAACAGGATTCATCACTAGAACCAATAGTTGGTGTACATTTAACTCTATATAGATATAGAACCTCTTATCCAGAATGCTTGGGACTTGGGGTGTTCATAAGTAATTTGGATGTCCATGTTTTAAGTCTACCTAAAAATATTTTAAATATGAAATAACCCCAATAGCACTGTTTGCCTCCATAAATGAAAAACTTCTAAAGGCTCAAGTTCCATTTGCATTTGTACTTCAGCTTGTAGAAAGACCAATTTGAACAACAGAACTGACCCTCCATGATATTTTAAGTGGTTGGTGGAAGTGTTAGATATTAAATCACCACTATGCTATTTCCCTTTGAAACAATTTTACAAGTACCGATTAGGTACCTCCTTCTACTCATCAGAGACATCATTTGTGAAATACAGGGACTTGTACATCAGCCTGCTCCCACTTTTTGGGGTATTGGGCAGGTAGAATGTATTTGTTAATATACATACATTATAATCCGACTTATGTCCTTATAGAAATGTTGTAACTGTAAGCTTTGTAACTTCTTCCTTAACAGAAAACTACAACCCCTTTATTTGTACACTGATACATCCTTATACATAAGCTCACATTGTGCCAACAAATCATGATGACATGAATGGACTGATGAAACTTGATTCACTCCTTTTTAAAAAAACTGTGTGAAATGATTTGTTGTAAAGTTATATTTCATTACACTTGATTAGAATAAAGAATCCACCAAATAGTGAATGACAGCTGCAAATGGATGTACTGAAATTGAAATAAAGATAAGAGAACTCTGTTAAATGATCAAACTTTCGCAATTGCCCCTTTTCTCCTCAATTCTGACTTCATATAAATCATCTATTATCATAATTAAGTTGGGAAATCCTTGGCAAGACCTACTATATATGGGACTCACTTACAGATACTATGCAGTTAATCCCTAGTTCTGATATTTCTTCAGGGAATTTGTCTAAATAGCTGAAAAATCCTAGATAAATGATAAATTACGTTCTCTCTTAAACAAAACTTTGCTATGACTCACCTGGGTGGTGAGTGGAGACCCTAAGAGGGTAGATAGGAGAATATAGGCAGCAAAGATCGTAAGTAAGCGAGCACTAGGTGCACGAGATAGTAAGGATATTTAGTAAGGGCAACTGTGGCCCCATCAAGGAGAGAAGTGGAGTTAGTCTTCTATGGGCACTCCATAAATAAGGGAACCAGTGACAGTCAATGACTAGGTAGGAAGGACACCAAGGCTTCAGGCAAGGACTTGGATAAACTGGGCCTAACCTGGAAGAGTTGGAGGGGTATCTCCCTGAAGGTATAGGGCCACTATTGGAGTGGGGGGATATGGGTGGAGCATTTACAGGACCACTAGGTGGTTAGGTGGGATCCAAGGTCCTCAAAACAGTGTGCCTACTAAAAGAAAGATAAACTGGTTCAACAGAGTGTATCTAAGGTGTCTGTTGATGCATGTATATGTGCGCAATGCAAAAAGCTTCTGGTGTGCCTGTAAATAAAATCTTCTGTTTCATTTTTCCATCTTGGTCCATGTGGTGAGTACTGCTGGGGTTTACTTTCCCTTTAAATCTGGAAGACCCTCGCACAGGTAGTTTACCTTGGAAAATATTTTTTTTAAATGATGTATGCACTGGGATTCTAAACCAATTTGCAATCACACTTAATTTTTTAATTTTGGTGCATTGTTAAAGGTTTGAACTTTTTCTTCAGACCAAGTATGTTTTGCTGGGGATATAGCCTTACCCAGGTCAATGCTACAGCCATTATACAACACTGAAACAGAGGCCGTGATTTGCAGAATGTCTCCGGGAAATGGGGACTGTACTGTATTTGTTTTCACAGAGATTTGGTTTTCTGTTTCAGTGACATATTGAGATAGAAATATACAAATTATGAAGAAACAAATAATATACATATTATGTTGAAAATGACAATTTCTTTTATAAAAGGGTAAAAACGAAAACCATGAATGTCCCGTAAGGTAACTTTGAAGCATTTGAATGAAATAAACAGGTTTTCAGTGGAATGGCATGGCACTCACATGTTGTATGTTCTCTTGCAGTGGCCTGCACCACTGGTGTTTGTTTTAATGGAGGGAACTGCGCTGATGGATCCACTCAGCAGTGTTTTTGTCCAGCGGGATTTCAGGGGCCACGCTGCCAGTATGGTAAGTGACCATTGGTTATTTTTAAAAACAGTACCGAGGATTATGCACAATGTGTGTCAGAAGAATAAACAGAGGCACGATTTCAGCTGTATTAATGTCTAAAGAAAGCAGAGCAATGCACAGGTCTACTTGCCTTGGCTAAGGTACTTTTTAGTAAAACATATTCATTTAATTTGCTGTTATATTCAGTAGAAATTAGGCAAATATTCAAAGGAATGTATTGTGCAAAAAATAAGCAATGTCAGGACTGTCCAACTGGAGCCTCCAAGGCCACTAGCCTGCTTGTGGTCTCCATATGAAGCACATCCACCTTTAGAACATACTCACCTGGCTACATAATTGGCTCACTGCCCATAAATGAGTAGGCTCGGGTTTCCCATGTTGTGGGAACTACTTTTCATCATGTTTTCAAACCATGGTCTACCATCTCAAGTGGAACCTGCTATGTAAATGTCACAAATATAAATTTGCTGGCAATGTAGTTGTGGGTACATTTGGAATGTCTCCATGTGAGACTGAAACTTCGGATTAAGATGCTTTTTGTGTGAAATAAAAATCACAACTCATTACCACAACAGAGTGCGGGTCCTGCTTTGAAATGCAATTACAATGGACTGTGCACCTCTGGCTTCATCCTTAAAGGGGAATTCAACCCCGCCTGCGCCAAACCC
>CM044444.1:81506691-81523182 GCA_024363595.1 Xenopus borealis
ATCTTATTGGCTGCTGTGGGTGACGTTCAGTTTGTCGCGCGTCTTTTTATTTTGACGCGCGTTTGCGGCGTCACGGCTCGTCGCGCGCCGAAATTTCGCCGCACGGCGAAACGAGTCGCGAGGCGAATTTTTGCCAAAGTTTCGCGAAAAATTCGCCCGCGTTGAAACTCAGAAATTCGCTGCGAATTTAACTATGGCGAATTTATTCGCCCATCCCTACCTATTTGGAATACAAATGATATTGGATGGCAAGTTTGATGTTTCATTTCTTTAAACCTAGTAATTTTTAAAACACACACGTTGCCTTCAGTACTGCCGCCTAGAAACTCTCAGATAAAAGTGGAATCATTCTGCTCTCCTACAATCCAAAGAGATAAAGTGACCTCCCAGAGAACACAAACTTCCTATATTAGGTGTTAAGCAAGTATTTTCCTGTTAGAGAAAGCTGAGTGTATGCAGAGATCATTCTGCATGGAGAAGCCCGGTCTTTATTAAAGGCAACATTACTTGACATAAGATGTTTCCTCTGAGCAGCTGATTTGAATCACAGGCATAAAATCACTTACTTCATTCTTCCATTACCTTACAACTGCTGAATCAGGTTGCTCGTTCTTATTGCTTTTGCTACATCTCATGGAAGGAACTTTAATTGTTTTTCCAGTTGCAGATTATTGTGCTGAAGTGCCTACAGTTTGTTCCAGAGCTTCCATCTGCTATACTCCTTGCACAAGAGAGATTAGAAACAATCTGCTTTGCTGTACTTAGTGCTATTGTTCCACTTGTGGAGCAGAAGGGGCCAATTCCAGTGATGTATTGGCATAAAAGTCCAGGTGTTAAGAATCTCTAAACTGAACTTGAAACCTTTAACTAATGCAATTCAAAGCAACTTTACATTATATAACCATTAAACATTTTCAGTACTTTTAAAGTTATTGTGCAAATTTGGTGTCATGTACAGTAAGTCCTTATTGAAGATTTATATCTATCCAAGGAAGGGGAGCTGTTAAATGATTTCATTTGGGACAGAAAGACAGCATTGTTGCTGCATGTGTCCTACCAGAAAGTAATCTTATTAATATCTATTGAAGCCACTGTATATGTGTATGATCTGACCCTTCAACAAAGCAGTGTCTTCCCTAACATCCCAAGTGGGCCAGTCTGATAAAGAGGAGGTGAATGGGGAGCTGGAGTCAGACCAAAAAGATTTTTTTCAATGTGATAATGTAATTTTCACTGGAGGCTTATTACTTAGGGGTTCCTAGAAATTGTGCCTTTATAATTGGCCAGGACGTCCTAATGACTTTCTCAATCTATTTACTTTGTCTTCCAAACATTGGAACCGCGTTAAATTAAAATTTGAGATCAAGGCATTTTTCTTGAATTTTAGTGATTAAATTAAAGTGAATAGTTTAAAGATTAAATTTAAATCAAGTTGTCTCTAATTTTAGAAAAAGTTCTAGTTTTGGAAATATATATTCAAGAGTTTGCAGACACACTGAAAATAATTAGTGGGATACATTTTCAGTGCAACAGTTTTTTTGCATGCAATTGATTTTTTTAGTAAATGCACTGATAATTGAGAAAATACTTTGTTTTAAATCATGCCCTTAGAGTGTAGATTTTGGTTCTAAAGGCTACACCTGGGCTTTATACTTCCTTTTGGTTTGTGACAATACCATAGAGTCAGAGCCCATTTGCATGCATTGAAATTGTGAAGCCTTGCTCTCTAGAATAAAATCTCTTGAAAATAAGCAATATGTTTTGCATGTAGAAATTGCTCCTTTTAGTATGGCTTTTATTGTACTTGGAACCAAAATCCTTCTTCTCCACGAAGAAGCCGGAGAAGTCGAGGGATGAATAAATCCCCACTGGAGATTTTCTGGGATATAATCTTTCATGATGGAAGTCTCAGCAGGAGAGAAAGGATAGGTGTGACTTCTAGGAGGCATGGTTTCAGGAAGGAGATCCATGGGGCAATCTTGGTAACGATGTGGAGGGAGGTATTTTGCAGACTTTTTACAGAAGACATCAGAGAATTCCTTGTAGAAGGATGGCAGAGCTAACAGTTCAGTGAAAGAAACAGTCACCCGGTGAAGTGGAGTAGCAGGAAGACAGTGTTTATGACAAAAAGGACTCAAACGAGAGATTTGCCCAGAAGACCAATCAATGTAGGGATTGTGTAAGCGCAACCATGGTAATCCCAACACTACAGGAGAGGAGGGACAAGAAATAATAATTAGAAAAAGTAAAGTTCCAATCAGTAAGGGTAATTCCCCAGTATTCAAAGAGATAATGTCTGACGATAAAGTTCTGTTGTCAATAGCAAAGACCCACAAGGGAGAAGACATAGGGTACAGGGGAATACCCACTTGTTTTGCAAAAGCGATGTCAATGAAGTTTCCTGCAGCCCCAGAGTCAAGGAATACAGATACTTGAATAGTTTTGGTGGCCAGGTGAAGCTGTAAAGGAAGATGAAACTGGTGAGAGTTCTTTTGAAACTTAGAAGAGATGACGCCAACAGATGACACCAGGCTTACTTTGGGGTGGAGAACTCGGCTTCACAGGACAGGAATTAGCACAGTACAGACACAGGCCAACTATACGCCTTTGAAGTTTCTCTTGCTCAGAGAGACAATCCTATCTCTGAAGAATTAGTTGACAGCTGTTGGGTAGGTGAAGGTAACATAGGTCTTTGGAAGTGAGGTGCCAGCATTGGTTGAAATTTCTTGCTGCGCTCCTTGACGGCTTGATGCTCCCTAAGGTGAGTGTCCACTTTAATGGTGACAGCAATCAAATCCTCCAACGATTCAGGAAGTTCCCTGGAGACTAGGTCATCTTTGAGTTGAGTCTACAGGCCTTGGTAGAACACTGCCTTGTATGCCTTGTCATTCCATGAGGTCTCTGACATTAAAGGTCTAAAGGCAATAGCATACTCACTGGCACTGAAACTGCCCTGACTGATTTGCAGAAGGTGAGATGAGGTATTAGCGACCCAACCAGGGGCATCAAAGATAGTTCTGAATGACAGAATTCTTTTACATCAAACATCAACGGAGAATCCTTCTCCCAAATAGGTGTTGCCCACCCAAGAGGTTTACCCTCCAAACGAGACATCACGTAACCCACTTTCGCCTGCTCAGAAGAGTATTGTGAGGGTTGGAATTCAAATTGAATAAGACACTGGGGGACAAACCCTCTGCAGGCTTGCAGATCCCTGATGTAGCAAGGAGGAGTAGGACTGCGTGGCTCATGAGCTGGAGTGACTGCTGGTAGAGGAGCAACATCAGCAGGGGATTCCCCTCGTCAGGAGGAGTGGGAGGCATACCCACGTGGCGCCCATGGGCACCGCCATTTTGGGAATGACGTTGGAGAAGATAGGCAGAACACCCGGAGCTCCGGGTAAGGCTCTGGGCGGCATTCGTGACACTTTCTTATTGTCATTCTGTAAGTGAATTATTCAGAGATGCGCTAGACTAGGGGTCCCCAACAACTGATCAGCGGACTGTACTGAACTGGGCCTCCTCTGGTCCCAGCTGCAGTCTATAATAGCTGCAAACACAATGAAAAAGGCCCTAATTGGTCCCAGTTCCTCTGCAAACAATAAGGCTGTGGAATTTCAACTGTAAATAGTGAGTGATTAAGGACTTGCCTGCCTACGTCGGCACCCTTGCCTAGCATAAATCACCAGTCACTGCATGCAACGGCTTTTTCTAATTATACTCTATCTTTATTGCAAATGGAAATGGTAGCTTTATTTATGCTTCTTTCATTATTGCATAAATCTCAGCTAACGGCCATTGTGGAAAGCGCTGGCAGGGCATGTTAGCAGACGAGTCTGTGCTCTCCTTATCATTGAGCAGTTTTTGCTGCAGCACATTGGGATCATTTCAATGTGACATGGAATCCATTCAGGCGAAACCATAGGTATAATGGCATGAGAGCTTGTGATCGTTCAGTCTTTATCCAGGGGGAGGGGGGTCTAACAGCGCCATCTCTAGGACAAGTTCACTTCTAGCCCTTACCATCGTTTTATAGAAAATGTAATTTCAATAAATTTCACCATGAGCCATAGGCATTGAATATTTTAACTTTTTAAGGCAGTCAAAAATAACACGGAATCAAAGACTATAAAATTCTAATTAATCATGATTCTAAGGAGCTGCTGAATTTATCAGCTAATTACTTTCTATCTCTCTACCGCTCTCCATCTGCCACCTATGGACATCACTATATGTGCAGCTACCGTTCATTGCTCAGTATGAAGCTTTATTTAAATAGGAAGTTTATTTTCACATTTGCTTTTACTGTGGCACGGACATTCTGACATTATTTGCAGATGGTCTTTAGCAACAGGAGTATAATAAGAATAGCAAAGGTAACACAGCAATATTTAAACATAGGGGGGAAAAGTGAAGGAAGAGAAAAAAAAAAAACAAACAAGCCACATAGTTCCAGGTCGTATACAGACATTACCAGTTGCAGATGGTCTTTTAATCTGGTCGCTGTGGTTATTAAGGCCTAGCAAATAGAAGGCAGGTTCTTCTGCATTCTATAAGCAAGTGCACTTGGACTGCACCCTGATAGGAATGATGGGTGCTGTAGTTTAGCAACAGATGGAGCCTTGTGTGTATAATGAAGTATTGAAGCAAAAACATAGGAAAGTGAGCCTAGGGCCTGCGCCACTGACCGGGTAGAGTGTAATCTAGATAGAATGCATTAAAATTGCATGTATTTGTATCTGCCAACAAGTAATCCAGCTTGTTTTATACATTCTGAAACATGATGTATTGTTCCTTTCAGCCTAACTAGAAATGTCAGACAACAATCAGACGTCCAACATTATATTATAAGTGATGTCCTGGAAACCCTTGTAATATTATACGGTATCATTTGTTCCTATCAGTGCAAAGCAAACCTCTGATCCTCTATTGAATTACCCAGCTGCATCTGTAAAGCGTGTTCTTTAATGCTTGGATTTAGCAAACTGTTTTAGGCTTATGGCACGATGGGTGTTAATCTTGTAATCTCTTGACTGATTGCCATAGCAGAATATGGAAAAGAGAATTTTTGCTTATTGGCACAAAAGGGCAGTGACAGAAATGTCTGTATTTCTGAGCAGAGATACATGGGGTTTCATGGACTTTAAATCAGGATTGTCAGTAATGAAATTTATAATATAGGGTCCTAGGTTTAATTTCAGCCAAGGCATTGTCTGCAAGGCTCTTGTATATTTTTCCTGTGTCTTGTTAGTTTTCCTTGCACACTGCAAAAACATATGGAAAGGTTAATCAGTTTCTAATAAAATTGACCATCAGGGTCAGAGTCGCCTACCAGGAAAAATCCTGGTTAGGGTTGCCATTTTACGGCCTGGCTAAATCTGGGCAGGGGGGTGGGGCTATGATGCAATGGGGGTGGGCTGTAAATCTATGGGGGATGGGTCATTATGTCAGGGGTGGGGCTATAACATGGCGATCTGTGATCATAGGGAATTATGCCCGGCTTTGCTAATTTGGAGAAACTGGCAGGCAGTTTTGTCCTGGGCAACCCTTCAAAAAACTGGGCTGTCCGGTTTGAAACCGGACTGGTGGCAACCCTAATCCCGCAAGTGGCTGGGTGGTGGGCCCTTGAGTTGGGTACCTGGTGTGCCCCAGCCCAACTCTATTGACCATAGTATGTGTGTACATTTTTTAAGACTCCACTAAGGTTAGGACTGATGTGAATGAAATGAAGTGCGGTGAAATATGTTTGTGCATATAAAATATAATCATTTCATCTCCCTCCCCCAGTTAAATTTTTCCTTATTTTTATCTTAGTGATTTTTTTTTACACCATTGTCTCTTCCTTTTCACTTAGTTTTTAAATTTCGTCTTCATTTTAATAAACTGACTTGAATAAAAAGTATTCAACCCTTTATAACGTGAGCTTATTCAGTTGTGCTTATGTAGATAAGGTGCCTAAACACTGTTTGAATGAATATAAAGTGATTTTTTTTAACACAAACATACCTGATTTCAGATATGTTTGTGTAAACATAACTACAGTATATTGCAACGTAGTACTGCACAACTGCTTGGGTGTAAAGAGCTTACAATCTAAAATAATAAAGAAAGTAATAACTGACACACAACTGATATCAGCATTTTATCCTGTAAT
Organism: Xenopus borealis; assembly: GCA_024363595.1. Classification (NCBI taxonomy): domain Eukaryota; kingdom Metazoa; phylum Chordata; class Amphibia; order Anura; family Pipidae; genus Xenopus; species Xenopus borealis. Next base: position 81,512,845 of record CM044444.1, read on the forward strand.
ATAAAAGGCACAGGCTTTCCCACTTGCTGGATGCAACAGATTCTGTAACAGATGCTCAACTGCAAACACATTTTGGACCCCCCCCCCCACTCCGAGCTGTGCTGTTGATTAATCTAGTTACTTATTCACTTAGTACTATGTCATATACACTAAGTACTAAATGGTGCGTTTACTAAACACAAAATACAGACAAATTTAACGCAGAATATGTTTTCGCGAGTTTATTAACCTGCGGTAAATATAAATTTGCAAATTTTCTTGCGCAAGAATATGTATTCGCCAGTTATCGCATCCGCTGAAAATAACGCTACGTAAATATTAACACATGGTTTACTAAGCAGCGAAATGTGTGAAAGACAAAATTAACGCCAGAATATTCGCAACATTTTACCGCCATCTGTATAGTGGCGTTAACTTATTTTTTGGCCAGAAAATTCTCAATGGGAGTTTAATTCTCATTAAACTGTGCATTTAAATGCTACAAAGAGATAACTGATATGATTTCTTGTTCATATGATTCTATTGGCAGAAGTGTGTGTTCGTGGGTGGATGAAGTATGGGTTTATATGATACATACATGTTTGATTGGTGTCACTCTGTAATGCTGTTGGATGGTATAATCATCAGTCAGTAAAGTTTGAGTTTTGAAGATGTATTTCTGGCAATAAATGTCACAGTAAAAATTGCCATAATTAACACCATTATTAACGCATAAAACAAGACTATTTTCTAGAATAAATATATGCAAATGTAAATTGTCGCCAGAAAATTTGCAACTCGCTAAAATTACCGCTAACATAAGCTGGTTCGCTAACATAGTTACCGCAAGTGATCGCAATGACTTCTGAGCACATCGCTGTTTGGTAAACTTAGTCGCTGCGAATATTCTGGCGGAAAAATATTCTCAGCGATAACATGCGGAAACTTAAGTTCACATTTACCGCACTTTAGTAAACGGACCCCTAAATGTTTTAAGTAATTAAAGGGGAACCCCACACAAACACGTTTTTAACCATGTAATTCCAAATAGATTTTCACTTAGGGCAAATTTACTATTATTACCCAAAATTCCTACAATTTAATTCAAATAGTTTTAGCTATCATTTTGCTCGATATTCGATTTCTCGATGAATTTGTACGATCGGATACCGATTTCCTTCGAGCATCCGAAAGTTTCGTACGATTCGAACGATCGAACGCTTCGATCGTACGAATGGTATTCGAGCAGGACTTAGTCAAAGAAGCCTATGGGGGGGGGGGGTTCCCATAGGCTTCTATTGCAATTCGGTAGGTTCAATCTGGCGAAGTAGGCAGTCGAAGAATTTAAAAATTTTGATTCCTTCGATCAATGAATGACCGAATTATCGAATATCCGATCATTCGATCTATTTGATAATTCAGTGTTTGATGATCGAAGAGGCCAAATTAGAATATTCGAAGGTCCAATTAAATCGTACGATCTTAATTCGATCGTATTTGAATCCAATCACTTCCTACTTCCTGGACAGAGGGATTAATGAGCCATAACCTATAGATAAGGGAGGGAGCTTTTCTGGCTTAAGTGAACACAGCCCCTGTTATTCTCCACATTTGCCCTGTCACAATGAGCAGTCTGGGAAATATATAATTCCCTTTAGATCCTTTCCAGCTACCATGCTATGCTAGAAAGCAAATACATTTAAAATCCTCATCTTGTGGAGCTATCTAGCAATACATAAAGATCAATGTTGAACATTTCATTGGTTTCTATACAGTTTTACGTTAGCCATGCAGAATGTGTCATTCACATGTTTTCCGTATATGTTTCATTTTAAGATGAGGATAAAGGTAAACTGTCATGGGAAAACATGTTTTTTTCAAAATGCATCAGTTAATAGTGCTGCTGCAGTAGACTTCTGCACTGAAATCCATTTCTCAAAAGAGCAAACATTTTTTTATATTCAGTTTTGAAATCTGACATGGGGCTAGACATTTTGTCAATTTCACAGCTGCCCCTGGTCATGTGACTTGTGCCAGCACTTTAGGAGGGAACTGCTTTCTTGCAGGCTGTTGTTTTTCCTTCTCAATGTAACTGAATAGAACACAGTGGGACATGGGTTTTTACTATTGAGTGTTGTTCTTAGATCTACCAGGCAGCTGTTATCTTGTGTTAGGGAGCTGGTATCTGGTTACCTTCCCATTGTTCTGGTTTTAGGCTGCTGGAGGGAAAAGGGAGGGGGTGATATCACTCCAACTTTCAGTACAGCAGTAAAGAGTGATTGAAGTTTATTAAAGCACATGTCACATGACCAGGGGCAGCTGGAAAACTAACAATATGGCTAGCCCCATGTCAGGTTTCAAAATTAAATATAAAAAAATCTGTTTGCTCTTTTGAGAAACTGATTTCAGTTCAGAATTCTGCTGGAGCAGCAATATTAACTGATATATTTTGGAAACATTTTTTTTTCCCATGACAGTATCCCTTTAAAGCAAATCTAAAAGGCAGTTGGCACAGTTGTATGTTGATGATATCTCCATAACATAAATATACCAGTAATGCTGCATGGCACACACACAGAGGCTGTGTTGACCTTTTTGTGCTCTTCTATTTTCATTGTACAGAACATCCCCCTTTGTGCCTCGCATCAAGTGAGAAATAATTGCACAGCTATACCAATAGATAGAGATGAATTCCAAACCAGCAGGAGAAAATCAGCAGCTCTCAGACAATTAGGGGAGCAGGAAATTGATGGGAAACATCTTAATTGCATATTATCTGCTGTGCGAAAACCAAACTCTTGCCAAAATTATTAACATTCCAGCGCTATAACTGTACAGATTGTTCTTTTCTTTGCTCATTACACTAGTAGGTATGAAGTCAGAGTACCAGCAATAGATATGTATTTTATACCAGTAAATTGATTTTTCACATAGCCTGCAGATTTCCATCACCTGTCTGTTTCACAGAAACCATCTGCCACGTGTCATCCGAAATCTGGAAGCAGGTGTTTCCAGATGAAATAAATGGCAGGATTCCTGTGCTGAGAACATTCGTCACACGCTCTTTTTTCCCCCCCCGCTTGACAAATAGACAAAAGGTATCAATGGGTGTTACAGTTGTTATTGATAGAGTTGTTTTTGCTTCATTGCAGAATGCCTCCCATCTGTCCCATTTTCTGCAGGACAGTCCCGATTTTGACAGTTTTGCAGTCAAGGGTTTCTTATTGAAATGTCTCTAGTTTCTCTTTGATCTTCTGCACCAAGGCAAAAAAAAGATACAGGGGGAAATTCACTAAGCACCGAAAATGCGCTAGTGTTGACTTTGCCGACGTTCGCCGCACTTCGCCAGGGCTACTCAAATTTACTAAAATATGAAGTTTCGCTCAGGGAGGCGAACAGTAGCGAAGTTGCGCTACCGTTATTTCATCAGGCAAAGCACATTTATGCTAGCGATGCCTAATTTGCATAAACGTATAATACAAGTGTATGTTACAGCCACTACATTACACTACACAAGCCCAGGAAACCTTCAATAAATAAAATAAAGTTGTCCTATTGCCCTACATGTGCCCCCTGTATAGTTGAGTTGCCATATGTTAGGAAATGTAGGGGGGGGAAGGAGGGTAACCTCCAAAAAATTACCCTATTTTTCAGACTATCACCCTAAAAAAAGTAAAAGACGCCAGCGTTTTTTTTTTTTTAAACTCCTGTCTATTGTATTGAACTTCGCCAGGTCTGACCTGGCTAAGTAAAGTCTAGCGCAAGAGGTAATGTTCATGGGCATCTTAGTGAATTAGCGTAGTTACGTCCCTTCGTCAGTGTGCAACTTCGACTGGCGCAAGGATGCGCTAGTCTATTTACTTCGCTAGCGAATTTTCGCCAAGGACACTATTTGTAAATTGTCGAAGTCCAGCCACAGGCGTGCCAGGGAATCAAGGTGCTGGGAGTCCTATACTTAATGCTTGCGTAGTAGGCACTTCCTTGTGTGCTCTGCACCCCATTTTTATTTGTGTGCCCCTTACAGCTCCAGTACTTGCACCCCAACCCTTCACATATAAATATATATAATATGTTTTGTGATTTAAAGGTTTCAAATTTTATTTCCTGTGTGTTTGTTTCTTATCACCCCTGCCCATCATAAAATATATACAGGTATGGGATCCATTATGCGGAAATCCATTCTCCAGAAAGCTCTGAATTACGCAAAGTCTGGTCTCCCATAGACTCCATTTTATCCAAATAATCCAGATTTTTCAAAATGATTTTCTTTTTCTCTGTAATAATTAAACAGTGATTTGTACATGATCAAGATATAATTAATCCTTATTGGAAGCAAAACCAGTCTATTGGGGTTATTTAATGTTTACATGATTTTATAGTTGGCTTAAGGCATGAAGATCCAAATTATGGAAAAATCAGTTGTCCAGAAAACCCCAGGTCACAAATATAATGGATAACAGGTTCCATACCTGTACATATAGTATATCTTGAACTTTGCTCCAAAAGACATGCAGTAAATAGAGACTGATCATCAAAATTACATTTTTAGGTATGAAACATACACAAAAGTATATATTTTAACAGGGTCAGACTGGGTTGGTGGGCCCATGGGAAAAAACCCGGTGGACCCCAGCCGGCTCATACCTGCAGCACCCGCGGGCCCCTGGGGAGGGCCCTTTGTTTTGCAGCTCAGATGGGCCCCCAATTTAACCCTATGTTTTAAATTATCCCAGTCAGTATCAGAATGAAAAAATGTCTAATTTGAAAAAAAATTGCCCACTTGTGTCTCATCTTAGATCAAGCAATTCCCAGCAGTGCTGTCATTTCACATTGCAATTAGCGGGATGATTTATTGAGTTATATCATATCTGACAAGAAAGAATATACATTTGTTTTGTGTCTCAACTTGTAAGTGATAATCCCCAATACTGTTCGCTACGTTGAAACGTTCACCCCCGGTATACAAGCAAAATGTCAGCTTCAGATGCAATATGCCTTAGATCATAGAACGTGGAAGGAATGTTAACTGAACACAAATACGTTGCATTTACAGTTTTTATTCTCTCTTGTAGTTTTTCTGTGCCTGAAGGGCATGTCTTTTCTTTGGTAGCGCATCCGGGGCTTGTAAGGTAGGGAAGAAAGTAGATAAGATTAAGGCCTTCAACATCAGAAGGAACCATTGGTTTTGGTGGACATTTGTATGTTTTGTAATAGATATTAAATATATTCATTGTATATATGGGGGTTGTCCTTCATTTGAAGGTGGTAAGGGGCAGGCTGAACATAGTTTTGTTATTCTGGAAGTTGCCGATTTAAGGTGGCCATACACGGGCCGATAAAAGCTGCTGACAGACTAAGTCAGCAGCTTATCGACCATTGTGTGTGGGCCCTCCGACGGACTTCCCCGGTCGATATCTAAAAATCCTAAAAACGACTAAAAATCCCATCAGATCGCCGCCACATCTGTTCGTTGATTCGGTCCTGCGATCTGACCGCCCGTACCTCCTCCGTTGTGATCCGATTGTTGGGCCCTAGGGCCGACAATCAGATCACCCAATATTGCATACCTAAAGATGGGCATATCGGGGAAAGATCCGCTTGTTTAGCGTCATCGCCGAGCGGATCTCCCCTTGTATGGCCACTAGTGATGGTCAAATCTGGAGCGTTTTGCTTTGCAGAATTTCTAGAGGAATTTTTGAAACGGCGACAAACTAGCAAAATGCCGCTGCGTCTCATTTTGGATGCCAGTGCACATTGCCGGCGTCGAAAAAACAGACGCCTGTGTCCAAAACGAGACAGGGGTGAATTTTCCTGGCGCTTCGTGAATTTATTCGCCTGCAGCAAACTACGGGAATTTGCCCCAGGCAAATAAATTGGCCCATCACTAATGGCCACCTTTAAACTCTGTACTTTCTCCTACAGAAGTCTTGCAATATTTTCTTTGCAATTTGCAGTAGGGTGTGCTTTACACTCTATTGCTGTATATCCAATGAATCACTGTTACACACTAGATTAAACACATGTTTTGCAAATATCAATCTGTTTTGGCATTGAATTGTTCAGTCATAGAGAACTCACAATGATCATGATAAATACAAGATACTCAATAAGGAGCTTGCTAACTTGACCTGCTTGTATTTTTCGCTGGTTGCTAATCTTCTCAAATGAACAGTTTTAATCTATACAAATATTACAGCTGTATGTCTAACAGATGAAAGTGTGGCAATATGTTCCGGAGTATTAGCTGCCTGATGTCCTCTGTACAAATCATAATGAAGAAAAAGGTGGAGATGATAGACACCAGCAATATATGAGCATAAAGCAGAGTTTATTGGAATGTTGTTAGAAACATGCCTCTAATGGCTTGGCTATATAAATCACTCCTCTAGCTCTCCTTCACTCTCTGTACAGACATCTACTCTCCCTGAGCCCTTCCAAATCACTCAGTTCTCACTCTACCTTGCCCTCTGTATAAACCACTGGTCCCCAATCAATGGCACGTGAGCAACATATTGCTTACACACCCTTTGGATATTGCTCCCAGTGGTCTCAAAACAGGTTCTTATTTTTGAATTTCTGGTTTGAAGGCAACATTTGATTGCATAAAAACCATGTTGTCTGCCAAATAGAGCCACCAGTAGCCTGTCAGCAGGGCTGGAACTAGGGGTAGGCAGAAGAGGTAGCTGCCTAGGGCGCAACAATTGGGGGGGGGGGGCGCTGGTTAGCAACCTTTTCTGCCTACCCCTAGACCAGGCTCACCTGCTCACCATATTGAACTTGCATATACGAGCGCTGATGCTGCAAATGCACGTAAGCACACAACGTCACGGCGGAGGCACATGGAGGCACATGCATGTCAGTGCGCCCAGTCACTGTATATGCTCATGACGTCGGGGGAAGGAGGCGCATTTTAGGGTGCCTGTCAGTCCACATAGGCAGAGCCAGGCCAAGGGGTAGGCAGGGTAGGCACTTTTCAGTTCACCTGGCTTGTTGGCCTTATAATTTATAAAATTTGCATGCCCCAACCCCCCCACCTGCGCTCATGCTCCCCCACCTTGGAGTGTGAGTTAGCGCCTTCCATGCTAACACCCTGGTGCACATGTACAGTAGGCTGCAGCACCAGTGTGAGATATCAGTCACAAAGGATCAGTTGGGGTGTTGGGCAGCTGCAGAGAGGACAGGCTACAGGGGAGCACTCAAAATCGCACTGAAGAGACCTATCTGTCCCGCTGGCTGGGACCTGGGCATTTTTGGCAGCTGTACCTACCTTTTACAGTTTTACTACTGTCTTTGACGCTTGCTGCTGGAACAGGTACAGATCATGGGGGCTTGGGTTGGGCACAGGTACAGGTGGGGTTGTGGGCTTGGGTCCTGCAGTATTAAAAGTAGATATGGCTGGGCCTGGGCTGGGTGTTGGCTGCTGGCAGTGACACAGGTAGAGATCATGGGGGCTTGGGTTGGTAAGGTGTGAAATATAGGCCTGTGAAGGCACTGATTGGAACCCTTGCCTAGGGTACCAAACTACCTTGGCCCGGCCCTGCCAGATAGCCAATCAGGGCCCATAGTTGGCACCCCAGGGACCTTTTTCATGTTTCTTTTGCTCCCCAACAATCATTAGATTTGAATTTGGCTCACAAAAGATTGGGACCTCTGGTATAAACCATTCAGCTCTCACACTGTCCTGTCTCCTATATACAGTAAATCACCCAATTCTCACTTTGCTCTGTCATCTGTATAAACCAATTATCTGTCACTCTGTTCTTTCTTCTGTACGAGTTCCCAGTTCTCACTCTGCTCTGCCCTCTGTATAAATCGCCCAGTTCTAACGCTTCTCTCCATTTAATAAAGCAACCAATTCTCGCTCTGATTTAATTCTATACAAATGCAAATCAGCCTCAGGCGGAATCTATTGTCTACTTATTGAATTTACTGTACTGTGTACAAATTTTAGCTGCAAAAAGCCATATGATATTTGTAGTGGAGCGTTACTAAAAGGTGATGGTTAACACCACCACCTGCTGAGCTCAGTATAGGACTGGGTATACAGAGATCCAAGTAAAGGGAGTTATTTCAGTTATTTCACAGCAAGTGGCTATGTGATCTATTTTCTCAGTGAGCCATTACTGCAGATGTCCAGTCTGGCATTTATTCAGTGGAATAAACAAAGGGCAGTGGCAGAAATTTATTCAGCAGACGTATAAGTTGGTGACCCCAGGTCGACATAGGACTATTATAAAATAAGGTTCAAAAATGGTAATGACATTAGAATAACTGGAAGGTAGAGGTGCAGGGAGCCTTTAGTGGCCCATTTCGTAGGATCAATGTATGTAAAAGCTGTAAGGACCAATAAGTATGGAAAATAATCACCTGCACCCATGATCACGGTACATGTGTGGTAGCCACATAGTATTTTTTAAATGCCCCATGGCTGTGTGAAAGTGTACTGATGGCCATGGTGGGTACAAATGAGAAACATTACTTTTTTTTGTATAGTGCTCTATATACCATAAATTGTCTTTTACCCTGTATACACTGTACATAAGAGATAACAATTTGTAGTGGCACAGTTGGGAAAGTAAATAAACACAAATCAAATTGGATATTTCTATGATAGCTGCTTGTGTAATTTGTGTTGCCCTTTGTTGCAAGCATTTCATTGCATACCCCTGTGTGTACACAACTTCTGTTGCATCCGCTGATGCACTTTGTACTTTTCAACATGTCATTTGGCTGAATCTTTTATTTGATGCTATAGGATTATTCACCTGTACTAAGAAGATCTATTTAGATAATCGCCTACTGCATTGCTATAAATAATACACATGCCGCTACTGGTCAGAAAACTCCACTTATTTCTTATTTTGAGGCATACATTTAAAATAAATAAAAAATCTCTTGCCTTTTTAACAGCGCATGTAAAATGAATTTGTCAGGGTATTTATTTTATGGCTTTAATGGCATTACTCAGTCATAGCTGTTCCTAAACTTCAAGACAAAAAGAATCTCACGCTGTCACTACAGCAATAAATACGGCACTACCCAGACAGTAATTAATTTTTCATCGTATCAACTGAAGGGATTTTCTGAGCTGTTTTCTGCCTATAAACATAAAAAAGTGCACGGTCAGGAAAAGGAAGGGTGGGTAAGATATGATGGATTTTGGCAGTTAGAGGTAATAAAACAGATGGGTGATAGCTTATACGTGTGCAGCTAGGAGCGTATTTACAGGCATTCTATATATTAAAGCCACCTTGATTCAGAAACATCTTTTTTTGCAGTGACTTATATTGGCTTCACCTGGAGCTCCATGTGAGATATCTGTGGATTTCTAATAAAGCCCATCTACTCTGCCCAAGTTATTATATCTAATTTATTCTTCAGAGATTCCTACATTCATTTCACACAGGGTTATTTATCAGCCCTGATGGCAGATTATTTCAGAGATCTACCACCCCCATAATAATCCTAATAAAGAATGGGAAATGCATGGGAGCCTTGGGGTACCCACTTTTTCCACTCATTTCCAATGCTCCCTGGCTGGCTATTAAGCTGTGAGCTGTATGTCTGTGGGGTTAATTTCCTACCTTCTAGTTCATAAATGATCTGCTGTCTGCCGCTACATTGCTTAATGTGTTACAAGTTACATTATGGAGTTCTGTTTTTCCAATGGTGATACATCCTCAGTGGGCGGTTGGTTGGAAGAAATTGGTTTTTAATTGCTGATAATACATGATTAAATTGCCAGAAGCACCAAGAAAATGGAAAAACTTTGCAAGCATTTAAATATCATGTATGTTACATCGCACTTGCAAAACATAAAAAAAATATTACTTAGAAGAGATAAAAGATGCAGAACTAGCTAGTTATGCCACTGTTGAAAATTGTGCATTTGCTTTAGAAGCTGAAAAACAGTACAAGTATATAACATTACCCATGTAATGTAGCCATGTTGTGTAGGAGGGGCAGAATTTATGTGGATTATACCTTTTTAAGATGACAGCTAAGCTAATTGTTTTGTACTTAAAGGAGAATTCAACCCTAAATTTAAAAGAACCCTACCACCATACCCACCAAGACCCCCTCCTCCCCCAGCCTAAGTGTTACCCCGGGAAACTGCATTGGACTTCACGGGCGCCATCTTCAGTCGCTTCGGTAATGTTGGAATGAGACCGAAGCTTCGGCAATTTTCATGAGTTTCCATGAAACAGAAAATTGCTCTAACTGCACTTGAGCCACTCTCATTCCGAAGATTACCGAAGCGGCTGAAGATGGCGCCCGTGAAGTTTGATGCTTGAATCTGCAATGAGTGTTAAGTAAAACATAGTGGGGAGGAGGGACTTGGTGGAGATGGGGGGGGGG
>CM044444.1:81525257-81564377 GCA_024363595.1 Xenopus borealis
ATATATATATATATATATATATATATATATATATATATATATAGGTTTGTTTCAGAAGTAATTAAGTAATTACTGGGAGGTAATGTTATGTATTTTATTGTAAATGTTTTAGAATTTGTAAATTCCTTTTTTTTTACTGAGAAGCCTGCGACATAATTTCAATATGATAAGTTATAGTTGTATTGACAATAAAATATCCTTGTAAGCAGTTGCAAAAAACTTTTAAACTAATAACTAGCGATCATTCAATATGACCATAGGGAAGGGGGTGAATCTCCTGCCTCATAATAGTCGTAATAGCTTGGCCAGCACAGTGGTACCATTACCTGCTTTACACAGTGAACATTCAGCTCTGAAAGATAAACAATTCTAGTGTGGGTAGTTTTTTTGCTGCATTTTCACTTATCTTGTCCTTTCTTTAGATACGGCTGTGAGGGTGGGAACAAGATGTCACAATATACATGTTGCAAGTACTGTATTCTTCAAATCATATTGAAGGATATTCTGGGAGGCCTACTTCCAGAGAAGAGATCAGTTCAGGGGATTTATCAGAAAAATATAATTTCCCTACACCATAAACATACAGATTTAAAAGAAAAGGGCATCATCAAGTAATAGCCCAGCTAGGGTAATTAGGAAGTTTTAGCACTACTGCTGCTATTCTACCAAAGCACATTGGCAACTGTTATTATTCATCCAGTAGCAAAAGGTGCAGGTCACTGGACTTGTATAACCCCCCTAAATATTTCCGAAGTACAAAGCACTTTTATTAGGAAGTAACTACGGATGTTGGATGTCCCTCCAGTAACTCCCATCCCTTTTGTTTGGCCCCAAGATGAATCCCTCTCCAGTCTTTGTAACTATACGTACAGTTAATTTAAAGCCAAAATAATTTTCATCAGGGAATCCCACAAAGTGTTAAAAAGCATGCAGTCTTGGGCAAAACATTGTGAATGGTATTTTTTAATAGGTAATTATTTAAAGGAATAGTATAAAGCTGGTTTTGTAAAAATATTGATGTCTGATTTTATACCAGGGAAATATTGCTACAGGAAGACCAGTAACATTTTTTAAAAAAATCCGTTTGCCCTGAAAAAAAGAAAACCACCAATACATATTTCAGTTTAAATTTGCATAGTTTTTATTAAGAAATAACTTATCGATACTCTGCTTCTGCTCCTCTTCAGAAAAGGCAATCCATCGACGATTGATCAATTTGTCCTCTCTGCCTATCTCCTATAGAAGGCAGGGAGGAGAAATCGAGTGCCGCACGATGGATCGCCTTTTCTGAAGAGCAGCGGAAGCAGAGCATTGGTAAGTTATTTCTTAATAAAAACTGTGCGAATTTAAATTGAAATGTGTCCTGGCGTTTTTTTTTTTTCATTAGGGGCAAACGAAAAAAAGAAAATGGTGTTATTGGTCCTTTAAAGGAGATGTACACCCAAAAACATATATTAAAATTCTAAGCAGCATTTAAATATAAATAGTTCTGATATCCTAAACACTACAACTTGGGAAGGTCTGTTTATCAAAATTCTAATTTGTTCAGTTTTAGAGGTTTCTGAAACCATAAATAAACTCATTTTCTTAACCATGAATGCCATGAAATTATTAAAAGATTATTAAAGATTGAACTGAAAAAAAGCTTGGACGGTAAAAAGAACTCGATAAACAATCCACAAAAAATAAGTTTTCTATAACAATATTCAGTGATTTTTTCACTTTATACATTTTAAATTTGTAGCGTTTTAGAGACATTTTCAAAAAATTATTTTATTTTTAGAGAAAAATTTGATTTGTTAGAAAACAATGTGAATTTTGTTAAATAGGCCTAGTAATAGGCCTTTCATCACTAAACTACTTGAGCGCCTAGTCTACAACCAACTAACCACATTCCTGTCTAACAATAACCTACTGGACCCCCTACAATCTGGTTTTAAGACACAACACTCCACTGAAGCTGCTCTGACTTCACTAACTAATGACCTTTTAATAGCTAAAGCCAACAATAATTTCTCACTACTAATACTGCTTGATCTCTCAGCTGCATTTGTCACTGTGGATCACTCTCTCCTCTTCCAGTCCCTCCAATCACTTGGCCTTCGTGACACAGCCCTGTCCTGGTTTTCTTCTTACTTCATCTTCCCCCTACCTCTTTCTGTTGGGGTTCCTCAAGTCTTTGTCCTGGGACCATTATTATTCTCCCTCTATACTTCCTCCCTCTGCAAATTAATCAACTCGAATGGTTTACACTACCACCTCTATGCTGATGATACTCAGATCTATCTCTCCTCTCATGATCTCAACCCAGAACTCCTAACTCTAGTCTCCTTCTGTCTGTCTGCTATCTCTACTTGGATGTCACAACGCTACCTTAAATTAAACCTCTCTAAAACTGAAATAGTTCTCTTTCCTCCAACTAACACTAGTAACATCCCAGAAGTATCCATCTTAGCAAACAATTCCACTATCACCCCATCTTCCCATGCCCCGTGCCTTGGGGTTATCCTAGATTCTGCCCTTCCTTATATGCAGTCACTTATTAAATCATGTCACTTCCACCTAAGGAACATATCCAAAATACGATCACTTATCACTAGGGATGCACAGAATCCACTATTTTGGATTCGGCCAGGCAGAAGGATTTGGCCGAATCCGAATCCTGCTGAAAAAGGCCGAATCCTGGATTCGGTGCATCCCTATTTATCACCCAAGATGCTGTCAAAACTCTTTTTCACTCTCTCATCATTTCACTTCTAGACTACTGTAACTCTCATTCCCCTCCAGAGACTGTCACCTCTCCAGTCCATAATGAACACTGCTGCAAGGCTTTTACACCTCAGCAACCGCTCCTCCTCTACCAAGCCATTCTGCCAATCCCTGCATTGGCTTCCACTACCTTTCAGAATTAAATTCAAATTAATGACCCTGACATTTAAAGCACTTCATAATTCTGCCCTACCCTACACCTCTGAACTCATCTCTATATACTCACCCAACCGATTACTACACTCCTCTACTGCCCTGCTACTCAACTCCTCTCTCATTGCCTTCTCACATGATCGCATTCAAGACTTTGCAAGGGCTGCAGCCCTCCTCTAGGATTCTCTCCTATGGTCTGTCTTACTTTCTCCCGACCTTTCTGCTTTCAATTAATCTCTTAAGAGACAATAAAGAAGCCTACCCTCACTATGCTTAACTACCAAATACTATACCACATACAGTACCACATCTCTCATCCACATTATTCTGATCTTGTCCACTCCCACACCTTGTGTCTTATTTCCTTCCCTTTAGTTTGTAAACTCTTTCTGCTTGAGGCCTTCCTTACCTTTTGTACCGGTATTGAATGTGATGTATGTATCTCCATATGTTCTTTGTATATAATTCCTGGGATTAAGTTGTATAAACACATTTACTTTACAGTGCTACGAAATATGTTGGCACTATATAAGTACATCTGCTCACCTTCTGCTCAAGACTCGGGTTCCTTCTACGGTTGGTGGGGGGGGGGTCCATTTAGTGAGAATGACTACCCTCATTAGCTACCATATGCCTCTGCAGCAAACCACCTATAGATTTATCTCTGCATTAGCTGACCCTCATCCCAGATCAGTCTCCCAGTGAGCAGCATTAAAGACATGGCAGACCCCCTTGCTGTAACCAGCTTAATACTCTACAGCATCTGAGAAAAGAGATATACATTTTCAATTTACCAGACAGCTGCTCTCAGTCAGAAACACTTCAAGGTTTCATCTTTTTTGTGAAGCAATTCTATCTGCTTGTTTATAGAAAATAATTGAGGTGTGTATTCCTCTTGAAGCACAACTAATGCAGAGAGTGGGCACACTTATCGAGTCTCCTTTCTATACCCAATTACTTTGAATTCACCCTATTTTTGACCCCCCAACACTGTTATCAAGCTGGCTTTCCTCCTTGCAAATGCTCTCAATCCATCATCCATGGATACGTGCATTTAAATGGAGAGGAAACTATTATCCTCCAGTGAAACTCAACAGTAAAACTGGCAGTCCTATTCTATTATTAGCTATCTGCATTTTAAATCAGGGGTATCCTTCTTAAGGCAGCTGTAATCTTATTTAATATCTCAAATTTAGGATACAATGGAAACATTGCCAGCTCATTTATACTCTAGTTGCCCTTATTCATTGTGATTGTTACAAATGTTTCATCCATTGAACAAACGTTCGACCTTGTCTGCCGACATTACTCAGTTCAGAGGCATTTGCGCCGGTGACTTATTAGGTGCTCATCAGACCTTACAGTTGAGCTCCTGATAAAACTTATCTCCGTTGCAAAAGAAAGGATTTCATGGCACAGTATAATAAATTTTTTTTGAAAACTAGATGATAACTATGTTTTAAAAGTTTATCAACCAACTGTTAAATGATAGTTCGTATCATATATATCACGATCAGGCATAGCTCACAGTGGAAGAAGTCTTTTTATTGTTACTAATAATTTATTGAAATAGTATTATATATATATAGGGTGCTACTAGTAGGCAGGTTGCCTCCAACTTTTTAACTTTTTCACATGGCACATTGAATGGAGTGATATTATCATAATTTATATAGTGCCACCATCTACTGCAGTGCTACAGACAGCAAGTAATACAAGCCCAAAATATAATACATAAACACATACAAACAGAGAAACCATCCTGGTTATGGCTAAAAAGAGCCAAATGTTTACAATGTTTATGTTGTTAGGAGGCAGTAGGGGGTGATTCTGATTGGTAGTGATGGAATAAGGTTGATGAAGATAATAGTTGCAATTGTGTAGTAAAATTTGGAATCTAGTAATTTGTGTGTGTGTGTGTAGGGGAAGAGTAAAGCAGTTGCGAGTTGGTTGAACTGTTGATGGCCTACAATAGGACTATACAGCTGTAGCCCTACGAGCCAGACATGGCCCTGCAAACGGTTTTTATGGCCTCTTTTCTGTTCAAATGCTCCACAGACCTCATTGCATTACATCAATATACAGTATGAGAAATAATCGGTACACTACATATAATAAGTTGGTGAGCACTGGCCTACATTATAAACTTGGATGAAAAGAGGAATCTTATAGGCCTAGAGGTTCTGGGAGTGTCTCCCATTCTCTGGAGGCGTTCCAGAGGATTAGAGTAGTGCATGAAAAGTTTTGTATGTGGGAGTGTGAAGAAGTAATGAATAAGGACAGAGTTTTTGGGCCCCCTGTGGAGAAACGTATCCCCCTATCAGGTTGGGCATTTGATTTTCGCCTACCCTTCCTTTTCCTATTTGTGGCAACACTGAATAGCCACAAACTTCTAGTTTTCTTCTGGCAATTTCAATGGATATGGTCTACTGAATCCAAACGCAGTTCTCCTATCATTTTATTGATTGAGGTGAGAGAGAGAGAGAGTTTAGATATGGATTTGTTAGCATCTTTCCAATAGCAATGATGAAATGACTGTTAATCGCAGATCATGCAAGTCATTGTGAAAACTTGAGTCTTGCGTCAAGGAGAACTGGATCGTGCTACATATTTTGAGTGTCAGGAGACTACATGCAGAGAATAGAAAGGAACAGATGCAGGGTCAGACTGGGATGTGCGAGGCTCACCAGGGCTGCTACTCTATGGGCCCCACACCCCCTGTAGGCCCCCCTCACTGCCCGCCTGCTCACCCATAGCCTACCCGTATGCTCCCGTACGCACCATTATAATACTTGTTTTTGCCTCAGTTGGGAGGGAGGGCAGCATAGGAGTGAAGGAGGAGGGCAGGATCTGATCTGGATGGGGGAGAGAGGGGAGGAGGGAAGGTTTGGGGGAGGGCACAATCAGGTTTGGGTTGGTGACCCAGTCTGACCCAGATCAGATTCTGTTTACAGTACATAAATAACTGTAAAAATGGTAATTAATGCAGTATTATTTGGGGTGCATTCCTCCTGAAAATCTCTTATCTGCAGTTACTAGATCCAGAAAAACAGGGGAACCTTCGTGAAAATCCATCACTCACTGCATATAATTTCAGTACTTAGTTTGCAATCAGTGCAGCCCATCAACTTGCATTTATTAGAGGCCCCCCCTCATTGTACAATTGATCTGGTAACCCTACATTTATTCAGTGTCGGACTGGCCCACCAGAATATCAGGAAAACTCCTGGTGGGCCAAGGTGTCAGTGGACCCTCATGCTGCTAAACTTTTGGCCTATTTTATGGCCATTCCCTATTTATTTGAGAACAAAGAGGCTAAATAGATGGAATAATTGATTATAGTATGTAAAGAAAACAACTAGGAGAATAGAGGTTGATTGAGGAGATGAAGCATATTAGTACTGAGAGTGGCCCCCTGGTCTAAGGTTTTATGGTTGGCCCCTGGTTTAAGGTTTTTGGGTGGGCCCCTGGTGTCCCAGTCCGACACTGCATTTATTGTACTGTCATGCCATTCTTCTACTCCAGGTTTAATATATTTTGCACAGCCCTTACTTATAACATGCAAACCTGCCATTCAGTTCGGTGACCAGTTCTTCAAGTGACAAGTGCTTGTGTGATTGCTTATGATGAAACAGGCATACTGTCATGTGAAAACATGTTTTTATCAAAACACATTGGTTAATAGTGCTGCTCCAGCAAAATTCTGAACTGAAATCCATTTTTAAAAAGTGCAAACAGATTTTTAATATTTAATTTTGAAATCTGATATGGGGATAGACATTTTGTCAGTTTCCCAGCTGCCCCCAGTTAAGTGCTCTGATATATTTCAGTCATTCTTTATGTCTGTACTGCAAGTTGGAATGATATCACTCACTCCCTCCCTTCCCCCCAGCAGCCTAACAACAGAACAATGGGAAGGTAACCAGATAACAGCTCCCTAACACAAGATAACAGCTCCCTGGTAGATCTAAGAACAGCACTCAGTAGTAAAAGCCAAGTCCCACTGAGACTGATTCAGTTACATTAAAGGACCAATAACATCAATATTTTGTAAAAAAAAAAATGGTATATTACGAAAAAAGATATATTTAACTTAAAATTGCAAAGTCTTTATTAAGAAATAACATATTGAAACTCTGATTGCGCTCCTCTTCAGAAAAGGCGACAGGGTGACAATCCATTGCGCAGAGCTCAATTTCTCCTCTCTGGCTATCTCCTATAAGGAAAGCAGGGGCGAGAAATCGAGCAACACACAAAGGATCGCCCGATCGCCTTTTCTGAAGAGGTGCGCAAGTGGAGTATCCTTAAGTTATTTCTTACTGGTCCTTAAGTAGGAGAAATAAAAGCCTTCCAGAAAGTAGTTCCATGCTTATGGGCAGGCACAACTCACATGACTGGGGGCAGCTTGGAAACTGACTAGCCCCATGTCTGATTTCAAAATTAAATATAAAAAAATCTATTTGCTCTTTTGAGGTTTGGATTTCAATACAGAAGTCTGCTGGAGTAACACTATTAACTGATGCAGTTTGAAAATAACATGTTTTCTCATGACCATATCATTCCTGGGTTAGAAGAAAGCCTTAACATTGTTTTTTTCCCTGCACTATTTCTAATGGTTTTCTGCTGCCAACTATCAGCTATGCTTACCTATTAAAAGGTCTTTAGCCAATTTTGGGGTATCCCATTGGGGCAGTCCGACACTGCTTGGTCTCATCAATTTGGTTGTGCAAAGTAATTAGTTAGAACATCAGTTTGGTAGGTCAATATTAAACTACTGTGCTGATGAGGGGCATGTCAATATAAATGAATGGAATTTCCTGATTTGAAATATAAGAAGGGTTTGAGGAAGGGCATAAAAATAACTATTTGGTGATGAACAGGTCTGAGGTTCATGCTACTTTGATCTATTTAAATGAAGTGCACTTAGCATCAATTCAGACTGTCACCCGAGAGAGCAGACGCTGCGCAAGTGATTTTATTATCTATGGGGAGCCATCTAAATTACCCTTTTCAAGTTTTAATGTGAGACATTTAATTAGCAATAAAGGCAGAATCATCACAGGCAGCAGCCGATACAGCAGCAATGAAACTGGATGTGCACAGTCTTCCTTTCCAGGATTTGCTGCTGTGATGATTTTCTCCTGAATACTCAGTGACAGTGGTATAACAGTAGGGGGAGCAGACCTTACGGCTATGGAGGGCCCCCTTGAGGTCTGGAAAGAGCAATTAATATAGCAAAGGCAACATTGGTGCTTCTGAAGCCTGTGCTGTGCATGTGCTGCTGGATTTACAAGTGGAGAGCAGAGGAGGCGTTGCAACAGAACTTGGACAAGGATTTGGAGGGAGCCCTGTGACTTCAGGTTGGTTTAATCAGTCACATCCCCCAGACTGATGCTAGTATATTTGGCCTGTTTGGGGATATATCTGCCAGTCTTTAAAGATATGCTGATTCTCTTCTCTACATTATTTTGCCCACCAGAAGAAGAAATTCAAGCATACAAATAAGCCTACCATGTGCAATGTTTTTTTTCTGGCACAATATCCATCATTGCAGAAATCCAACAGTTTTATTTTTTATAAATTTATCCTTCATCCAAAAAAGAGGTTGAGTGCCTTGCCTTAGTACTTAGCCTTAGTACTTAGCCGCATGGGTGGTTTTTCAGTTCTCCTTTTCGTACTGCCTCAAGTTATTTTACTAATTAGTGTCTTGCTTGCTCTATAATTCCTGCAAATTCCAGAATGTTTCCCTGCTCCTGGGGCCCAATGGAGCACCTAGGGAGGTAGGGCCTTGACGGGGCTTAGGAGGGAGCCTATCCCCGCCCACCCTTAGGTTCTCCATTCTGATTGGTTGCCGGGACCCGGGGGCGGGCTTAAGTAGGAGCGCGGCGCGGGAACTTACCATTCGGCGCCGGGGAGAGGAAGAAGAAGGACGTAGCATCCCACCCCCCCTCCCTTTTTTAAAAGGTGTTTGTCGCAGCTGGCAGAGGGTTCCTTGGTACTGAGCACCAAGGGAAGTAAATTGGGAAGTAGCCTGGTAGGCCTGGGTCCCCTGGGGGTGATATGCAGACCGGTTTAGGGCAAAACTGGTAGTTGGGGAACAGTCATCCCACCCCAAGAACCCCCGTTCATTCACCCCGGGGAATTATATGTTATTAAAGTTTGTTATACAAACGGTTTGTGTAAGTTGAAATATATCTATATATATATATACAAAATGTTAAGTTATTGTACTTTGTTATTTATACAAATGTTAAGTTATTGTTAATTTGAAATTAAAAAGCTGCGGCCATCTCTCTCCAAACCAGCAGGTGTGTGTGTGTTATTGGGATTTGGTTGGGCAAAGGGGATAGGTGCAGACTCGACGCTGCACCCGTCATGACTTTTCTCGTTAGATTTCTGCTGCCTTAGCTCTGCCCATTGCTTTGTCTCACTACACTTTTTTTTTTAAAGGAGAAGGAAAGCAATGGAGGCATTTTATTTCCAATAGATTAGCTGCAGGTAGGTATTTTCAAACCGGACAGCAGGTGGAAAAGCCTGACTTTCCATTTCAAAACCGGACAGGTGGCAACCATAATCACTGCAAGGGCGCTAACCTCAATTTATTGGAGCCAGAAAGCTGCTCGCTAAAATAATCTACGTACCTCTATATTTCACTCCTAGAGCGACTATAAGGGCTCTTACACACAAGCATTTTTACCTGCGCTCCCCTGCATTCCGTTTTGCTGCGTTCAGCCACAGGAGAGCGCATGTATAGACGCACTCAATTATTTTCAATGGGGCTGTACTCACGCAAACGCATGTAGGCACCGAACGCAGGAAAAATGCAGCATGTTGCGTCTGAACCTGCGTTTGGCACCTACATGTGTTCGTGTGAGTACAGCCCCATTGAAAATAATTGAGTGCGTCTATACCTGCACTCCCCTGCGGCTGAACGCAGCAAAACGGAATGCAGGGGAGCGCAGGTTAAAACGCCCGTGTGTAAGGGCCCTAACATAAAACCCCTAACAGTGGCGTAACTACTCGCTGGTGGGCCCTGGTGCAGGATTGGCACCCGGGGCCCCCCCTATCAGGCTTTCCCCCTACAAATTGCACATTGGAGTTCTCCTAGACTCTCTGACGGGCCGTGAGAGGGAGTGGGCCCTGCTCCCCTGGTAGTTACGCCACTGACCCCTAAGTGCAAAACTCCCTGCCCCCTCCCCTCTGTTGGCCTTCCTCCTGCCCCCGGCCTACCTGTCCCCCTGAGCAAATGCCCCTAAGTTGTTACTTACCCCTCAAAGCAGGTCCTCTCCAGCGAAGTTCACAGGTGCCATCTTCTCCCGAGTGGTCTTCTTCTGGGATTCACTTTCGTTTGGCGGTGCATGTGCAGTAGGAGGCATTTGCCAGTTCAGATTTACTGTGCATGCGCCAAAAGTCACAAAGTTTTCTGATTTCTTTTTTCTTGAACTAGCTCAATAACAATGGACCCAGGGTAATAAGCCCGCCCCCAATCTGCTCAAAATGTACCTTCTTTTCGCTGTCTGGCCAGTTGAGCGTCGTGGGCCCCCCCTTTTGCCATCACAGTCTGCCCCTTTGTTTCAGCTCCCACCACCAGCCGATGGAAATTGTATTGAAAGGTGGCAACCCTAGTCTCTACACTAGTAGTGTCAAAAAAGACAAAGTAACTAGTGAAAACATAGAGAAGTGTAAGCAGTGAAGAAAATGTACCCTCCTGTTTTCAAAAGTGAGAAAGGCGGCCTTGGGATTAGGGGTTGCCACCTAGCCGGTATTTTACCCGCATGGCCAGTAAAAATTATGTTTCAACCCAATGTTATTAATGGGGAAAAAAGATAAATATTTAGGAAGGCCGGTATTTGTTTCCAGAAAATATTATCTGTGGAATAATCAAACAACATTTACAAAACAGACTTACATTTAAGTTTTAATAGTAAGAATTAGAAATGGGGTATTAAGTAGACTGAGCAGAAGAGTTGCCTAATGATTAATAGACTATAGTAGCGAGTATACCTTAGAGACAATGAATGCCCTATAAATTAATTGTTATTAAGATGACAGCAGCAAGTTTGTATAGTATCCTCTGGTACTAGCCTTGCCTGTAAAGGCTTTTACCCCTAATTATTTCCTTATTTGTGATGCCAGCTGCTCAGCGTTTGCTCTGCATTCAGCTCTGGCTTCTGGTAATGCTTGGGCTACAGGCTGCGTCTGTATTGATCCCAACTGCAGCCAGGCACTTATTCCACACATTGGCCAGATTGTCTGTGGCTGGCACTTGCAGAGCAAATGTAGAACAATACTAAATATGCACAACCTGCATGCATTTAGAAAAATAACTTTAAACACGATGATTACAAAAAAAAAGTGCTAGCAATTGCAATACATAACACATGCATATAACATATAACAGTGGGTGTTAGATACACTGATATAAAGAGACCTTTTACATGTATGGAATCTATTATCTGTTATGCTTGGGACTTGGGTTTTTATTCTGTAATTTTAGAGAAAAAGATACCAATTTTTAAAAATAGACTGTATGGGACTCCGATACCGGTGCAAAAAGTAAAGCATATTGTGGCTGTTCCACGGATGTACACATATATCTGTTGGCATCCCTCCCAACATTTTGAAACTAAAAAGAGGGACATATTTTTTGACCACTTCCATTTTGTGGCCACACCCACTAATTACCATGTTCATTTTACTAAATGTGGCAGGTAATGAAAGTTTGAACATATTTCTGTATTATTTTTCAGTTTTGCTAATGAAGGTGAATTTCCCTTTAAACTGTGAGTCTAACTTTTCCCAGGGGACCTCCTTATCTAAATTGTTACAATTACTTATTTCAAAATTGTTACAAAAGTATCTTATCTGCACCTGTTAGTAGTTATGGGCTCTCTGGCAAAAACCAATTAAGTTAGAAAGTGCAGAGAAAGCTGGGACTTTCCAGTAGAAACGTGGGTCTGCGGGTTGAGCTGTCAATAGCGGGGCTGTCCCACTGAAAACAGGACAGTTGGGAGGTATGTGCAGGCAGTATCAATCACATTTCTTTTCCTCTCTGCATACCACCCAACTGCCCTGCTGTTCCTGGGATCAGTCCCAATTTCGGAAGCTCAACCAGCAGTCCCTGGTTTATTACTGAAATTTCCAGACTTTTTGTTTCTGCTGCACTGATTGGCCAGAAAAAAGATACAAAGTTTCTAACTTAAATGGATTTTGGCAGAGAGGTCAGCATAGTTAGTTACTTTTGTAACAGTTTTAGATGAGGAGGTCTCTTGGGAGTGCTTAGATTCACAGTTTAAAGAGCAATAAACGTCAGGAGGTATGTCTCTGCACTCACTAATCTTCTCTCTCTCTCTCTGGTTGATAAGTTGCTCTTGTTCACTTCAGCGTATTCAGAATAATTAGAATTATATCTAAGTAGTGATGGGCGAATCTGGGAATTTTTATTTTGCTAAATTTTTTGTACATTTCCCGAGAAATTTGCGAAACTTCGAAAAATTTGTGAAATCGGAAAGGTGATGAAAAAATCTTGAAATTTTAACGATTTCACGAAAAATCTTTGAATTTGGAGAGATTTCATGAAAAATCTTGAAAATCGGAAATTGATGATTACACAAAAATTCACACATTTTTAGTGAAATCATTCAAATGTCACAAATTTTTTGTGAAATCATTCGAATTTCACAAAAAATTCATGACATTCAAATGATTTCACAAAAACTTTGTGAATTTTGTCACGAAAAATCTTGAAAATCGGAAATTGACCGGCGAGTTTTCTCCAGCAGCGAATTGCGGGAGTTCGCTGTGAATTCAAGGTTGCCGAATATATTCACCCATCACTATATCTAAGTTTAGAAATTGCTAAGTAGACATTTTGTTATGTTGAGTACGACCCAACTGCCCACACCTTATAGATATAGTAGGATGTGATTCTCGCCTGCTCAGAATGACTATAAGGGCCCTTACACACGGGCGTTTTTACCTGCGCTTCCCTGCGTTGCATTTGGCTGCGTTCAGCCGCAGGGGAGCGCAGGTCCAAGACGCCTGTGTGTAAGGGCCCTAAGTCCCAGGAGAACTAGGAAAAGTTTTTCATTGACGCCCTGCTAAGACTTTTTGGACTAAGGCTTTTTTGTGAGCCACCTTATTGTTCATCATGCTGGACATTATCCTCATATGAATAATGGGCATATCCCCGTTTTTCTGTAACTGCCTATTGCATTTATTTATTTTTTTGCTTTTGTGTATTTTCAGCTGAATTCAGCTGAATTTCACCTTCAGAAACATTCATTTGTTACAGTGCCCTCTTTAAGAACCGTTTTTCTTTTTAGCTGAGAAGTTGCTGTGTGCAGGCGATGAAAAAATGGCCACCAGTGAATTCAGCAAAGCTTTACTTGCTCCAATAGATCCTGAGTTTGCCTTTGGAACACATCAGGTGTTGGTTCCATAAAATTGTTATGTGTTCTTGTTGGACACGGCTAGAAATCACCGAAGGAGACGCACCACCTGCTAGGAATTAATTGTAGATTGGTAGCTTTCTCCGACTCTCCCAGAGCTGCCGTTCTACTGTTCCCATTCTGCAGACATTTTTCTTCTGCTCGCTGTGGATTCGAGTTTAAGAGGAGAGCGAGCACTTTTATGCTGTTCACTCTTGAGCTTCATTCCATAAAGAATCCTGGAGATGTGTCTCTCCTTAGATGAGTCTGTTGTTAATGCCTACCCAGGCTCCTTTATTGATGGTGGATCTGATTTCCATGCACCAAACAATACTTTATCATTTGAAAACGATGATGTTTACTCCTAAATAACTCCCGTAATGCTTCTGCTGGGGAACTAGGAGGAAAATAAATAAATAGCTTTGGGGCGTTTTCAACCATTTAACATTCATTTTCTGCTCATTTTTTTTTTTCATTTTCATTTTTGCTTGAGATTTCTCAAGGGCTTCCACCTTGTTTGCTTTGTGATGACATAACTGGAAGTTCATTGCACCCAAAGGCTATGTTAAAAATGCTTCCAGCAAACAGAGTTTATGTAACATTCTGCTCTGATATTCACTCTGTCTCCATCCACTTTATGATTGATTGCTACAACGTACTGGGCTTAAAAACAGCCTAAAGGAGATATGTAAAAATGATCAGGTTTTTTTTTTACCTTCCAACTCTTTCTTTAATTAGTGTATGTCCAACAACCATCTTGCAAACATCAAATTTATCAGAATTATATCTGTTCTTTTCCTTTATTGTGTGGTGTTTATACAAATGGCCTGCAGGTGGCACTGTGCATTCACAGGACTTTCTGTACAGCTTGAAAGTGAAAGTAAGAGTTACTGCTGTTATGTAATGGCTGCATGAACCTGCTAATACAGCATTGTTATACTCTCCTCACCCTTGGCTACTAAACACAACATATAGGTAATAATTTTACCCTAAACGGTGCTGTGCCATGTGTCAAATGAATACGTATTTAAAGAGAAGCTTATGTAGGTAGCACTGTAGTAAACTGTTTTTACAGGAGTCAGTTTTAGCTACTTTCAAATGGTATTACAACATGGATGAAACCCTACTTTCTCAGGGATGAGCCCTTGCAGCGGGGTGGAGAAAGGATGTAGTAGAACTGTAAACAAGTGCAAGTGCACAATAAGATGGGCGCCAGTGATTCTTTATGCTTAACCAAAATAGTATTTATTGAACAATAGAGCAGTTACCACATAGGACTAAAGAGCATAAGTACAGAGCACATAGCATAGGAGCATATACTCACAACACCACATAGGAGCTGGATCCCTTCAGGCAAGGGGTCATGTCAGCAGTAGTTGGGCTTTGAATGCAAAAAGGTATGAACCAGGTTTCAGCCTTTTCCGTAAGTGGAAACTGAGGGGAAAACCTATCCCTAGGTCTGTACATTGAGGGGCAGATTTACTAAATTCACACGAAGGATCCGAAGTTTGATCGCATTTTCAAAAAGTTTCGAATTTTCAAATGTTTTTTAATACAAATTTGACCAGTGAATTTTGAAATTATTGTTCGATCACATTTTCACTATTAGATCATTCGAATCGAATAGCTGTAGAAATCCTTCGAATTTGGAGAATTTTTATTCCCTAACTATTCAAATGGTCGAATTCAAGGATTTTTTTAACCCTTGAATTCGACCCTTAGTAAATCTGCTCCTTAATCCCTACAACTGGGTTATTTGTACCCGGAATCTTAATCCCTCTCTTTCTCCTGTTGGAGCAAGAGCTGCTAAACTAGCTACCTTACTATCACTCCTAGAGTGTACTTTACTAGGGCCTTTGCGTCTAGGGATCATGCCCATTCCCTTTCAGCCTGCAAGGTTGGGCTAAAGCAGGGGTCCCCAACCTTTTTTACTTGTGAGCCACATTCAATTGTAAAATGGGTTAGGGAGCAACACAATCATGAAAACGTCTCTTGGGGTGCCAAATAAGTGTTATGATTGAATATTGTGGTATTGTGGTAGTCCCTATGTGGACTAGCAGCCTACAGGAGGCTCTGCTTGGCACTATAAACAGAAATTCAAAAATAAGCACCTGCTTTGAGGGCTAAAGCAATGAACACTGACCGCATGGTTCCCAAAACCTTTATACTTTAATACAGTACCATCTAGTGTACACTTTCAGAACTACAGGGGATTACATAAACACAGGGTCCCATTAGGACCCATTTAGACTTCCATACTATTAGGAATGTGCCTGTAGGAAATATTTGAGGATGTCTAATTTTCACATCCCTACACTTATATAGTTTCCAGACATCATTCACTGGTGTTCCTTTCTCCCCCAAACACCTAGGGAACCTGTCTGCCATCAGTTGGCTTAAATTCCCCCATGCTTGTGGGAAGGTTCAAGTTGTGAATGAATCTGAGGATACTGGGGTTGAAAAAAAAGAATTTGTTAAATATTTCTTTTTTAAAATGGTTTCAGAGGTCCACACTTTAAAACCCACTCCCTCCTACTGTTAGCAGGATTCTTGGAGTTGCAGTTTAATCACTACACTTATAGCTGCTGCTGCAGTTTCTCCTATCCAGCTGCCTGCATAATCCTTCCTTATTTTTCAACTGATAAAATAATATTTTCTTACTATTAGAATTCATGAATGGATAGCTGTGTTTTTTGCCTGCCTGAGCCTGACAAGGATAGGATTTCTATAGAATGGCATGTTACCCCATTGCTGTAGGTACACACATAATTGGGTGATGCACCCCAGCCCTTAGCACCCTTGCTTTCCTATACACACAGCACCTTTATCTCCCCCGGCTTGCAGCAGATGCGGGTTGTGCAGGAATGTGTGTGTGCAAGATGAAGGAAATACTTCAGGCTAATCTGACAGGTACTCTCGCAAAAGGCCAACCATTACATATTATCCCACTCTTGGTATTTTCATAATATGACATAAATCTGTTACTGTCTACTTTCCAGCAGGCTAATTAGTTGCAAGGGCAATTAGGAGCAAACTGTTTTTCAATCCCTGTAATTGCCTTGGTGCTGAGTATTGGTGCAGGGGCCTGCCAGGGAAAGTGTAATGTACATTTAACCCCCTTAAATGCCAGCAGAGATACTGTTTGTTATGGTGTTGGGTAGCAGATGAAGTGTTCTTGTAATGAGCAATGGTCAAATATTAAATAAAGGAACTGCAAGTTAAGTTGCATAGGGAAATTGTTTGCTTAATTGCTAGACTCTTCTCTAATCCGATTTTGCCTTGTATTTTTAAACACAATGTTGCTGGAATGGTAGAGGGGCCTGGATGTACAGTATATATATATATTAATGATGTGTGGGTCGGGTGGGTTGGACAAAAACCCAAGGGGCCCGCCAAATCTCCAGATCATGAATGTTTCCTGGTTGAGCTCTTCTCCTGCTCTCCTCGACTGCAACGTAGCACTGCCTGCTTCCAGCCCCTAAATTTATAGACCTGTGACCACCTCACCTTTTTAGTGATGTCACTGCATGGCGGTCTTTGGTCTACAAATAGAGGGGGAATAGCGGGCCGGGTGCACATTGTGAGGGGCGCGCCAAGATTTTCTTGACCCACACACGACTAATATATATAAATATATAAACACACATATATATATATATATATGTATATATATATATATATAGTTTTTCCCACAGTGCCGGCACTCTAGACCATCTTAGAGCCAGCGGTGAATGATCAAGGTTGCATAGACTTATGAAGAAGGATCAGCACTCACTGTGTTTACAAGTGAAAAAGCGATTATTTTCATTGCAAAAACATCTTAATCCTTAAGATGTATTTTCAATAAAAAGAATAGCTTTTTCACTTGTAAACACAGTGAGTGCTGATCCTTCTTCATAAGTCTATATATATATATATATATATATATACTGTATATATATATATATATATATATATATATATATGTTAACTTCTCTTAATTTGCAGAGCGTATTTATGTAGTGCAAAATGTAAAAAGCTGGTACAAAATGACCCCTTTCTCCACTTGGCCTAACACTGAACTGTGTGCTGTCATGAACCACTTACGTCTATCATTATTAGGGCAGCATAAGGTAGGAGGATCATGGTGGTGCACATGCAGGCAAGTCTTAAATGGGATTCAAAATAGTCCTTGGTATTTCGAGTTTACAGAAGCCCAAACAGCCCCCCCACCAGCCACCATCTATGGCATTTTACAACAGCCCCTTTGGTATTTGCTAGAATCCACAGACAGGACTGCAGTCGTATGATGCATACAGTATAAAGCACGTTACCAGGGGCCAAGTTAGTAATGCAGCTTTTAAGTGCCAAACTTTCTCTTATTTAAAGGGATACTGTCATTGTAAAACATGTTTTTTTCAAAATGCATCAGTTAATAGTGCTGCTCCAGCAGAATTCTGCACTGAAATCCATTTCTCAAAAGGGCAAACAGATTTTTTTTCTATTCAGTTTTGAAATCTGACATGGGGCTAGACATATTGTAAATTTCCCAGCTGCGCCGGTCATGTGACTTGTGCCAGCACTTTAGGAGGGAATTGCTTTCTGGCAGACTGTTGTTTTTCCTAATTAATGTAACTGAATAGAACACAGTGAGACATGGGTTTTACTATTGAGTGTTGTTCTTAGATCTACCAGGCAGCTGTTATCTTGTGTTAGAGAGCTGTTATCTGCTGCTGGGTGGGGGAAAGGGAGGGGTTGATATCACTCCAACTTGAAGTACAGCAGTAAAAAGTGATTGAAGTTTATCAGAGCACAATTCACATTACTTGGGGCATCTGGGAAATTGACAATATGTCCAGCCCCATGTCAGATTTCAAAATGAAATAGAAAAAAATCTATTGCTCTTTTGAAAAATGGATTTCAATGCAGAATTCTTCTGGAGCAGCACTATTAACTGATGCATTTTGTAAAAAAAAATGTTTCCAATGACAGTATCCCTTTAAGAAAGCCCACTCTGGTAAAAATACCTCAACTAATAAAGTTGTTTTACCCAAAATCCCACGTGAGTTCCTTAACTCATGCAGGGTTTCCTTTATGATTGCTGAAAGGCTTAAGCATGAGTAAATGGACCCCTTAGTCTCTGCTTGCACAGCCTAAAATACCAAGGAAGGCCTTGGGGATTATATTACAGATTTGACGGCAATGTATTTGCAGGTAAATTTGTAACCACCTCTCATCCCATTCTTTATACTGCTACCTGATCAGCCCCTTATCTCCTACCCAACAATGTTTCTGCTCAGCTCACCTAATTTTCACCCAATTGGCCTGGATCTTCCCAAATCATGCCCCCACTTCCCTTATCTTCCAACTCTGTTCTACATTTACAGGACAACTAAATTTATAGGTTAACCACAGGGTCTCTGAACTGACCCCCATTTCTTTCCTGAACCATGCCATGGAACCAGGACTGGACTGAGAATCAAAATAGGCCCTGGCATTTCAGGTACAAAGAGGCCCAATCAGCCCACATAGAGGCCCAAACAGTCCCCACCAGCTCACTGAATACTGACTTTCTATGGCACCTTATAGCAGCCCATCTGGCATTTGCCCTAACCCACAGATTGCCAGTCCGGGCCTGCATGGAACCCTCAGAGTTGTCATGCTCCCATTTGAAAGTCATAACAAGAGAGGCAGGATCAGGAAGCCTTTTCAGGAATAGGTATGGGAGAGCAGGGACATTATGGGGGTTTCCTTGGTGCTGAGAGGAGACAAGATAGGGGTTGGTGCAGGGTCCTATGGTTAAACTATAGGGTTCAGTTTTACTTTAAGAGAGCTGAGTGCTAATATCTACAGAAACATCATTGCGAAATATGGTCTTTAAAAACCTTAGCCAAACCACAAGAGGACAGAGAAAAGGAGAAATAAATGCTTCCCAATATCCAAGTCTATAATTATGGCTGTGAGATAAAACACATCATTTTCAAATAAACTCTGCCCTACTTGTTAGCACAGAACAAAAATGCTTAACCAAAGGTCCTGTACCCTGAAAACTATTGTGCTGCTGGAAATAAAATATATTAAAGGGTACATACTGTATATGGTTTGAAATTTTGCAGATGATTTGACCATCTATAGGATACTGGGAGTTCTAGCTAAACAACATCTTGAGGTTCCCATTGACTATTTTATACAGCACTGTGTGCAGTGAAAAACAGATATTGTGAGACTCTGTTATGTGTATTATGTGGGACTGTACAAGCCATGATCCTTAACCTGCCAGCACTTGTTTCAGCCTGGAGTTCTGAAAGTTGTAGTTTAAAGAAGAGCTGAACCCTAAAAAAGAATATGCCCCAAAATGCCATATTATATATACTGAACTTATTGCACCAGCCTAAATTTTCAGCTTGTCAATAGCAACAATGATCCAGGACTTCAAACTTGTCACAGGGGGTCACCATCTTGGAAAGTGTCTGTGACACTCACATGCTCAGTGGGCTCTGAGCAGCTGTTGAGAAGCTAAGCTTAGGGGTCGTCGCTAATTATGCAGCAGAAAATAAGTTTTGCCTGTAATATAAGCTGATGCTACAGGGCTGATTATTAAATTCTGATGCTAGTTGTACTGGTTTCTGTGCTGCCATGTGTATTAATGACTAATCAGCCGTATATTGTGACATTTATATTCAATATGCATTGTATGTACAGTATATTGTGAGTGGGTCCCTAAGTTCATTAAATGGGACGTAAAGTCTAAAACAGAATAATGCTTTATTTTGTATACTAAATATAAACATGAACCTACTGCATCACAATTGTAATAAAGCAAATGATTTAAGCTTTCAAATTTGTCCACAGGGGGTCACAATCTTGTAACTTTGTTAAACATCTTTGCAAGACCAAGATTGTGCACATGCTCAGTGTGGTCTGTTCTGCTTAGGGATCATCATAAATTATCATAGCAGCACAGGACAAATAATATCTGCCAGAGGCCAATACAGAAAGACTGATTAATAATCAGAATATACAGACTGCACTGGATCCTGTGTTGTCATGTAATCTAATATGGATTTTATAGTTTTTGTATTGTTTCATACAAACTTTCTCCAACTCTGCAGAACCGGTGGCTGCAGCAAAATAATCCTCCAAATGGATTTATCTGTTTAAACCTGGCTCCATAATCTTTGTCCCTGCAGCTGGAGTTGGAAAAAATAAAGAGGATGTAAATGCAAAAATGCAAAAATAAAATCCAATACAAATCTCTACACATTTTCCTACTGCTCTACAGGGAAACGAGCAAAGCTGCTTGAGTTCTGCATGGCTGGGAAGTAAGGCGGGGGCTCCCCCTGCTGTTCATGAGTATGATTGTCTCCCTACAGAGCAGTTAGGTACTGTCTGACAATTCTTATCCACAGCAGACAGTGCAAGTAAATGAAGGGAGAATTGTACTGCATACAGTCAGGTTTCTTATAAAAGTGGCACACATTTTTAAATTGAAGTATATTGGAGATAGATTTCTTTTTCATTAAAGAAATTGGATTTTTTTGCCTTTACATGTGCTTTAAGGGACAGCAGCACAGAGCATGTGAAGTTTATCAGCAGAAAAAAGATTTGGAGCTACTGAGGCATTTTTTGAGACACAGATCTTCCCTGTGGTTGCCTTGGGCTGGTATTGAAGCCCAAAACATAATGTACAGCATTTCTAGCCTACTTCTTTAGTTAGGCTTTAGTTCTCCTTTAATAACAGTAATTGAAAGGTTAGTGATATAGGTAAGTGTCGCTATCTTGCCCTAATATACCGATTATCGCCCTACCTACAGATACTGCTCTATGAGGAACTAGATAATTATCTCCTAAAGGATCTGCAACCTTGCCAACGGACACAGGACCCCGGCAGGGTGTACTCTAACTTCTATCTCTGCTATGGACAGCAATAGAGGAGGTGGAACCCCAGTGCATTAACCATGGAACAGAATATGTGGCCAGCTTGTGGGATATTTTGGATGGCTAAACGAGCTGGATCATTTCAGAATGATTTTAAGGAAATTAAAAGATATCCCAGAGGCCTCAAAAAAAAGACTGGTAATTTGTATAATAAAGGTATTGTGTCTCGTTGACTCTAAAATGTATATCTTCCTTTTACAGAATACCTTTCTCCATTCTGAGCAGCAGCATATGGAAAGACTTTGTCAGAGCAGTTATTTTAGTCAATTGCAAGCACTCGCCTGGCTCTTATTGGATTATATATTAATAACAGTTTAATGTAAATAATGGTCACATTGGATCTCTAAGTCTATTAGGCACTTAGTGCAGCCAGGTTCTCTTATTACCATCTGTTTCACACCCGTGCTGAGCAGAAACTATACATTATAATTAAAGACATCTGTTGTCTCTCTGCACTGTCCAACTCCGCTACTGAAGGAGCTAAAACTTGGAGAAAGACTTTACCCCGACAGTTTCTAGTGCATTAAAACTACAATGTAGATATTCCACCACATCCGATTTAATGTCTTTTTTACTGGAAAATAAACAAGTAATATTTCTCGAGCCATAATGTAGGTTTAAAGAATCTGTCAGTGGATTTTGTTCGCTTCTGCCCACTGTGAGCATGGATTACTCCTGTAGTGGGCCTGTCGTTTCCGGCACCCTAAAAACTGTCCTGGAAAGTTGTTGCCAGTTTGTTAGGCAACCCCATTAATAGAATCACTAACCTTGAACCCTGGTGCTGCCTTTTAGGTAGGTACCTTAATTGTTGGCCCTGGACCACTGCAAAGGGATGAATGGGATGTTGATCAATGATGGTGGTTTGAAGCTTCCATAAAAGGTATTCTGGACCAGTGTGTGATGGGGCGCCTAACACATTGGCACCACTGAATATGATTTTTTTTTTGCCCACAAGAAAAACATATAGGTGCCCTTGTAGAGCATATGGTTTAAAGTGCTTAAGTTTGGCTCTCCTGTTGCCAGTGCACTTACCGTAGCATCTTCTGCAGTGCCTGATGCTGCAATTGTAGAGAGATGGGGAAAAGTCTATGTAAATTATATATTTGTCATGATTTGCTCTTGACATCATGTCCAGTTTGACTTTCTGGTTTGTTGTCCCTTTAAGTAATTAAAGAACAGGAGATGCAGTGGAGCAACTTGTCTTTATCCCCCATTGAATTTATGTATTTTTCTAAGTGAGAAGCCAACCATGCTCTATCTTATTACTCGGGTTGTAATTTCCTTCTGTTGCTTGTGATCTTATTCCCGGATGGCTTGTGTTAGAAAGGGAACAGGGTCAGCTGAAAAAAGATGCAGGGTTAGAGCTGGGGAACCGTGACCCTGATGATAATTTGCTGAGGTAGTTAAATTCTCCAGATGCAAGAAAGAACTTTCCTTAACCCTTCAAGTCACCCAGTGTAGAATTGCCAGGGCTCATGCAAGGCCACAAGTTCAGTTGCGATGCCTGCACTCTTCCCCCAGTCCATTGCTTATAACACAATCTTCAATAAAAGTACTTTCTATAATAATGTGCTCTTTGCACTTAGTGCCATTCAGTAATTTCTGCCTTCCCTTCCGAATTGAGTACTGCTGCTCCTGTTGAGTTACTGCCACCTCCAGGCCAGGTTGTAGCTTTAGGGCTAGTCCAGACGAGACGATTCAGTGCCGTGCTTTAGTGATGTGTAGGTCAGGAAAAACTCAACCCGCACCTGACTTTAACCATCAAAATCTGAACCTGCACCAGACTCTAACACCCAATCTGCATTCTTATTTTCGCACTCTGAATGCTACTTTTGTGCTTTCCTCTAGTTCCAAGACAGGGAAGAGCAGTGGAGGACTATATTTCCCCAGTCTGATCCGCACTGAACCTTGACCCGCAACCAGAACCCACACAACTGACGTGTTGCCCCAGGTCAACCCACACATCACTGCCCTTTATCAATCGCTGCAGGTTATTTGCACATCACTTGTGTGCTGACTAGGGATCCACCGAATCAAGGGTTCGGTTCGGGATTCGGCCAGGATTCTTGCATATGCAAATTAGGGGTGGGGAGGGAAACAGCATGACTTTTTGTTACAAAACAAGGAAGTAAAAAATGTTTTCCCCTTCCCATGCCTAATTTACATATGCAAATTAGGATTTGTTTCGGTATTTGGCCGAATCTTTTGCAAAGGATAGTGGATCCGGTGCAGCCCTAGTGCTGACCGATGGAAATGACCTCAGTGAAGACCAGAAATGACATCTGAAGGGAATGTAATACAATGCTTTTGCATTCAATAATATTTCTTTATTTTTTAGAACGTAACAGTCTAAGAAATTTAAACTGTATGGTGCAAATCCACTAATGTGCGAATTTTCACCTGCGAAGGCTTAGCCACACTTTGGTCCACTAGCAAATTTCACCACACTAATTCACAAAAAATTAGTCAGCA
Organism: Xenopus borealis; assembly: GCA_024363595.1. NCBI lineage: Eukaryota > Metazoa > Chordata > Amphibia > Anura > Pipidae > Xenopus > Xenopus borealis. The sequence goes on from CM044444.1 coordinate 81,548,999, forward strand.
AGAGCATTTAATAGAGAATTTTTGCTAACATTCATTTCTGCCTAGTGAAACTTCGTTAATACACTTATGCTTAGCAGGGCCATTTATATATATACATATATATATATATATATATATATATATACAGACACTCGAAGGCCTGTGCCTAGGGTGGCACGGTTTTCGGGGTGGCTCTCGGGGAGCCTATTTTTAAAAAAAAACCTGGTGATGGAGGTGAGGGGTATGAAGTCTGAGGAAGACTGCAGTGATGTCATGCGCGCAAAGGCGCTGACGTCACTTTAGCTGAATACATCGCATGATGCACAGCACATAATTTCAGTGCGTACAGCATGTGATGTCAGCACACCGGAGTGTGAAGTCAGTGGAAAAGGTAAAAGAGACGCAATTGAATAGACGCAATTGAATTTCGCACTGGTTCAAGAATCCTCTACAACCTTGAGGATCGCCACTGTAGAGAGGAGGTGCTGGGATACGTGGCTCAGAGGAATGGATAAAAGACTCCGGAGGTCGAGTCGAAGCAGATGAAAAGGAGATACTGGAAGAGATACTGACAACTTGTCCAAAATGGCTGTTAGGGCTAAGCCAAAACTAGACTGCTGTGCTTCGTAGTTCTCCATGCGATCAGCCATTCCGCGTAGCGCTCGTCCGATGTCTTGTGTAGCTTACTCAGTGGAGTCCATGGCCCAATGATAATGTCAGGGGAGGACTATCGGCACCCTAGGGAAGTAGTCGGGACCAAGGAGGAAGCTTAGGGGTTAAAGTCCAGAAGCAAGGTACAAACAAGGATCAGGCAGAATCAGGGTCAAGGTCCAGGCAGGGGTCAGAAATCAAAGAAGTAATAATATAGAGCACCTTGGAACATAGAAACAAAGTCCTATCATTGGGCGCCTTTCAGGCGTTGTGTGCCCTTAAATATTTAAATTTGGCACCAAAACCGGCGCCGTGACGTCATCGCGTCAGTCACGACACAATGGGCGCCTCAATTGTGGGAGCGACACCCAGAGCTGCAGGTAATACTCCGTGTGGTGCGATCCTGACAGCAACCCAGTTACAGCAATGTTGAAAAGGTGTATGGTACAGAGTCCTAAAGTAGCCTGAGCCTGCCACAGACTTGTTCAGTAGGTGCAAAACACTATTAATTTAGCTGTAAGTGGAATTCTGGAGATCGCTGGCAGCCAAATAAATGTAATATAAAGTAATGTCATATTATTATTCATCTCCGAATTGTTCTCACCTTGTCAAAAAATATCGCCTTTCAGTGTAACTAATAACGCATTTTGTATTAAAAGAGTCACGTTGGTGAAGCAGTCATTCATATCATGGTTTAGCTATTTGGATATATCTGCCTGAAAATCACCTTCTGGTATATGGTACTTAATTTTGTGCTCATTGATAGGAATGGGTCACATTAAACATGAGACTGTGAATGAGTGATATGCCAGATTAAGTCATGCTGGTGGAAATATAAGGAAAAAACTAGTTAATGGCTCATTGAATAGAATCAATGACAACTGATGTTTAAACGACGGTATCTTTTTTAACTCTCACATTTGGAAAAGCACCCGCAAGTCAAGTATTAAGAGCGCACTTGAAACCTGTCATTACGTACCGTGTGTGAGACAAGGTGAAAAAGACGTTTCGAGAGGAATTGTTTAAGAAGAAGGATCCATTCAGGTTGAGACAAGATATTTTCTGCAAAATTCTATCATGGCTTGATTGGCTTCTCACTGTGACACTGATGTTGGTCACCACTGACATGATAAGTTTGAGGCCTATGTTATAAAATACTTTTTCCATGTAATTTGTTCTCACATCTTTAAGGCCAAACACTTGAATGTGATTGACTGGTGTGAAAACTTGGCAAAAAAAAATCAGTGGCTCAAATCAGTATATTATATTGAGTGTCACCAATTGTAATTAGTGTAATATTCTCTTTGGAATAGGAGCTGACAAATAACCCACTGTACGCTTATTCCAACTTCATAACATTCTCTGCATTGAACGGAAAGGCCGACCTAGTTGGCAGTGACTAGTGTAGGAAAATAATTTTACAAGACTTCTTAAAAAACATGAAGCCAGGGCACATATGGAGATGACAGGAGACGAGTGTAAGACAGGTTTGACTTTGATATAGGATGGTTGTTTGCTTTGCATGATGATGATGGAGCTACAGTGGGAACTGCCATTGGCACAGGGGCTACATTTAGAGGTCATGAAACTGGCATAACAAATAAGAATAGGTAGAATCTAGTTTGGGGTTCTTAAACAGCTTGCAGACTTTACTGCTGATGGTTGTATTGCATACAATCTGCACATAAACAGTATATTATATGGGTTATTTACTAACATTTTTCTAATTAATTAATTAATAAAAAATCCAACCAAACTAGAATCCACAATTTCCCCTTATTTGTCATTAAAAAACCACCAGCAAATTTGATTGACAAAAACCACAACCTTTTCAGATTGTTGAGCAAAGAAATTCGGATTTGACACCTAAAAAGTGTAAATTTTTCATGAAATCCGCGGAAAAGCCAGAAGTTTTCAGATTATCGTACCTAACCTATCACAGACCATAATATCTTCAAATTGCCAATAGGATCTCTGCCATTGACTTCTACAGTACGTTGATAGGCAAAAATAAAAAAAAATGGCTATCCGGCACTCAAAAGAATCACCAGGGTCAGAAATATGAAACAGTTAAAAAAATTTTTTTTATTAATCATAATTTTAAAAGTATAAGTGCATCTCCATGAGCTTTTTCATACCTACATGGAACTTCGTCATGGGCTTCTGGCTTTTTTTCTTTTGGATTTCTGCTACCCGGAAGCAGGGGGTCTGGGGCTGGTGTACAATCAACTTGGTGAGCTGCTTACTTTTTTTCTGGAGCAGCATGTATTTATTTTTCTACAGTACCTCAACAGATTGAAGATGGAGTATTATCGGATTCAGAATTCTTTCAGCCTTGGGGTATAATAAATCTGGAAAAAATTTGAATCGTATAGTAAAAAAACTTGTATTTTAAGAGTTTTTAACATTCAGACTTTAATAAATACCCCCCTTAATGTTAATTACTTTAATAAACTTAAATGTTTTGGTGTTGCTGTAACTGTTTACGATTGATGGCACTGAATATTTTGCATCAGAAGCAATGGAGTCAAAGGCACCCTACAAATATAAGGAGTTTCTGGTTGTGGTTCATTCCCACCCTTTTTATTTCTTGTGTCCCCTCTCCTTAAATACTCTGTAGGGGTATTATTATTATTATTATTAATAATAACATGTATTTCTATAGCTCCAACATATTACGTAGCTGGTATTTCATCTAGAGCGTTAGAGGAAGAGGTAATGTTGTATGATGCACAAAAGTATTAACTTAAATGGCCAGTAGCTGAGGGCAGAGTCCAGCAGAGATGAAGTTTAAAGAGTAAACAGCAGATTCATTGTAGTTAAAACAAAAAAAGATGAAAGGAAATTTATAGGGAGAAGTGACCCTGAACTGTGACTGGGAAATGATTGTCAGCTGCTGTGTCACATTTCTTTTAAGCAGCTTATGGGAAATAAAATTAGGGCCCTTACACGGGCGTTTTAACCTGCACTCGCCTGCCTTCCCTTTTGCTGCGTTCAGCCACAGGGGAGCGCAGGTATAGACGCTCTCGTTCTTTTCAAAGGGGCTGTACTCACATAAAGTAGGTAAGTACCGAGCGCAGGTTCAGACGCAACATGCTGCATTTTTCCTGCGTTTGGCTCCTACATGCGTTTGTGTTTCCCAAAGCATGTTGTGCCTGCACTTAACTGAACTGCATGCGTCCTTGACATTTAAAGGGATAGTGTCATGGGAAAACATGTTTTTTTCAAAATGTATCAGTTAATAGTGCTGCTCCAGTAGACTTCTGCACTGAAATCCATTTTTCAAAAGAGCAAACATATTTTTTTTATATTCAGTTTTGAAATCGGATATGGGAATAGACATTTTGTCAATTTCCCAGCTGCCCCTGGTCATATGACCTGTGCCAGCACTTTATTAGGGGACCACTTTCTGGCAGGCTGTTGTATTTCCTTCTCAATGTAATTGAAAGGAACATAGTGGGACATGGGTTTTACTATTGAGTGCTGTTCTTAGATCTACCAGGCAGCTGTTATCTTGTGGTAGGGAGCCGTTATCTGGTTACCTTCCCATTGAGATATCACTCCAACTTGCAGTACAGCAGTAAAGAGTGACTGAAGTTTATCAGAGCACAAGTCACATGACTGGGAGCAGCTGGGAAATCGACAGTATGTTTAGCCCAATGTCAGATTTCAAAATGAAATATAATAAATTCTGTTTGCTCTTTTGAGAAATTGATTTCAATGCAGAATACTGCTGGAGCAGCACTATTAACTGATGCATTTAACTAAATTGCATGCGTCATTGACATTTAACTGAATTGCATGCATTGCAATGTTGTAAGTGACTCCATGCACACACTGTGCCATACAGAGGATTGTACAGATTTGGGTTGCTGGGGGTGGAAGAACTTCACTGGCCTGCACAGAGCCCCTTAAGCTCAGCCCAATTCAATTATTTTGTAATAAATTCTAGACCTGAGTTCCCAACACTGGGAAACCTGCTGAATGCTCTTGTTGAATGAAAGCAAATTCAACAAACAGTTTTCTGATATTTAGTGGAAATCCTTCCCAGGAGACTGGAGGCTAGTATAGCAGGGAGAGAGAGGAATAATTTCATGTGAAAATCCTTGGTTTCAGAATAAGTTGTTGCTGTGTACATTTCACTATTGGGCCTTATTTACCCTGCCCAGCTGGTTTATTCTGCTTCTGATTGGCTAGTGTATACCATAGAACAAACTGTTACACAAACACACACACTATAATAAAGAAGAGAATTCTGAGGGTGATTATAGAATGTAAGTTCCAGAAATGACAATTAATAAGGGGTGAAGGGGGTAATGTGCTGTATTATTATCCTTCTTATTCTGTTGATGGTCCATTAGGCTTTGATCAGTTTGTAAATAAATGATGTATCTCTATAATTACGTTCACTTCCAGTGAAGCAGTTAAACAAAAAATGTCTTCCCAAGATTTCCATTTTTAAAATTTCTTTTTCTTTTTGATTCATTTCCAATTAATGCCTGGTAGTCACTTAATACCCCATTGGGCATATTATAACGCTGTGTAAAAAAAACAAATAATTGAAATACACAAATATTGCCACATGATGTGATACACTGTATATAACCCCCCGTATTTAGAAAATACTATAATGATGTGATACATGTGTTTGGTAGAGTATAGAATTTTGATGTAAATATAGGACATCAGATGAAAGGGGAATTTGGGATAAATAATAGCGACAGGTTCAAAGCTGCAGCCAGGGATCCTATATTCACCTCTTAATATTTTAATTAGACGAATGGAAAGATAAAATCAGAAATGGCTTTTAAGAACTTGTGGTAGAAGGTTTCGGGTATTTTAGGAGGACAGATTGTTGGGCAGTGCTTCCAAAGTAATGTTATGAATAATGGCTTGCCTCCTAGCAATAGATCGTTATAATGAGTAACAAAACGTAATGACAGAATCATTCATGTGGTTATAGGTCCACAGAATGAAGGGCAGAACTGGCTGCTGGAACTTTTCGTAAGCCAATGAGAGTCAAAGAAAAATTGCTCTAGAACTGAGCAAACTACTCTCAACACTAAACTCTGGTGACTCCATACTACCTTCTTGTCCAACACTGTCCCTCTATTATTGATGATTTTTTTTGTGGGATCTCACACCATGGAAGACACTAGTATCTGTGGGGGTTGAAAAGCAGAATCATAAAGGGGTGGTTCTCATCTATGTTCATTTTTATTATGTTATAGAATTACTTATTATTTTTCAATTGACCTTAAAGGGAAACTGTCATGGGAAAACATGTTTTTTTCAAAACACATCAGTTAATAGTGCTGCTCCAGTAGGCTTCTGCACTGACATCCATTTCTCAAAAGAGTAAACAGATTTTTTTATATTCAGTTTTGAAATCTGACATGGGGCTAGCCATTTTGTCAATGTCCCAGCTGCCCCTGGTCATGTGACTTGTGCCAGTACTTTAGGAGGGAACTGCTTTCTGGCAGGCTGTTGTTTTTCCTTCTCAATGTAACTGAATGAAATGCAGTGGGATATGGGTTTTTACTTTTGAGTGTTGTTCTTGGATCTACCAGGCAGCTGTTATCTTGTGTTAAGGAGCTGTTATCAAGTTACCTTCCCATTGTTCTGTTGTTAGGCTGCTGGGTGGGGGAAAGGGAAGTTGTGATATCACTCCAATTTACAGTACAGCAGTAAAGAGTGATTGAAGTTTATCAGAGCACAAGTCACATGACTTGGGGCAGCTGGGAAATTGACAATATGTCTAGCCCCATGTCAGATTTCAAAATGAAATATAAAAAAATATGTATGCTCTTTTGAGAAATGGATTTAATGCAGAATTCTTCTGGAACAGTACTATTAACTGATGCATTTTGAAAAAAAAACGTTTTCCCATGACAGGATCCCTTTAATTCTTTCCTTTTTTTAAAGTTTTTGAATTATTTGCCACAGACAAATGCTCTGTAAGGCTACACATGTATTGTTATTGGTACTTTTTATTACTCATCTTTCTATTCAGGCCCTCTTCTATTCATTTACCAATTTCTTTTTCAAATTAGTGCATGGTAGTTTGGACCCTAGCCACAAGATTGCTGAAATTGCTAACTGGAGAGCTGCAAACAACTCAATAACTAAAAACCAACAAGTTATAAAAAATGAATATCAAATGCAAATTGTCTCAGAATATCACTCTCTACATCATACTAAAAGTTAAGTCAAAGGTGAACAACCCCTTTTATGTGTCTGAATTAGTCTAAAGTTGGAACTGCAGCTTTTTTAAAACTGCCACTAAAAGGCCAATAAAAGAGGAAGCATTCACTGCTGGCACTTTTAAAGGGAAACTGTCATGGGAAAACATGTTTTTTTTAAAACTCATCTGTTAAGAGTGCTGCTCCAGTAGACTTCTGCACTGAAATCCATTTCTTAAAAGAGCATTTCTTAAAAGACCAGTGGGACATGGGTTTTACTACTGAGTGTTGTTCTTAGATCTACCAGGCAGCTGTTATCTTGTGTTAGGGAGCTGTTATCTGGTTACCTTCCCATTGTTCTGTTGTTAGGCTGCTGGGTGGGGAAAGCGAGGAGGTGATATCACTCCAACTTGCAGTACAGCAGTAAAGAGTGACTGAAGCTTATAAGAGCACAAGTCACATGACTTGGGGTAGCTGGGAAATTGACAAAATGCCCCATGTCAGATTTCAAAATGAAATATAAAAAAATCTGTTGGATTCAATTGCAGAATTCTGCCGTTGTAGCACTATTAACTGAAGTGTTTTGAAAAATGTTTTTCTTTCCATGACAGGATCCCTTTAAGGTTGGCACAGGAGCACTGGAGATTTGGATACTGAACAATCCAATATTGCAAGAAACCAATAAACAGGGAAAGGCTGCAAAATATACAGATGTTAGAAGCCATGGTTAAATATATATGCTTTATACAGGTTATGAAACTTCTCCATTACTTCCAATATCCTAATATTTTACGTTACATTCTTTTTTATAATATACAGGTTTTAGTGCATAATTTGATACAATTGATGATCACTAAGAGCTGATGATGAAGTGGCAGCACCATTTCTAAGGATAGATTTGTATAAATGTAAATATGTAATATATATCAGCTGCACTGCAATTTTCCAAATTTTCTTTAAAGGAAAACTACTGAAGCAGTTTATTGCACATAGATTAGCCACAATAGTGCAAGTGATAACACTATATTTATTCTGTAGAATGCTTTACCATACCTGAGTAAACAGCGCTAGATGCTCTCTCTGTTTGTTTAGGATAGTAGCCATATTACATTGGTGTGACATCACTTCCTGCCTGAGTGTCTCACTCATTGCTCTGGTCTCAGATTTAGTGATGGGCCAAACGGGCGCGTTTCGCTTTGCCGAAAAATTCGTGTTGTTTTCGGCGCGTGTCGCGTCGTTTTCGGCGCGCGTCGCGTCGTTTTCGGCGCGTCGCGTTTTTGGCGGCAAATTTTTTGCGGCAAATTTTTCCTGACGTTTCGCAAATTTATTCGCCAGCGGCGAATCGCGGGAATTCGCCGAGAATTCGCCCCTGGCGAATAAATTCGCCCATCACTACTCAGATTACAACAGGGAGGGGAGGCATGGAAAGGGAGGGGGAGAGGAGCAAACTGAGCATGTTCAAGTCCAAGCCCTGGATGTTTAATCTAAAAGAAAGAAGTCTGATAAAGAAGCCCATGTGTACACAACAGAAGGACAGAAATGCATTGATTCTTTTGACAGAGGACTCAGAGCAGCACCACTTTGAGGGTTTACAGGTGTATTTATGTAGACCTTTTTGATACTTAACCTTTCCTTCTACTTTAATGGTACAACAGGTTGGGATGTAACAATGTCAAACCATTCATTTCACATGCCCTAACACATACATGGCCTGCAGACACCTACATGAAGGGCGTAACTCTAAACATAGTACAAGTGTTAAAAAAAACAGTTTGGATGCCACTTTACAATTACTGTCATGAAGCATGATTTAATTAGCCAGGCACTGGGTGTTCTGACACAGGTTCTTGCATTGCATGAGGGGGGAAAGGTGAAACTGCAATACAGAGAGCTGCTGTAGCAGCTAACCAACTCCATCTGATGGATGCTTGCTTTACCTTGCTACTTTCCTTCTATCTATCATTCACCCAAGACTCTGAATCTCATTAAAGAGAGAAGCTGCTGTGGGGCAGCCTCAGAATCTCCTCCGATGGTTATTACAGTCCCAGTGGCATTTTAGATTTATGAAAGTATTTCACCTTTATCTGTCTAACCCTCTATCCATTTGGGGAGAATTGTCTAATAAATCTACTGGTTGCTCTGGTGAGCAGATTAAAGAATTGTCCTCTTATTCTCTGTTCAGGGCTGCCAACGTTTCATTGGATCTCTGACCTGAGAACAGAAAGCCCACATTGAACTGACAAGGAAATATTCATTCACCGTGCCTGGGGTGGCATTTTTAAAGGGGGTTATGCATCAAGGTTCCAAACTGCCAGTCAAAACTTTAAAAGAAATGTCTTTTTCAAAAATGTAAGTCTCCTAACCTAACTATGTTAACATGAATTTAATTGTGGCCATTTGAATTATTCAAGCCAAAAAGCATTCATGTTTAACATAAAGGGGTTTCTCTATTCGTTTTGGAGGCCCCTTGGATTCTAAACAACATTTAATTCCAAGGCATTATTTATCCAAGAGAATGCTGGGTGTCCAAGAGATAATAATAAGGGTTTGGAGACAGCTTAGAGGTGTCTGTAATTCTCCAGTTTAAACCCCTCCATACATCAGAGGGCAGAGGGCATTCCCTAGGGACCATTAGATGTTATATTTAGGAAAGAAAACAAGGTGATAAAATACGCCATCTTTTTAGTAATAGTCCCACCAGTCTTTACAGGTTTGGAGGATGTCCTCTACGGAGCTCTTTGTTTCCACATAATAATACTGTAGTATAAATGTCTTGTAATTTGCATCAGCTGATGATGCACATCTGGATCTTCAAGCACTTGAATCACTTGACTGACTTTCAGTGTATCTGATTAAGAACCAAATGCATGAATTGTACTAAAACCTTTGCTGGTGCTCAACCCTTATACTGTCTTTAGTTGGACACAAATGCCTTCAACTTGCCTAGTAACTGACTGGCCCAACAGGATACCAGGAAAAGTTCTGTCGTGCCAAGATGTCAGTGGGCCCTCCTACTCCTAATCACTAGTTCAGTCATTTCCTATTTCTGTATGGGGGCAAAGAGGAGAAATAAATTGGAGTATAGATTCTAGTATGTAAAGAAAAAACATAATGTAGTATAAAATAGTTTTGAGAGTGGGCTTATGGTCCAAGGATTTTTGGTGGGTCCATGGCATCCCAGTCTGACATTGAACATAACACTGATTCTCATACAAAGAGACAAAAGCGACCTCAGTAGGAATGCACCAAATCCTCCCCATAGAATTCAATTGAATAACAAACCTGAATCGTGGATTGGTTTTATGTGCTAGGCAACTCAAATATGGGGAAGTCAGAACGTTCGAGGATTCAGACGATCAGATCTTTGGTCTATGGCCAGCTTTAAGGTTCATATTTTATGATTACTTGGTAGCTATTCATTTCAGGCATGTTCAACCTATATTGGACTGTATTTGAACTACTGTCCCAGCCTCGATTAGGGCTCAGGACACAACAGATAAGAATTACCGTTATGTTTCTTTTATGACTGCCAAAAGCTTTTAAAGTAGGTTTAAAAATACATGTATCCAACAGAGTAATCTTTGGAAATTGATTTAGGCAATATGTGTTTTGTACTGCATGTCAGCAAAACCTTCTACACTTAAAATAAAAATCCCGAAAGCTACACTGCTCTTTGAGACAAAATAGCACTACACAATCTGCATCTACACACTTACAATACTTCCAACTACGGGAGGCCTTCTCTGAATAATTCCACACCCTCTCACTAGTGTTTCGAAGACTACCCACTATTAGGGCTTCTAAGCTCTGAAACACCCAGGAAACTCATATCCCAAATCTAATGGTTGCTGGTCAGAGCTCCCACAGCTCCATTTCACTGCACCTACCTTAAATGGCGAGACATGCTTGATGTGTTGGGGGAGGACCAATGGGATGAGACTACAGACTAATACAATACAAGTTTATACACCAAATTTACCTGACTCCTACAAAACTGCACAGATTTGGTAAAAGGAATAATAGCAACTTATTAAACTGCTGTTGTTAACTGTAACAATAGGAACCCCCAGGCAGGAACCCCCTTTCCTATCCCCTCCTGCAGATTTTTTGGCACGGGAGCTCATGGCAGTCATCTTCTTTCTGCAGTCCTCTTTGTTCTTCGGCTGGTGTCTTCAGCGCATGTGCAGTTGGAGGAGATTTCCAGAACCAAACCATTGCGCATGTGCCGATAATGTACTGAAAATTTTTCAGACTTTTGTCGTATCCGCATTGGTTCGGTTCCCGTGCCAAAAATCTATAGGAGGGGTAAGTAAAAAATTAGGGGGGAGGGGAGGTAGGCTGGGGGGGGAGGATGGAGAGGGGTCTACACAGGTGAGGATGGGAAGACTTTTTTTCCTTAAAAGTCTCCTTCCCCTTTAAAGTGGTTGTTCACCTTTTAGTTAACTTTAATGTTATATATAGAGAGTGATATTTTGAGATAATTTGCAGTTGGTTTTAATGTTTTATTACTGGTGGTGTTTGAGCTATTAAGCCTTTTATTCAACAGCTCTCCAGTTTGCTCAGCAATCTCCGCAATATGATTTCTATGTTCCAACTTACCCTAGCAACCATGCATTGATATGAATAAGAGACTGGAATATAAAAAGGAGAGGGCTTGAATAGAAAGAGGAAATATAAAAAGTAGCAATAACAATAAATGGGTATCCTTACAGATTATTTATTTTTAGATGGGACAACATCTATTTGAAATCTGGGAAAAGTCAAAGGAAGAAGGCAAATAATTAAAAAACAAATTATGAAGGCTAATTGAAAAGTTGATTAGAATTAGCCATTCTATTACATACTAAAAGCTAAGTTAAAGATGACAAATAAACATAAAACAAGGGGTGCGCTCCCATCCTTTAATCGAAGAAAGAGGTATTGCACTTACAAGTTAAAAGAAAATTATTATTCTTCAATAAAGCCTGTTAAATCTGTTTCCCAACACCTTTAGTTGTGGCCCAATGTTCTCAAGGGTGATGGAGTGCAGTATGAGTGCTGTATAAGTTAAAGGTAAACCACCCTTTTCAGTTTATAGACTCTTGCCTGGTGAGCAATCTGATTTGCTTCACTGGTAGTGGTCTGGTTCAACTGTGTGGTGCGGTTTGCGGTCAGCCAATATCCAATCAAATATACTGGCTATTGCTTTATAGAGTTACGTTATGAGACTAAGGAGGGTATAACTGCTTTATTAACAGATTCAAACAACCGTTCCACAACTGCCTTACTTCCTACTTCCACTTTCAAACTGTACAGAAGGTCCAGTGTATGCACAGTACAAGTCCTGTGCACAGTGACGACTGCAGGCCATTTGTATAAACACCACATATTCCCCCTATAGTAGGAAAGCATTTGGGCAAATATAATAAACAGTAACAATTAAACTGTATGTTTCTTAAAGCAATATATACATTATTCACATGACATAGTCCTCGGTCCATGCAGGTAGTTTTCCGATTCTCTCAGTATGCCTTAAAGGTTCACTTTCTTCAGGCCTATTGCAGTTGGCATCAGGAGTAGGAAAATATCCTTCATCAAATGGAACATCTGTAAAGTCATATCTAGCAGGAGCAAGACGACTTGCATTCCATATGCGTCCATCAGACAATTCATATGTGTATGGTCCTCGCTGGCGTTTCACATCAAGTGGTGTAGTAAATTTAAATTGTCCTTGTTTCACTATTCCTGGTTTCTTAATTCTGACACCTGCAGGCCATTTGTATAAACACCACAAGTCTTTAATTGATATTTTTTATTAAATAAATGTTTTATTGCCATTTTAGCCATTCTGCACGCACAGATAAAACGAAAAAAAAATTTATCAAGGGTCGAACTGAAAATTCAAATTTTCAATTTTTTTCATGTTTAAAACTGTTAAATTCGTCTAGGGAGTTATTCAAATTCGATTTGAGTTTTTTAAAAAAAATACAAATTCTCTTTTAGAGACTTATCATACTCTGGCACTTAAAGAACTCAAATTCGACTATTCTCCACCTAAAACTTGCCGAATTGCTGTTTAAGTCAATGGGAGAGGTCCAGAATCAGCCCTCCTGACATTCACATTTTTTTTTTCAAATTCGAGTTTTCGGGTCGATTCCATTCATACAAAATTTGTTTTTTAAAATACATTTTGATTGGTCAAATTGACAATTTAGGGGAGTTTTTAAAAACTCACATTCACAAAATTCAACCTTCGATAAATGTGCATTTCAATGTTTAAAAGCTCTTTTTAGAGCTGTGGTTTCCCATGGAGGGAATGGTGGCAACACCAGCTTGTGATTTCTAGTGTTTTTAGCAGGTTCCCTGCTCAAGTGAATAGAAACTGAGTAGAAGCTCCATAAGCAGTTATAGTTGTGCAGGGACCCTTGAACTTACTTTGAGCTTCTGGCTGGTCAACAAAAATGTTACCTTTCCTAGGTATAACCACATTTTAATTAGGGCTTACCTTCTGTTTTTTTTTTCCATTAAAAGCCAGTAAGTAATGTACGAATTGCCTTCAAATGAAAATATGGGAAGGGTAAAGATTATTTCGTTTCAGTGTGCAATGCCGTTGCTTGCCAGTACAGCAAAACATGTAGGGAAGGTATAATCTTATCTTGAGCAAGTACTTTTTCCCAGTAACTTATCAGAAAGGTATGTAAGCATGTATGTTGTTTCACAATAAGGAATGAATAACATTTATGCAGCCAGTCATATTGATGAAATGCCTTTTCTGGCAAACCTACAGTTTTATGGGGGGATTAAATCCATATAAAAATTATTATGAGAAGTGTAGGTGGTTCTTCACAGTGAGGACAGTGAGGTTGTGGAATGCACTGCCGGGTGATGTTGTGATGGCTCATTCTGTTGATGTTTTCAAAGGGGGCTTGGATGATTTTTTGGACAGAAATAATATCAAAAGCTATTATGATACTAAACTCTACAGTTAGTATAGCTATGGGCATATATGGTTTGTGTGAAAGAGTGTAGGGGTGTGTGTGTGTGTGTATCCTGGGTTTTAATTTGGAGGGGTTGAACTTGATGGACTTTTTCTTTTTTCAACCCAATTTAACTATGTAACTATGTTTCACCCTTTCAGTTGTTAAACTACAACTCACAGGATCCTGCAAACAGCCGAATCCTAACCTGTCTATTTGCTGTTTATTTTTAATGTACATTTGTTGTGCCACTTTAATCTGACACTTAGATGGGGCTGACTTTATTGATGAATCAGGTTCAATGATGTAGAGTTATTACAGTTTGAAAAACATTATCTACATATCTGTCTATCTAATATAAGTAAGTAAAAAAACAAACAACTGGACTTGCTGAAAAAAGAGGAGTGCACTGATCTATATATTGGGGAAACAAAACAACTGCTCACCAAGTGAATGGCTCAGCCTAGGTAGGAGGAACTCTATAGGGCAAGACTCAGCTGTCTTTCTACACCTAAAAGACAAGAGACACTCCTTTGAAGATAGCAATGTCCAAATCTTAGATAAACAATACCGCTGGTTTGAAAGAGCTTATTCATGACAAGGTGGAGAAACCATCCCTAAACAGAGGCTGGGGGGCCTTCAACACCACCTGTCTGCTACATACAATGCTGTTCTCACATCTCTACCTCGGTGGTTTCAGAACTCTTGACACATCCATTCATGCAACTGTCACAAGTAACACCTGATTCTAGGAGTTGCATGACACACTGGTAATCCTATCACAGTAATTACACAGAATCAACACCTCTGTGAATTTCAGATGTCACTTCTTTGAAGAGTTGTGATTAGATTGTTGGAAGAGTCTATATGCCGAGAACTCCCCACACCAGTCAGTTGAACTGAAGAAGCTGCTCGGATGGGCAGTGAAATGTCTTTAAAATTTTTAAGCAAGTTCAGTTGTTTTTTTTTTTTAAATTACTTATATTAGATATATGGAGTCATAAACTGCAGTTCTTTTGTTGTGATCATCCCATATTTTCTTTCATCCTTTATAGTTGACTTTGGTTTGAGGTGCCAGTGCTTTCTTTAAGGACCAGGTCTCTACCTCTTTTTCCTGGACCTCTAGGTCAGGGCTGTCCAACTGGCGACCCATGGGCCCTCCATGAGAGTCTGCCTGCTGTGTCTGCTTTAAAAGGTTCCACCACAGATAGTAACTGGCCCCTGAATTGTTTAACACTTAAATTGAGACTAATCCCTTGTATTGTTCACACCTGTGACCTCCCTGCATTGTTCACACTTGTAACACCTCTATTGTTCACACCCCTAAAGCCCTGTACTGTTCATACCTGAGACCCAGACTGAAACTTCCCACATTGTTCACCTGTTCACACTTTATACAAAATGCTAATGGGGCACCAGCACTGTGTCACTGTATGTAGTACATCTTAGAATCTTGATAGGATTCCCTGTCTCCTGCTCTATTCCGCCTTCCCTGAGCCCCTTGTGTGTGCCATACTCTGTTTGCCCAGTGCTGCTTGTGTGTACCATGCACTGCTTGTCTACTGCTGCTTGTGTGTGCCATTCTTTGCTTGCCCAGTGCTGCTTGTGTGT
>CM044444.1:81566194-81583082 GCA_024363595.1 Xenopus borealis
GTGTCATACTCTGCTTGCCCAGTGCTGCTTGTGTGTGCCATTCTTTGCTTGCCCAGTGCTTCTTGTGTGTGTCATATTCTGCTTGCCCAGTGCTGCTTGTGTGTGCAATAGTCTGCTTGCCCAGTGCTACTTGTATGTGTCATTCTGTGCTTGGAAATAGTTATTAGGGGTCCCTAAGGTGTTTAATCATGTATTGGGGGGTTTCTGTATTATCCACAGGGGACAATTAGGCATATGGCAGTGAGCACCAAACATTTGTTTTTTTGGGGTGCTATCGCTAATGTGGATATCATTTTAAAAGTTCTTGTGGTAACGTGGGTGTGGTTTACTGTGGGTGTGGTTTAAAATGGGGAGTGGTCAACACTGACTTCCATTATCGGCCCTCCACTACGTAGGCCAGAAAAAGTTCAGCCCTCGGTACCACAGAAGTTGGACAGCACTGCTCTAGGTAATGTTCCATTTTAGAAATCTGTAACTACATAAAATATTCATCTTAGTTTTTAGTTCTATGTCTTTGTTTTATGTCTTTTTCTGTCTATTCTTCATCAGAGCTACAGTCTGCATAGCCATATTAAAAAAGTATGGACAGTATGGGAGTAGAACACAAGGCAGAGCTGGGTGGTGGCAGGAATGGTGGGTGAATGTTGCTGATGCTTGTAACACAAAGTAGTGTGATGGCTTTCTGCTTTCATAAATGTCTCTTAAAGTGAAGATACAAAGTCCAGTAGCATTTCTACATTGCTTTATTTGACCATGGGCCTGGTCATGGTTTTCTACGATTCTGCCTTTTTTTTTCCGATGAAAATCCTTTTGGTAACATGTTCAACAGCTGGAGGATATCAGACTTTACTTCCTTGCCCTCAAGTCTTTGAATCTAGTAGACTCCTTTCATTTAACATCATTCTTAAGCTGCTGTCATGTCCCACAGTTATTACTGGCATAAATACATCAGTTAGTTTATGCATTTCTTATGCCGTGACCTAAGCATTTTGTTATGTGCATCAGGCCTGGATCAACGTGCACTCTGACTAATATCATGTTTACAAACACATGTTTAAACCATTTACAAAATGTTCCCATGAGCAGGAATCAGAAGGGTCATTCTACAGGAACCCCAAAACTGCAGAGATGAGACAGATGTATAACATGTTTAGTTTATAATTTGTTGGGGGTTTTTATATGGAAGGAAATTACATTGGAATCAGCATGTTGTGGGAACTATTTATTCTGAGTTGAACCGAGTAACTTTTTGTTAAGCATATTTTATAGTCCAGGCTTAATGTATTTAATGGTTTTTAGGTTATATAGAGTAATAATAGGCATCACAGAGCTTTCTGATATACAACTCAAAGGGCTGTCCAAACAGTGGCCAAGGAAACTGGACCTGGTGTGGTCTTTTGTCATATCATACTTTTCCTATGGGAGGAATACACTATACTCAATTACTGCAATATATTTGAACATCAGCAATTATTCTGTGTGCCACTACCTGTGTTGTCCTAGGATCATCACTGCACCTCCATGATGGGGTTGCTGGGAAGGAAAATTATGGTGGGCAAATCCATACACACTTACTGCCTGTTGGTTCAAGGGCTTCTTCATATTGGTTCTGATTCATATAAGCTGTATCAGTAGATACAATTGTAAATAAGAAGTCATATATATAGAAGCAACGGTGTGTTTCAGTTTAATTGCACAGCGGTTGAAAGAGGAAGGATATTTTTACTGCAAGATTTTTTTATTCTCCAACAATGCTCAGTTACTGGTAAATTTGTTACAATAAGCTTAAAGAGCCCCCCCCCCCCCCATGGTATCTGCATGCTGTCAGAGCCTGCACTTCGGATTGGGGAAACAAGGTGATTTCGAGCGACTTAGAAAAACACATTGCCGCGTGTGAATAGGCACAGGTGACTTTTACAGTTAGGTGATGCAAGACATGGGCAAGCAATTCAAGGAGATTAGTCACCCCAAAGAAGCGGCGATTAGTCGCCAGGTGACTAATCTCCCTTAAATCTTCTGCGTGGTCTAGCCCTAAGGGTGCATCCCCCCTTTTAACTTCCATTGTCCCAGAGAGAAGGCATTTCTTTGCATTGTGTATGTGCTGGCCTCATCTTGACCACTTGCACCAAGAGTAGTCATCCTATGGGAACCCTAACTAAGAAAACTTTATTCATGAGGCTTTTACTTGAAGGGATTGTTTCACAGAAGTGTGAACAACCCCAAACTATTTTTAATTTACAAAGCTTGTTTGACCTTGGAAACCAAGGTTGGGTTGGGCCTGTTAGATTCCATAGGCGACCCATACTTGGTTTCAAGGGTTAGCAGGAATATCAGAAGCAGGCCTGCAATCAACTAGAGGACAAGTATTTTCTTCTGTTTTACTAATGCATGGCCCAGTTGTAAATTTAAGTCCAGGTATTGGCATCATATTGGGCTTGATACTACAGTACAGCCTATAAGAGGTGCCTTTAATAAGTGTTGTATGTGTTTGGAAAAACCATCACTATATGAATTCATTCCTGTGCTGCTCAGCCCAGCAGTTAATAGGTAGATAGTAATGGAGTCGAGCACCAAGCTGTGAAAGGCACTTTTCAATTTTCAGTATCTAGTTCCCAAACTTTATGTCCTTTGATAAAGTAGAATTGCTGTAGCAGGAAAATCGGATATAGGAACAGATACTCCACTGCAGAAGCTGTGCTGCTAAATTTTATTTACACAACATGTTTCGAGCTGTGGGCTCTTTTTCAAGTGTAACACTTGAAAAAGAGCCCACAGCTCGAAACATGTTGTGTAAATAAAATTTTGCAGCACAGCTTCTGCAGTGGAGTATCTGTTCCTATATCCGATTTTCCTGCTACAGTTAATAGGTAGATATCAGTTATGAACAAAACTGGAAAAATATTCAGAAGCCTATTTTTTTCAAACATTTATGTCATTGCACTTTCAGCAAAAGTACTGTCACTCTGACGTGATGTTATAGTACCACGGTGAAACAATTTGCCATCATCACAATCTATAGAGGTACTGACTCATAATATTGGCCACAGGGAAAGGCACAAACATCTGTATTCATACCGTTTAGATCACTTTGAAAGGCCTCTCTCCAACAGTCTTAATTCCATGGCTCAGCAAGTTGTTTATACAGTAGATTCATAATTCTTGGGCAGTAAACAAATTATTAAACTCAGCTGAAGCCAGATCATTGCCAGATTCCCAGTTCATTTTTAATAGTCTTTGCATAACTTGCCAGACAACTTGTAGAATTATTTGGCTGCGTTGCTTGGATGCTACTGATTTATAATATTGTAATACAGAGGAATATTTCTCTTCTCCATCCAAAGGAAAAAGTGGGAAAGTTCATAACATAAATTGGAATAACGTTGGCTTTTACAGATGCCAAAATAAAATACCAGGCAGTGATGTAAAAGGTAAGTATGGAGGCAAAAACAAATGCTAAGTTTGGGCAGGAACAAGCAGAATGCGGGGCGCTGGCTAGGGGATAGGAATCATAACTAGTTAGGCCAAGGCTTTACTGGGCAGATAAGTTTAAAAACAACAGTGACATATAAATTTACTCAGAGGTCATTGCCGGTAAACTTCTAATAATTACCCCAGGCCATAGCTAGAGAAATACCAAATGGATGGCAGCCAATATGTCAATTGATTATTGGCAATAATTCACTAATTAAGAAGCAGAGCCACTCGGTGTGTCTCTATTTGTGAATCTTTAAAAAAATTGTTGTTATAATGTATTAGCTCAGGCATAGTCTGTATTCTGTGGTCAAGCTTTTGCAGCTATAAGCTCACAATATCCCTACAATAAATAAGATAAAAGGAGTAAGTTTTTTATCCCATACACATCAAGACAAATAAAGATGGACATAAACATATACCTTTCTTTTCCTGCGCTGTTATGGTGGGGAAACATTTAAGTTGGGGACACATTTTCCTAGGACAGTGAACCAGAATTAGGAGACCTAATACTATTTTCTTCATTCTCATATAGAATAATACATTTTGTAGTAAGATATTTTTGCTGCAAATGTCTGTATGTTCAGAAAGTTAATAAGAAGATTCTTTATGTTACAAAATTGTGATGCTGTTAGAACTGAACTGTTGTCAAATACTGAAATGTTAGTTGTAAGATATGATGATGCTCTATCATAGGACAGATCTTGGAAGAAGCTGAGAATTTCGGTGGTCGGTTGCTTCAAAGTTCTGTCTCTGGGTTTACTTCAGATGACATGCAGTTTAGACTTTGTCCAAGAAGAAAAAAGGAGAAACCGTAAGGCTAAGGCCAGACGGGGAGATTCGGGGGCATTTTATCGCCTGGCGACTTCTCGCCGCGACTTGTAGCCCCCGAACCTCCCCGAACAGCCACTTACCTATGCGCACCGGCGTTGCTTGAAAACGCCGGCGCGTATCCACACGGAGCGGCGCGCTTTTTAAAATTGCTCCAAATTGCCTGGCCAGGCAATTTGGAGCAATTTTAAAAAGCGCGCCGCTCCGTGTGGATACGCGCCGGCGTTTTCAAGCAACGCTGGTGCGCTTAGGTAAGTGGTTGTTTGGGGAGGTTCGGGGGCTACAAGTCGCGGCGAGAAGTCGCCAGGCGATAAAATGCCCCCGAATCTCCCCGTCTGGCCTAGCCCTAAAGGAAATTAAAGTGGATCCTTAGAAAAGATTTACTGGACTAATAACAGTTGCAGGAGTTTTTGAGGTCATTCTTTAAATGTGTCATCGGTTTATCATGTTGATTACCTCGTATTTTTCTTTTCATGATGGCTTATTGATGCAAGAGCGCTTCCATTCTTAACTTGCCTTGGCAGTCTTGGCATTGGAACCACTGAGCTACATCAGTTAAACTTTACCCTACTTCCAGTTCTTCATGCATGATGATTTATGCATTCAGTTTTTTACAAGCTGAAACCCAAGATTAAAAAAAGGCAGAACCTACTGTGTCTAGATTTTATGCCAAAATAATAAATCTCTCTAAAAATCAAAGGTGCTTTATCTAAACGTGCTTAGCCATAACGCAGTGGAAATAGATTTCCAGGAGACCTGTAACAAAAATGTTTCTGTACAGTGAAATAGTAAGGCAATGTATTGTAGGGAAGGATGCCCCCGGCACCAAATAACAATATAATAAGGTTCATTTGTAGTTGCTTTCACTCTGCCTCCTGGTGACTGATAGCATTAACAAGGTTCATTTGTAGTTGCTTTGTAGTTTGCAGTAAAACAGTTGAAGATGTAGATGTTTTGTTTTCTCTAGTCTACCAAAATTCTTGGAAAGGAATCTACGGTATACGAATCTATAGGACATCTAAACCATTGATTGGTTCCTTATGTAACGCTTTTTTGGGCTATACAGCACAAATTAGTTAGGGTGTCCAGCTATTGGCAGAGCATGGGTTACACTGTGACACTACACATCAGGGCAGGGCCTTCGCTAAGTGGAAGCTATCCCTTTAAGAGGTAGTTTTACTACAATACTCAGGCAGACTGTAGAATAAAGATGAATGGGCGCCAAAGTGAACATTTATTATGCACGAACAAATATCCTCAGGTTTAGATATACTCACACAGGAGCTTGGATCATAGCAGATGTTACACAGGTGATAGAGATGCCAGCAGATATTTATACACACATCACAATAAGAATGTCCTCGAAGGTAGGGTAGTCAAGGCTCATCAATTCTCAGACAAAGGTCCTGTGGCTGTGACTTAATGGAATACCAGATGAGGCCGGGTAGCTGCTGCTAAGTGCCCTAATCCTCATTACAATGTTATCCCTGCACTAAAAGCATCACAGGGGAGCTTTGTAAGGAAGATTGCTTCCTGCTAACTCTCCTCGTTGGAACATAGAACTGTTCATACTAAATAACACTGACTATCTTTCTCTCTCTAGAGAGACTATTACAAAAGCTAACCTGAATCTTGCTAGTCCTCATTCACAGGATGGCCTGGTTCCCGACTCAAGTCACTAATAGTTGGAGGTCCTGTTAGGGCATGTGGCTTACTGGGGCCTTGTTGATCCCAGGCTCAATGGAAACAACCAGCATGTTCAGTACCAGCAGCCAAAGAGGCAGAGGCCCCTCCCTGCACACAATATAAAGCTTTAGTGGCAGGGAGTGGTTATTGCACCCTTTGTCCAATAATAACTGGTATTGGATAGAAGTGTTACAGGTAGTTACACCCAATAACAGAAAACATACTAAAGGGTAGGGATTAACTCCATAGGTGCCGTATAGAAACCTATGGGTCCCTACACTTAGATAATGATATTCCTTTGCAGGGGAACTGTATACGTTAGTAACAAACATAATGACCTAGTAAGTAGGGATACACATGCTTCATAATCTATTCCACTCAGGGCATAGGTTACTAGTGCAGCTTTGCCTTGACCTTTCATTTTCAGCAGAATAAACACCAAAGATATCAGCGAACACCACCTTGGCCACATGACCTTGCCTTTTTTGTTTTTTTGATGGATAATATGAAAATGACAGGAAGGTTCTAGGTAGGAGGAGCTCATGAGTAGAATATGCAAATGAGTAGAATATGCAAACGTCAACTGTTTTCTCTAAATAAGTCCATGAATATAAACTTTTTGATTAATTTAAATTGATCTCTCAATATTTAATATTTACAATTTATTGGAGTTGTAGCATTTGTATATTTCCATTTAAAATATTCATATTCACACATGACAAGCATTTTTGATTGTTATGTAAGCATTTTTAAACAGGAGCTGGGAGACAACATTATCAGTCCTATATGATATACCTCTGACTAATGAAAATCATACAAATATTACATGGCATTTAAATCTAGGAAGGGTGTAGTTATGCAATACTTTTCTGTTACGGTTGTTGAAAAATTGCAATGCTTGTCTATTTATTTCCCATGTATAGTAAAAAAAAATGTATTCAAAATAAACCCCAAAACATGTGAAAACCAGTGTTTACTTAAATTAGTATTTTTTCTATGCTTCTGCTAACATTTCCCCATAGGTTGGCTCAGGACAAACAAATATAGAGCAATGATTTAGGGAGTTCTGTTGCTTTATCTGTTGTCTCCCCAGATAAAATATAGGCATAAAAAATAATTGCAACTATTTTATCTGTATTGATTTACATTGCCTTTTTGCACCAATTATTGCATTTTCCCTTTAACAGTCTACTCAGTTAACTTCAGGTTGTTTTACAGAAATACACTTCAATAAACAATTATTTCTTCCCCCTCTGTCAGTGATCGTACCTGTTTCTAATAAATGCAAGAGCTGTACTGAATTTAAATCGTAAATGCTGAAAGAAGGGTTTCTGAACTGGCTTACCCCAGTATTCCCCAATGAAATATTCCAATCTTTATTGAAAAATATATCTTTTTATCAGCTTCCAGGATAATGTATGTGTTTTATTAAATTCTAGCGAGAGATTAATCGACGTCTGCATTTTGGGACATACTTGGATGAAAATCCCCTTTTATTTAAACCATATGCTTGTATAGAGTTACAGACCCATATAAAAGCTACTGGAGTTACTTCTAAAGAGGTAAAATATCTTGGGGTATAAAATAGCTGATCAGCTGTCAGGATGGGTTAGCAGGCTCAATACATTCATATGTTGTGGGCAAAATGCACAAGGTCTGTGTTTATCACATACTCTTACTATTTTTTTCCAAAACGCATCAGTTAATAGTGCTGCTGTGATGGGGCCCCTCTTCTTCAAAAATATACTGACTCTGGGTCTTTTCTTCTAAACAATGACATACCATCTTTTTCAGTTTTCTCAATTATTTCTTGACCCTCACAGTAAAGCACTGGACAGAATAAAAGGCAGCAATAATAAATAGGATAGAGGCCCACACAGTAGAATATCTTAAGGGATTCTGTCATGGGAATTTTTTTCCAAAACGCATCAGTTAATAGTGCTGCTCCAGCAGACTTCTGTATTGAATTCCATTTCTCAAAAGAACAAACAGATTTTTTTATATTTCATTTTGAAATCTGACATGGGGCTAGACATTTTGTAAATTTTACCCAGCTGCCCCAGGTCATGTGACTTGTGCTCTGATAAACATCCATCACTCTTTACTGCTTTAAATATCACCCCCTCCCTCCCCCCCCCAGCAGCCTAACAACAGAACAATGGGAATGTAACCAGATAACAGCTCCCTAACACAAGATAACACCTGCCTGTTAGATCTAAGAACAGCACTCAATAGTAAAAACCCATGTACCCTCCTAAAGTGCTGGCACATGTCACATGACCAGGGGCAGCTGGGAAATTGACAAAATGTCTAGCCATATGTCAGATTTCAAAACTGAATATAAAAAAATCTGTTTGTTCTTTTGAGAAATGGATTTCAGTGCAGAAGTCTACTGGAGCAGCACTATTAACTCACGCGTTTAAAAAAAATGTTTTCCCATGACAGTATTCCTTTTAGGGCTTTGAATTTGTTTTGAAGCCCTTTTAAAAAAATGGCACATCATTTAGAGCCCAATTAAAATCTGGAGAAATGCTTTATGATACGTTTCAAGTTTCAGTTTGTTTATCACATCAGTTAAGCACTTGAAAGTTTGTTTTATCTTAAACTTCTGATTCTTCTATGTCAGTTGTCTTCCTGACTGACTGGCAGAGCCCTCTAGTGCCCATGTTTGGAAAGTGCATTTAATTTTCCTTTGTTCCCTGAAAACCAGTAGTGTTTGTAAAGTCATTAGGACTCACTCATTAAGCAAAACTGCAGTCACAAAACCTGCCATAGTCATTAAGTGATATTAATTATGCTGGCATGTCTAGGGTTAATATTCCCCTTATCTATTTTATTAAGTGATTATATTGGCATGTCTGGCATTGACATGCTTGTTAGCTGTTTCATATAGTAATTATACCGGCATGTCTAGGGTTAATATGCCTGTTAAAGCATACAGAAATTCGTAATGTTCAAGTAAAGAAAATCTGTTTGTGTCCCCCGCCTTACGCGTTTCGTGTTACAAACACAATGATTCACTATGATTAAGTGTTTGTAACATGAAACGCGTAAGGCAGAGGACACAAATACAGTTTTCTTTACTTGAACTTTACGAATTTCTGGAAGATTGCCTTGATTTGAGTGCCTGCCATTAGGCTTGTTTACGGTTGTCCGCTCCCTAAGCTGAGGTCTCAGGGCTCAGGTACGTTTTATTTAGTGATTATATTAGCATGTCTGAGTTTAATATGCTCATTATCAATTTTCTGTAATTATTATTAGTATTTAGGGACAGAGCCATGAAGTGGGCATTTTGTCCCGCTTTCTATTTTACTAATGTTTTGTGCCATGACTTCAGTGCATTTCTTCAATAATAAAAAGGTACAATTCATGGGAAATTACTCATCATTATGGCATTCCTTGAAACAGGATTTCCCATTTGGCTCCCCTTGCACCAAACAAAAAGTTCCTTTCAGATTAGATAACATTAAAGGTAACCACATGCGAGCTGATAAAAGCTGCACATTGGCCTTTTTATGGAGCCTCTGTGATGGATATCTTGCTTGAAAATTTCAGGATATTTTTCAGTGCCATTTAGATGCAGTCCTCTCCCAACGGATCTCCCTAGGACCTCATTATGATTATCTAATTGTCCCGAAAGCAAAATGATTAGATCATTGCACGCCGTGACATTTCACACGTACGGAATAGGTTTTACCATTACGTTGGCATTTGCAAAACTTATTAAACTATCTTTTATGAAAGATCCTTAAAGTGATACTGACACATAAAAAAATTTCTTTTCAAAATTTTAATCTACATTAAAAGTTACAGATAGGTCACATTGATTTTTTTTTTTTTTTTGCTGATAGTTCTGCTTTTGTAAGTAATTATTACTTGAAGTTCCTAAATCTGACTGTTTGTCCAACCTGACTGTCCCATCTTAGCCTGTCAGTTATGGGGGTAAGAAAGGCAATGTAAAAGCACAATTATAAATAGCATTCAAAGACAATATTATGATGAATATTAAAAAAAGGTTATTTTCTGATATCAGTATATCTTTAAAGGGATACTGTCATGGGAAAATGTTTTTTTTTCCCAAAATGCCTCAGTTAATAGTGCTGCTCCAGTAGACTTCTGCACTGAAATCCATTTCTCAAGAGAGCAAACAATTTTTTATATTTCATTTTGAAATCTGGCATGGGGCTAGACATATTGTCAGTTTCCCAGCTGCCCCAAGTCATGTGACTTGTGCTCTGATAAACCTCAATCACTCTTTACTGCAAGTTGGAGTGATATCACCATCTCAGCAGCCTATCAACAGAACAATGGGAAGGTAACCAGATAACAGCTCTCTAACACAAGATAACAACTGCCTGGTAGATCTAAGAACAGCACTCAGTAGTAAACACCCATGTCCCACTGTGACTCCTTCAGTTACATTGAGAAGGAAAAACAACAGCCTGTCAGAAAGCAGTTCCCTCCTAAAGTGCTGGCACAAGTCACATGACCAGGGGCAGCTGGGAAATTGACAATATGTCTAGCTCCGTGTCAGATTTCAAAATTGAATGTAAAAAAACTGTTTGCTCTTTCGAGAAACTGATTTCAGTGCAGAAGTCTACTGGAGCAGCACTATTACCTGATGCATTTTGGAAAAAAAATGTTTTCCCATGACAGCATCCCTTTAAAGATCACCATTCTGTAATTGTTGGTAGCCTGTTGACCAGCAGGGGGAGTACTGTGCATGCTTAGCTCTTGTATAGCAAGACTATGATATACACTTGTACATGGGCCCATGTCCCACCTATTATCTCTGATCATAGCTCAGCACCCTCATATCTTTATTTAACTTGTATAGTTAATGCATTTTGCCTGCAGTCAGGTAAAGTTAAATGAGGGAGACAGATGACAGAAGTGCTGAAAAGCAGGTCTTAATTGCGCATCTTAGGATCTGTTTCCATTCCACTAACAAGCGGTAATTAAGAACAATTGCCTTGTGAGTATATCAGGTATGAAAATTATTTAATGTGACTGTAATTAAGCTTTGTGGTGTTACACATGATTATGTGAACTGCCGCGCTTTTCCTATGCGCTCAGGGAATAGTTTTTAAAGTGGACCCGTCACCCAGAAACAAAAATCTGTATAATAAAAGTCCTTTTCAAATTAAACATGAAATCCAATTTCAAATTTTTATTAAAGCATTCATAGCTGTTTTAAGCTCATTTGAAAATCTCAGCTGTCAATCAAATATTGTCTGCCACTCCTCTATGGCTTCTAACACTATGTATACAGGTACATGGACTAACACTGAATCATTTTTTTGCACAACTATTTTTGTAACATTATGCATATAGGTTCAAGGAGTCACACAAATGGACTTTTGTTATTTATCTCAATGGACGCAACATTTGAACCTTTCTTAACCTTTTTAAACTTTTTTACCTTGTTCACTATGATGTCACTTGAAAAGGGAGGAGTTATAGGCCACTCCCACATTGTATGATATAAAACACTGAGTTTGTTTGTAATCACAAGGCTTGACAAAGGACCGAGTGGGGTCCGAAACGTTGCCCTTATTTTGTATGTACATGGGCTAAAATAAACTACTGATCACTTGCTTCACTACAAACAGTGTGCTGCCGGTTTGTTTCTACATTGTATGCTGGACCCATTGGGCAGGAAAGGGTCTTCCCGGAGCAAGCACATGATACCCTGGAATATGGTTATGCGTGAAGGGTAGAGCACTCCAAACTCCATATATATTAACTCCTCTATGGCTTAAGCATAGAGGCGGGCAGATAATTACTTTCACTTTCCATTCAGCACTTCCTAGATGCCACTGCTCCCCACACATTCCCCCAGTTCTCTTAACCATTTAATTGTGTAGCCAGGACATGGGGATAGACATCGGGTCCCCCATTCTTGTGCACAAACAAGATTCTGAGATGATACAAGGCTTGTCCTAATAACAGTGTCCACAAAATGGCTCCTGTCTGCTTGCTATAATTATGAATTCCCAGACTGAAAGAAACAAGATTAAAATAATTTATATAGTGTAATTAAAGTTCATTTTGCTTGACGAATTCGATAAAATAGAATTTTGAAATTTTTTTGAGCTAGATTGGTGAGATCAGAGGCCTTGCATTGCCCCAGTGTAATTGGAAGGATAAATAGATTATTACATTTTATCAAACCCGTAACCAGTGTGCGCTCACACACCAGTGTATAGTAATAGGAGTCATGTACTTTCCTACTCTTGTTTCACATGCAGTGTTCCCTTTAGCCTGTGTCCTTGTACCACAGCAGATCCATAAACATGATCTAATCACTCATATGAGCAGAAACATGGTCATGTCACAAACCCTCCTCATTATACCTTGGCACCCCCCCCCCACACACAATCCTGCTGCCAGCTCTGCCCAAGCCTGCTTCCTTTTAAAGGAATTGATCAGAGTAAAAATAAAACTGGGTCAATAGATAGGCTGCACAAAATAAAACATGTTTCTAATATAGTTAGTTAGCCAAAAATGTAATGTATAAAGGCAGGAGTGACTGGATGTCTAACATAATAGCCAGAATCCAACTTCCTGCTGTTCACCTCTCTTGGTTTCCACTGACTGGTTACCTGGCAGTAACCCATCAGTGACTTGAGGGGAGACCACATGGGCCATAACTGTTGCTTTTGAATCTCAGAAGAATGCAAAGGATCAATTGCAAACCCTGTGGGTTGCAGGCAGAAGTTCCTGGTGAGGGTATAGATGTGGGTCGGCGGCTTTGCGGGTTTGTGGGGCCCCAGGGCTGGCCAAGGGTCTTCTCAATAGCGATTTTTACCATTTTTTTTATCACACCTACTGATGTTGCTTCCGGTTACAATAACAGCACTTCCATATTCTTGATTGGCAGCATGACAGCACTTCCTGATTCTTGATGGTCAGAGGGTCCGAGTTGCGGATAAGGTACTTACGGGTCGGGGTTGGGTAGTGGGTCCGGGCAGGTAAGAATGCGGGTCACGAGTCCGGGTTGCGAATTGCAGGTTGCGGGTACAAGCTGATTATGGGTTGCAGAAAATGGAACCACGCAGGACTCTACGTTGAACGACAGCAAGCTAGGGTTGCCACCTCCCTGGTTTTGATCCAGACAGCCGAATTAAATGAAGGGCTGTCTGGGTCAAAACTTTCTGCCCAGTTTTCCAAATTAGAAAAACCGGGCAGGATTCCCCATGATTGACACGGCGATCGGCCAATTGCAGATCGCCACATCATAGCCCTGCCCCCCCCAACATCACGGCCCGCCCCAGTACGTTACAACTCTCCCCTTCTGCGTCACGGCTCACCTCCTGCCCGGTCTCCACTGGCACAAAAGTTGGCTACCCTTCAGCAGGCCTAGGGGCGCCCACTATGAAGATCTGGCCCTAAAGGTACCTTGGGTGACTTTTCAGTGACAAATCTGTGCTCTAATTTAGCACTGCATGATGCAATCTAATACAGTGAGTGGATTGACACATAATTTGTGTAGTGGAAGGGGGATGTAAAGACATGATTACACTGCCACTCATATTCATATATGGGGGCACATCTGAGAAAGTAGGATCTGTAATGTAAAGAGGTGGGCTGCCTGTGTCTTAAGGGATTGTCCAGCAGCCTCATGCAGGGGTGCAACTATACAGTACCTGCAAAACTTTGATAGAGGCTCTTAATCCCCATTAGAGTGGATTGAATGCAGGTATGTGACCTGTTATCCAGAATGCTTAGGACCTGGGGCTTTCCAGATAAAATATCTTACTGTAATTTGGATCTTTGTACCTTAGGTCTACTGTATGCGCAAAGAGACATGATCGGGCCAACATTCTTCCACCAAAATTCCACAAAATGGCATCAGTCTGTTTGCCTGCTTATGCTGCTCGTAGAATATTAAGTTGTTGAACATATTATAGAAAACTGAACTGATTTGCTTGAACTAGAAGCACTTGCCAGGGTTATAGTAGTTATAGGGAAAAATATGCCATCCTTAAGATGCAGGCTAAATATACAATATAAGCACCCCTGTAACTGAAATTTGACAGTGTTGATGTCAAGATTGTCCATCTGGAATGAATT
This sequence comes from Xenopus borealis, assembly GCA_024363595.1. Taxonomy (NCBI): domain Eukaryota; kingdom Metazoa; phylum Chordata; class Amphibia; order Anura; family Pipidae; genus Xenopus; species Xenopus borealis. Next base: position 81,580,259 of record CM044444.1, read on the forward strand.
GTCACTGAGACGCTGCGGGGAACATCACAGGTAGAAGCGGTAGCTGAAATATCAACCTTAAAAGCAGCAATTTCTGCATAATATCCTTCCAGCTCATCTGACACAACTCCCTGGTGTAACCACAGGATCCATGCTAGCCGCTCATTCTTGGAAATTTGAATAAGAGAAAGCTACAGCTGTTGCCCATTCAGCAAAAAGAATAATGTTTAGAAGAAGGGAGTACATTGGGACAAATTCACTTAAAGGTGAAATTTCGCCAGCGAACATTCCGCCACGATCACATCATTTTGCCAGGAGCAAATTCAATACCACTATTTGAATTCACAAAAATGCGAAGTTGTGTCTCAGCAGCCGGACACTGGCGCAATTTTGCTAGATTTAATTTGTCAGTGCGACTGTTTCGCTAGTATTTAGTTTTGCCTGGCAAAACTTTGTTAGTATTCTCATGCTTAAGTCAATTTATAGGCCGTATGGAGATGTTGGTGCAAATGCTTGAAGTGGCCACTTATTTCAAAATGTCTAAGGAAGCAAAATAAAGACAAAAGAGATCCTCTAATGCTCTAGACATGAGCCCACCCTAAAACAAATGTTTCATGCCCCTCAAATGGTTGGGAAAGAAATGGTTCTTCACGAGACAGCCCCCAGTAGGTTGTCAAAATGTTGAAATCTGTAGAATTCAAGGTAGCATGAGGTCCATTAAGCAGTAAATCAGTAGCTCAGGTTTGAATAAAGTAAAAAAAAGACTTTATTAGGACCTACAAAATCCCTAACACGTTTCATGCCTAAATAGGCATTTACTCATAGGCTTATTTAGGCACGAAACGTGTTAGGCTCTTTGTACTGTAAGTTCTTATAAAGTATTTTTTACTTTTATTCAAACCTGAGCTAATGATTTACTGCTTAATGGACCTCATGCTACCTTGAATTCTATAAACCTGCCCCATTGTCTACTTTACTTTTACCAGGTAAACACTACTATTTAATACGCATTAAATTAATAGTTGATGGATTATGAGCTTTGCAAAAAATATTATTGACAGTTTTCTTTTGCATTTCTATGTAAATGTGGCCACCTTAACTTACACTTTCCAGGGTGGGCCCTGGTTCTCATGGACCCCCGCAGGCCCAGGCTCACTCCCCTGATTGGTCGCCAGTGGATGTCAATAAGTCGTATGGTATGGAACGTGATGCGACACTGACATTAGGCAGAGGGCTGGACGTCGGAAGAAGGGCCCTGGTGGGCCCCCAATGATCCAATCTGAAACTGACACTTTCTCTTTAATGGAAAGATCATGGCAGTCGCCTTTCCAGTAGATAAACATAAATATATATGCATATAGCTGTCAGGGCACAATTTGCTGTACCAATAAAATTTGCTAAAAATGTTTTTCCTCTAAGCATAGAATCCATGCATTAACAGGTTTGGTTTTATGGACAGGATCTTGAAATGTTATTGAAGGAAGTACAAAGTCCTTTAAACATTTTCTGTCCTGAAGAACATGAGTTTCACATATCAGCTGGTAAACTCTACTAAGTAATAATATTTTGGCCCTACCACAGCTGGGGCTTGATCAAAGTAAACGGTATTGATCTAACGCACTGTGCCAAACCCAGGCTTATGCCACATAATTACCGAGGAAGGAACTGAAGCTTTCCACTCCAGCTGTGCTGCAAGAAATTGAACTCCTAAAATATTAGAACCGAAAGAATCCATAATGAAAGGCTGCCATGTATGAAGGAATTAGATTCTTATCTAAGGGAATTAGAACACACTCATGACAGAAGCCTGTTCCAAGAATCTGTGTAGCGTTTCAGGGTTATGCAGAGGGATTTGGGCATTTAAAGGGGGTTGTTCACATTTAAATTAACTTTTAGTCTGATGTAGAGACTGATATTCTGAGACTACCCATAATTGGTTTTCATTTGTGGTTTTTTAGTTATTTAGCTTTTTATTCAGCAGTTCTCCAGTTTGCAATTTCAGAAGTGTGGTTGCAAGGGTCTAAATTACCCTCGCAATCATGCATTGAATTGAATATGTATGAGACTGAAGTATGAATCGGAGAGGGCCTGAATAGAAAGATGGCGATCAGTGATTACCATTTTAAAGGTGGAAGATGTCAGAAGAATAAGGCAAATAATTCAAAAACTACTGAAAAAAAATTAAGGTCAATTGAAAAATTACTTAGAATTCTATAGCATATTAAGGGTTGAATTGAAAATTCTAATTAAAATTTTTCAAAAAGTCAAAACTGTCAAATTCAACTAGGGAATTATCCAGACTTAATTCTATTTTTTTTAATAATTAGAATTCAATTTTCGAGACTTATCATACACTCGCCCTTCGAATTCCACTATTCGCCACCTAAAACCTCCCAAATTACAGTTTAAGCCAATGGGAAAGGTTCAGGGATCAATTTGGAGATTTCCAATTTCTTTTTTCAGAAACTTCATGACTTTTGGCGCATGTACAGTTGATCCGCACCGGCAAATGTCTCCTACTGTGCATGTGCCAGAAAACACTGAACCAGGAAGAAGAGCTATCGAGGCAAGATGGCACCTGTGAACTCTGCTTTAAAGGACCTGGAAGGATCGAATACCGATCGTTTGATTTCACGAAAAATTCATACTCTTTCCTTCGAGCCTCCGAAAAATTTGTACGATTCAAACAATCGAGGCATTCGATTGTACGTATGGTATTCGAGCAAGTCTTTGCAAAAGAAGCCTATGGGGGGCTTCCTTTGATCATTGAATGATCGAATATTCTATCATTCGATCTATTTGATAATTCGAATATTCGGTATTCGATGATCGAAGATGCCAAATT
>CM044444.1:81584529-81598349 GCA_024363595.1 Xenopus borealis
AATGGCGAACCTTGCGCGAAGTTCGCGAACTTTTGGCGAGCGCGAACACCCGATGTTCGCTGGCGAACAGTTCGCGCCATCCCTAATGTGGCAATGATCACCTTTTGTTTGAGCACCTTAGTAGCTTCATGCCTTTTCCATAAGTAACTCTCTCAATGTTATGTTGTGAAAATAGATGGAAACTCAAGGCATAGAAAGATGCTCTGTCATGCAGATAAAACTTGCATTTTTATTTTTACAACAGAAAAAGATCATTCTTGCCTGGTCCAGTAGACTGTCATGCACCCTAATAATTTATTATTCTTAATTTGTTTCTATCCTGTTCATCTTCATCCCACTGTAACCGCTGTCTGATGGCAAGGGTCGGCAAATTATTCTAGTAGAGAGGTAACTATGAAACTGAATAGCTGCACAGAAAAAAAAACTGTAAACACAAAAAAAACCTATAACACAATAGAATAAAGATCGATTACAAATTGCCTTAGATTGCCACTATCTGTAACATAAAAAAACATCTTAATATAACTTAAGCTAAAGCAAATTGGTATATGATCTGTAGTGATGGGCGAATCTCCCGAGATTTGCTTCGCCGAAAAATTTGCGAATTTCAAATTTGCGAAACGAGTTGCGGGACGCTTTTGACGCGCGTCGCATCAACTTTGGCGCGTCGCGTAGTTTTCGACGCGCGTCGCATCATTTTCGCGGAGTCGCGCGTCATTTTCAACGCGCGACTCATTTTTCCGGCGAAATTTCGCCAAGCAAAATTTCGCTGGTGATTCGCGCATTTATTCGCCAGCGGCGAATCGTGGGAATTCGCCCCTGGCGAATAAATTCGCCCATCACTAATGATCTGTAGTAGTGTAGATATAAAACAATTGGCTTTGCATCCGAGACATTTGTTCTCTGCGTATACATACAAAATACTAATAGTGTCAATCATCCAATACCAGTCCACATTCCAAATTCAGATTGTTTCAACTGGATAATTATTTTCCATTTATTTTGTATGTTAAACCTGTTATCAACATATGATTAATAAAAATCAAAGTCTTGATTTTAAACACATGGTCATTTTATTACATGGATACAGGAATATCAGTTGACATGTTCATGATTCATGAGAAACAGATTTTTTAAAAGCCCAGTGGGATGCCACTCATGCAGGTTAAGTTTACTGAAAAATCTTATTGCACGACGCTGAGAGAGAGGAGCTTTGTGATAAGCACTTTTCTGTTTCCAGTCAAAATATTTCAATATGCTGCCAAAGGGTTTGTAATTGGAAACATTGATCAGCGCTCAGACAAATGGTGCCTAGTATCCTTTCGTTATCCATTGTGAGTAGCTTGATTTGATTAATTCAATTTCCCAAACCCATCTGGTAAAATAAGATCCAAAACAAGGAATGTGTATCTGGCATTGTATTTGTTTCTTTAGGGGAATAAAGAGGGAAACAAAGGATAATGAACACCTGTAATGTGTTACCATGCATTGTTGTGGTACAAAGGACTGTTTACAGATATGCAACACTGTGTCTTAATACATGAAGGAACATTAAGGGGCAGATTTACTAAGGGTCGAATTTCGAATGCAAAAAAATTTCGAAATTCGATCAGGGAATAGTGGGGAAATAAAAAATTCGAATTCAAATTTTTTTTAGCGCAATTCGATCGAATGATCGAATTCGAATCGAATATTCAAACGATTTTTAAGCAATCGATCGAATTTTTCTTATTCGATCTTAGGGAATGATCCCCATTTCGGTAGGTTTAATCTGGCAAAGTAGGTGATTGAATTTAAATTTAAAGGGGAAGTATTCGACTATCGAATTTTCGAATATTCGAATAAAATTAAATTAGAATATTCGAAATTCGAATTCGAATCTTCGATCGAATATTCAAATCCTTCATGTGAATTAATGTGAATTTAGTACATCTGCCCCTTGGTATCAGTATGTACCTAATTTTCGTTGTACTGACCCAACACCAATGAGCACGTTCCTTTGTCAGGCCAGATGTTCTGCACAAAAAAACTGTTATGCACTTCCATACAGCTGCCTGATCCTGAGCGTTTGGCCATTTTCACGTCTATTGGTTATCGAGTTTCTTTCCCAAGTTGTCTGATGGGAAACCATATTTAAAACAAACAAAAATCTATCTTTTTTTATGTTCTCCTTGTCTTCAAGATAAAAAGATAAAGCAGAAGGATATTTGGCAGCAAAAGCCAATCTCTTCAGTTCATTTTAAAAGCAAATGTTGTCTGGTCTTTACTTGTCATTACTTTAGTAATTCTGCAGTGTCCTGAGACAGGTCGGGGATATGTTTGAGCCTGAATTCTTTTCAAATTTTCATATGCTGTATCCAGATGTAAACCCAATAGATTGCATTGGTTTGTGAATGTATTGACAATGTCTGTAATAGGAGCAGTGTGTTTTGAAGAAAAGTGATTTCGTTAATAAATGATATTCTGTATGGCAATGAAATCGAGGTATTGAATTTGTTATCCGGAAACCCGTTATCCAGAAAGCTCCAGATTACAGGAAGGCCATTTCCCTCAATTTTACTCAATTTTAATCAAATAATTCAGATTTTGGAAAATTTTAGCTTTTTCACTGTAGTAATCAAACAGTATCTTGTACTTTATCCCAACTAAGATGTAATAAATCATAATTGGATGCAAACCAATCCTACCGGGTTTAATTCAAGTTTAGATGATTTTTTAGTAGACGTATGGTATGAAGATCCATAGTACAGAACACCTGTACCCATCTGGAAAACCTCAGGTCCCAAGCTTTCTGGATAATAAGTCCAATACCCGTAATTGGTAAAGCAATAACTGTAGTACCTGAGGGCAGTACTTAGTAGAGTGGTCCTATAATAAACACTATTGTTTAGTAATTTATGCTTTATGGTACAATACCCAATACTGGGTGTTTTTTTTAGTTTGGTCAGGGTTTCCCTTTAGCTCATATCAAGATAAAGGGGGGGGGAATTTTTTTTTAGTCATTCAGCCATAGCTCCAAGAATATCTATGCCATAAAATAAGGTTTCAGCTCTAGTCTCCTCTTAACTGACCTTCAAGTTGAGCTTTCAGGTGTATCCAAGAAAGAAAATAGTTAGTCTCCAAAAACCTCGCTCTAACTGGCCTTTGGGCCCAGCCTCTTCTGCCACTGTACCAAGCCAGCACCGCCAAGGGGACCACTGCAGTAAGGACATAGAATAATTCTGATGGGACATTTCATGGAGAAATGTTCACAATTTTTAGGAACATCAAACAGTTGGGCAGGAGGACAGTGTGGAGTGGTGATGAATGAGGCAGCCAAATAAATACCAGTTTGGTTGTCCACATAAATGACCCAGTAGCACTGATCCACTTAACAGACCGATTGCCTCTGTATCCAGATCTGTCTCACACATCAAGATAGGTGCAGCTGCTGGTGCTGCTAAACTATAATAGTCAGACTGTATTGACCTGTTTGGAAGACTTACAAAGACTTGTTTGTTGACTTATGGATGTGCATGAAAACTGTTATTGACTAAAAGTACCTTATTATAGGTAAAATTCACATTATACTTAGTAAATGGCACATATATGATCCAAATATCCTCCTCTATATGCAGTGGGAAGATAGTAGATACTAATGGCCGAATATCCAGGATAGTAAAATAAGCCTGCTGCAGTCCCAAAATGACTGTATTGTATTTTCTATTCAAACTTTTTTTATATAAAATAAACACCAATGTTTAATTTTCAATTGTTTCTCTTTTGTCAACAGATGTAAATGAATGTGAGAACAATAATGGTGGATGTGGTGTGCAGTGTTGCAATACGATTGGAAGCTACTACTGTAAATGTTCTGAAGGCCACAGCCTAAAAGAAGATGGGAAGACCTGTCAAGGTAAGAGCTGCACCACTGGGTATACCATAATCCAAGTTTATAAAAGGAAGTCATGGATCAGTATAATACTCTTATGTTAATTTTTTTTTATCTCTCTTGGAAGGAAACTCCATAAACTTGTAATTCATCTGGTTGCCATGTCTCTTTGGTTCTCAAAACTATTTCTCCTATTTCAAATACAATGTACCCAGTGATTAGAATAGGTTACTCTTGCTAAAGGTAGACTCTGTAAATGATCAAAAAATCATTCTAAAATGTGAAGTAGAAGACAAAGTGCTCATACAGGAAAGTAGTACACTGCACTCCAGGTGGACGTCCTACAGGGCAATTTTCCCATTAGGAAACTGGTCTCAGAGAAATTGTTTTGCTCTGGTCTCAAACATAGTCCCACCATCATGACTTTTTTAACAAATGTTTTACTGTTTCTTTGACTGATGTACAAAAAAAATCAAACCTTGCACTGTGGACTGAAAGTCTAAAAAATACATTTATCAGTTCTTTTGTACCAAATAAAGCTGTAGGCTATCATAGTGGGGTTTGCGCTTTATTTTTTTATAAAATTAAAATTAAATTTTAAGACTTTCATTCTGAAGTGTAGGGTTTTCTTTTTTGTTTGCTCAAGGTAGAGTCCTGTGCGGGTCCATTTTTTGCAACGCGCACCTGACCCGTACCCGCAACTTGCAATCCACAACCCACATTCTTACCCACCTGGACCCGCTTCCTGACCCACAAGTACCTTATCCGCAACCCGGACTCGCGACCCGCTGACCATCAAGAATCAGGAAGTGCTCTCACTGTAATCTGAAGTGACATCATCGGAAGTAGGCGTGATCAGAAATAATTAGTAAAAATCACTATTGAGAAGACCCGTGACCCGCAAACCGCAGAACTGCTGACCCGCGTTTGTACCCGCACCCGGAAATTCTACCCACAACCTGCAGGGTACCGCCGTTTTTTTTGGGTAACCCGTGGGTACTCGACCCGCTGCAGGACTCTAGTTCAAGGGCCCTTATTGGCATTGGGACTTATATTTGCACTTAGCTACTGAGTGGGCAGGACTCCATCTATACAATAGGGTTTCTATTGCTGGCTGTTGTTTATGGATATGCCTGCAGTCTGACCATCATCTAGTATGGAAATTAGAAAATTATTGCTGTTTGTTGAAAGATCCACTTTCCAAAAACTTTTTTTTAGGAGTGAAATAACAGTTCTTTGGTAAGAAAATTTCAATCATTTCAAATAATTTTAGTACCCATTAGAAGAAAAAGAAATTATTGCTGTTTGCCTATAATCTATCTTGCAAGGACCTGTGTCTGCTCTACAGAATATAGTGCTGACTGTGTCTGTATTCATGAGGAATGGTAGGCATTTAGAAAATACCCTTTCTAGTCCTCTGACGTGGGTCTTTAACACCTTATGGCAGAACTGGCCTGAGCACTCTTTCTTTGCCCTTTGCACCTCACAATAGTCTTTGTTTTGGGCAGGTGCACAGCACAACCATTATCCCTGGGGAGAAGCACTACCTGTCAGCGGCCTAACGGCTCTAGCGGGGTAGTCCGGACCAAGGAGGAAGCTTCAGGTTAAAGTCCAAGTTCATGGTAACAGAAAAGGATCAGGAGTAAACATAGTCAATTCCAGGCAAAAGATCAATAGGCAGGCAGATGAATAGCAATGTGAAACTTCAGGCAGACTCAAAAGGTTCAGGAATCAGTCAGTAGTAATATTAGAGGCACCCAGGAAACCCTATCATTGGGCATCAAACCCATGACCAGGAAGGGCTTTTATTTTCAAATGTCACGCCGTTCCTCAGCGAGCCGACGTCTTGTGTCTGGCGTGGTGCAATGACATCAGTGCACGGCGCTGGGTGCTGCCATCTTGGACGGTGAGCAGGGTGCTCCTGGCACTTGAATGAGGTTCATGCTGCTGTGGCACTTCTACATAAATGACCCCTGTTTTTGTTGGCACAGTACAGTTTTGGGATTAGTGAGTCCCACATTGTCTGCTGAAGACAGACATTATACTATATCCCTGTTTGTGAATATCAAATGTATAATTGTTTCCTTGTGGGATGGATTCCTTAGCGACTTAGAGAAGCATCACACATGGAATCCAGAATGCATCTACTCTTTGCAGATTTAACAGCAGGCACATTCCAGTCTCCATCTGGTATATTAAAGTCTCCCATAACCTCACCCATCACCAACATCTTAGTCATTTGCTCTACTAACAGACCATCTAATTATTCATTTGGCCCTGGGGCCTATTGATTATGCTATGCTTGAAATAAATCTTTACCCTGCTTGCAAGTGTTGCCCTGATACTTTTAATCTTACTTGCAATGTTCTTTATCCATCTCTTTCTTCCCTTTAATAGCATTTCTAAAGAGTGAAAAGTGGATTTAGTTATATCAAATAATGCCTTCCTTGGTAACATAAGTTTTAATGTTTTAATACACAGGGGTTGTCTCTGGTCCTTTGCATTCTATTTACCTAATGATGTTCCTAAGCCCCCCCAAAATGAATGTCAAATAGTTGAGTGCTCATGATGTTAGCAGCTTTACACAATGTCATGGTGATAGCTTTGTGCTGTAGTTGTAGCTGCTGATCTTCAGGCGCCCAGATATTTGGGTGATTTGCAGATATTTGGGTGATTTGCAGATATGTGGGTGATTTGCAGATATTTGGGTGATTTGCAGATATTTGGGTGATTTGCAGATATTTGGGTGATTTGCAGATATTTGGGTGATTTGCAGATATTTGGGTGATTTGCAGATGTATGGGTGATAGCAGATAGCATCATTGGATACTACAGAGTTGCTGGACAATAAAGAGCTGATGTTTAAAATCATGATACTACTATGTATAAAGGCTTATATCATGAAAACTAAGGTCCAGACTAGGATTCACAATAGGCCATGGCATTCTAAGTACACAGAGGTAATGATGGGTGAATTTATTTGCCTGCGGCGAATTCGTGGCGAATGCCTGCGATTCGCCGCAGGCAAATACATTCACGAAACTGCAGCAAAATTTCACCTGGCGAAAATTCCCGGCGTTCCCGATTTGCCCGTCACTGCACAGATGCCCAAGCAGCCCCTCCACCCACCCAATAAATAGTCACTGTCTATGGCAACTTACAGCAGCCCCTCTGGCATTTGATTATTAATAATAATCTTTTTGAACAGTTGAGCTGATTCTGTTGTGAAATTGCTAAAATAACCCATAAGGCAGAAGGAATTTTGATCTGGGCCCTCAACAACATAGGTGCCCCATTTTGCAAAATGACCATTAAAACCATATACCCATTTTTTTTAATCTGTTAAGAGGATGAAGTTGTTGTGGCTGCAAAGGATGGCATACCTTGACTGCACAGTTAGAAAAGGATAGAAGGCATCTGAGAGCCCAGTGTCGCTCCTATCTTTCCTGTTGTATTGTGAGGAATGAGCAGGACAGGAGGGTTGGTCGAAGATGCAAGCTGGGGTCTGGGGTGCAACAAATCAAAATTATGCCCTGAGGGAGATAATGAAGGGGATACTAGAGGGGTCCCTTGCCCACTGGGCAGCTTGCTGCTGCTGCCTCCCCCTCTATAGTGCTATCACCTTTATGCACTGGAGAGGGTAGACACAACAGGGGTTATTTATCAACACTGGGCAAATTTGCCCATGGGCAGTTACCCATAGCAACCAATCAGATTGCTGCATTAATTGTTCTACTTGCAGCTGGCTTCAAAAAGCTAATCAATGATTGGTTGCTATAGGTAACTGCCCTTGGTCAAATTTGCCTAGTGTTGATAAATGAGCCCTAACATCAGCAGAGGGGTCCAGGAGGCTAGCACAGGGTGTGCAGTTGTGTTCTTTGTGCTACAAGAGCCAGATTTCCAGTTTGAAAACTAGAGATACGCATCTTAAAGTTACAGGAACAGCATTTTGCTGCCCCTGGTAACTATTGGGGAGCTGCAACTTGAGGCGAGTTTCTCAACTTACCTCATTGGCACAGAGCCCCTACGGCTGGGGTTGCTGCTGCCTGAAAAAAACTCTAGAGGTGGCAAGCCTAGACAGAGCTGTGTTAGTGAAGGGAAATTCAGGTCTCTGTACACGGAAGCATGGAGGAATTGTTTGTCATGGGTTGGCCTTCGTTAGGCGCCCAAGGGAAGTAGTGGACCAAGGAGGAAGCTTTAGGGGTTCAATAACGTAGCACAGCAAGGATCAAGCAGGAGTCAGATCTGAGTCCAGGCAAAAAGATTGTATTGGCAAAATAAACACAAAGTCCAGGCAATGGTCAATAATACAGGAAAACAGGATCAAAAATGGAAAACAGGATCAAAAATACAAGAGCAGGATCAAGAACAACACCCAGGAACTATAGCAATAATGTCCTATAATTGGGCGCCATAATGGCGTCCAATGGCCCTTTAAATATTTAAATTTCGTGCCAAAACGAGCGCGGTGACGTCATCGCGTCAGGCGCGACGCGGTGACGTCACTATCCGGCGCCGCATATCCATGTGGCGGCTATGGGCACTGCCATTGTGGATATGCCGCCGTGGAAAGAGGACTCGCCGCCCGGAGCTAAAGGTAAGCCTCCGGGCGGCGCGATCCTGACATTGTTATACATTTTATGTATAATAAGTGCTTCCTAAGTTGAACTGTGAAAGTTGTTGGTAATGAAAAGTGAATAAAGAAAACAGGAACAGGAAATACAGTAGACATTCTGGCAGTGATCGAGGAAGGGGCAGCAGTCCTTGTTAGGGAGAGGTGAGGAGAAAAGGTTGTGCCACAGTCTGCTGTTATGAAGAAATCACAGCAATAAACTTCAACTGTGTAAGAGAAAGTCTTCCACGTGTGTCTTAAGGTTACAAACAGAATGTACAAAGTGCAAAGAAATGGCAGATTGCAGCTTTTTTCCACTTTGCACAGTGTGGTGAATTGTAAATGTGCCCTTGGGTGTTTCAGTAACGCAATAACTGGAGAGTCTCAGCTTAAATATTTCTGTAACTGAGTACTCCTCCCACACTCTAAAAACATACATGCTGATAAATGGCTCCTGATAAAATCCAGTGCATATACATAGTGTGTATATGTGAAAAGGGCCTTAGACTGTAAGCTCTGCTGGCACAGATACTGATATGAATGATTAACAGTCTCCAGTGCTACAGACTATATCAGTTCTATATAAATAAAGAGAATAATAACAATAAAATCCATCAATTCAAGGTATTTTCTTCCTTTCCTAAGCATGTACAATATATTTTTTAATTAACAACTAAAATGCCAACTATTAGCTCATCCCAAGGCATCTCAAAGGTTGACTTAGTACGAGACTTCCCTTTATTCAGTAATGTATTTACAGCTTCAGAATTCAGTGCAGCGTTGTACAAGACCAGACCTAATATCCTATTGTGTCTTCTGTGAAACATGTTGGAACATTTGGGAGTGATACACCTTGGCTTTGTTTTGAAACCTTTTAATTCCTGTTATTTCTGCAGTAAGACTTGCACGTGTTTGCAGGCGTGCTCACCATCTTTATAGCCTTTCTCACTGTGGCTCTCACTATGCCCAATGCAAACAGCAGTGGCAGCAAGGCAAATTTATAGGCAGAGAATGAAGCTAGAGAACAAGCTGGGACAGTAAAAAGTTGCACTTGCCAATATATCTGTCACCCGTGTACTTAATATTTTAAATCCGCTTTTCACTAGATTATGCATAAAGGTATTCTGTGCTAAAGCATCTTACTGACATTTATCTGCACATGTTTGGTATGTCACTGAGCTATTTGGCTACCATGAAGAATTATTGGCTTTAGATTAGCCATTGGGAGTCTTTCCAGAGAAATGCTGTAGATCAGTGATCCCCAACCAGTACATGTTACTCTCCAACTCCTTGGATGTTGCTCCCAGTGGCCTCAAAGCTGGAGCTTATTTTTGAATTTCAGGCTTGGAGACAGGTTTTGGTTGTATAAAACCTCAATGTAGGTTGACAACCTACATAGCCAGATGGCCAATCACAGCACTTATTTGGCACCCCAAGAACATTTTCCATGCTTGTGTTGCTCTCCAACTCCTTTTACTTCTGAATGTTGCTTATGGGTTTAAAAGGTTGGGGATCCCTGCTGTAGATGTGTACAAATATATATATATATATATATATATATATAAAAGATATGTTAGAAACCGGCATTCACCTATCTCATGGGCAAAACGCTGGGTTCTAACCAAAAAATTTGTATATAAGTAGAATATTGAAAGCGCTCACGGCAATTGTTGGATAAAGAAAAATCTGTTTATGCTATATTTATGCAAACATTTACGCGTTTTGGTCCAGCAGGGACCGTCATCAGGATGTCCTGATGACGGTCCCTGCTAGACCAAAACGTGTAGATGTTCAAACAATTGCCATGAGTGCTTTCAATATTCTACTTTTATATATATATTTATTTATTTATATGTTCTGTTTTATACATTCCATGCTATTGTCTTGTCTCGTAACTATTTAAAAGATACATTGATCAAAAAGATAAATGGGTTATTTTGTTAATAATGAATGATAAATCATATGAAGCTAGGCAAGAAAATCATTGCCATGTGTTTAGTTATAGTATTTGGTAACTGGCAATATGGGCTAAGCACTGTAAGAATGATTCATTTAAGTGAAAGTGATTCATAATCCCCTCCACTTACACTGGACCCCTGAAAAATGGATTTTATTGGTCTATTGTGTTGCTGATCAACACTGTGTGACTTGCATACAACTCTAAACAGTTGTAAACTGTGAATACAGATAATTTGGGTGTTTTAACAATAAGGCACACTTTCTGAATGCTGTACTGCCAGGGTTAAGCATCACTACAGCTGCTAGAATAGCCCAATGCACTTAGTAAATTTAGCACAAAAATGTAGCGACAAAATGCTTTAATACACCTAAAACTTGTATACCCCAATACAATTTATATTACAAACAATGTCATATACATACCACCAATGTTCACAGTACAAATTAGCAAATATATTAAAGGATAAGGAATACTATTTTACACTCGGGGGTGCCAAAAGGTAGGCACCCTCAGGTGATTACTTTTACTTACCTGACCTAGGCCGGAGCTTAGGTTTGACACCTGGCTGGTATTATACCGGCCTGGCTGGTAAAAATGATTTGTGATCCCAATGTTATTCAAATAGTAAATATGTAGGAAGGCCGGTATTTTTTTCCAGAAAAGGTGGCAACCCTACTGGTGCTCCTATCAGGAGAAAACTGATACTTCTAGCGAGCTCCACAGATCGATCACCTTCCTGCTTCTTCGGATCTTCTCGCAGCTGCACATGCACAGTAGAGCGAAAAGCTGAACTTTAACGATAAAATTGTGCCCCGGGAAAATTTGAAAACCAAGAAACAGGATAAGGAACGCTGTGGTGCTCACTGGCAGAACCCCAGGCCGGTGTGGTTTTCTGCTGATAGGAGCACCAGCCCGGGTTGTCAAGTAAAAGTAATCATTAGTGGTGCCTCATTTTTTTGCACGCCACGTTGCACGTTGTGCAAAAAGGTGAGAAACTCCAATGTTTTGGAAACACTCCTTTCTCAAATTATATGCCAATATATTGGACACTATGGGGCAGATTTACTAAATTTGTGTGAAGGATTCGAATATTCGCGCAAATAGTCTCGAATAGTCTCTTTTCGATGGTGTGACTATTCGAATATGCAAATTAAGTATTGGAATATTCGGTCGCATCGAATAGATCGAATAAATATTTATTCGATCGCTCGACTATTCTCCAGTCGAAAAACTTGCCCTTTAAATTTTTATTCGACTGCCTACTTCGCCAGATTCAACCTACCGAATTGCAATAGAAGGCTTTTTTTTTTCTAAGTCTTTTGCCGAATTTCAGTTGTACGATCGAACACTTCAAACGTTCGATTCGTATGATTTTGGGGACTATTCGAACAATTTTTCTGCAACTTTTCATAGAATCGTTCAATTGTACGATTCTGGCGAATAGTCGAAAACGCGCTCAAAACTGGCAAATTCGAGGGCTAAAATCCCTCGACAATTCGACCCTTAGTAAATCTGCCCCTATATTGTCACTTCCAAATGTCACACTTCAAATGGATGGCACCATCGGAGTTTGGCCAAGAAAGACTGGAGTGTGGACATTGTATGTGTTCAGGGTCCAAAATGTGAAATGGCTGAGATCTGATAAGATATGGTTGAAATGATGTGTTCTAATTAAAACATGAATCTCAATGAATTCCATTCATCATCTTTCTTAATCTTGGAGAACACAACTAAAATGTTTTTTTTTTTGTGTTTGCGTTATGGTTATCTGGCATTTTTAACGTGGCATGTTATGATCTTATTCCGAGGTCCGTGATCAAGATGATATAAATGTCTGTGCAATTATGTCAGCATTCCCTTTGTAGGAACCAGCAGCTGTGTGTGGTTGTCTGAAGCAGGACAGGATCCATTCTTGTGGTTGGAGGCAGATTAGCAAGTCATTTCATGTTTTGGGAAAGTTTTGTTAAAGTCCAGAAATAGAATCTATGTTCTATTCTGTAATCTCTGACCAAAAAGAAGGAAACAATAGATGGGTTGCATATTTTCTTCTCTCCCTTGTTCACATTTTTTTTAGGAGTATTTAAATTCTTAGTCTCATACAGTTGAGTTTTATGATGTGTTGGGCAAAAGATCCTCATGAACATTTCCTTGTGTCTTAATTTATGTGTCATAGTATGAAACTGTGTTTTAATTGCTGTTGCTGTCTAGAAGGCATTTTTATAGGCAAAAGCTAATACAGGTATGGGACCTGTTATCCAGAATGCTCAGGACCTGGGTTTTTCCAGATAACGGATCTTTCCATAATTTGGCTATTCACACATTAAGGGGCAGATTTATCAATGGTTTAAAAACCCTCGAATTCAACCATGGGAATAGTTAGGTAATTAAAATCCTCCAATTCCAAATTCAAATTTGAAGGATTTTACCGTTATTCGATTGGTCGAACGATTGAATAGTAAAAATTAGTTCGAACGATTTAAATCATTCCATCGAATTTTTTTTATTCAATCAAAATTCACGAAAACCACTTCGGTAGGTTTAATCTGGTGAACTAGGCAGTCGAATAAAAATTTAAAGGAGAAGTCTTCAACTGTCGAATATTCAAATCGATTTTTATTCGAATCATTTGCTTCAATCAAATTTTCAAAGTTCACTGATTGAATTGGTCTTGAAAAATATAAAAAAAATTTAAATTTTTTTTAGAAAATTTGATCGAATTTCGAATCATTCATGTGAATTTGATAAATCTGCCCGTAAGTATACTAGAAAATCATGTAAGCATTAAATAAACCAAATAGGCAGATTTTGTTTCCAATAAGGATTAATTATATCTTAGTTTGGATCAAGTACAAGGTACCGTCAGTGGCGTAGCTATAGAAGAAAGAGACCCACAGTCGCGGGGGGGGCTCAGACTCTGTGGTCTGCTCCCTCTATAGCTCAAAAAAAAACCCTCCTCCCCAGCCGCTCTCTTACCTGGGACGCAAGTTGGATGGGGAGAGGGCTGAGGTAGGGTGTGGGCGGGGAAGAGGTGGGGCAGGACATGAGCGGGAGGATGGGGATTGGAGTGAGCCAGACCCTTCTGAAGATTTTTTTGCATAGGGGCCCCCGATGCATTCTAGCTACACCACTAGGTGCTATTTTATTAATAGGGAGAAAAAGGAAATCATTTTAAAAAATGAGAATATTTGGATACAATGGGGTCTATGGGAGATGGCCTTTCCATAATTTTGAAACAGGTTTCCAGGTAAGGGATCCCATACCTGTACCCTCCCTGGTGCTACAGGGCTCCCTATACACAATATAAACATAATTCTACTCTTCATTAACCCTTTCACTGCCAGCCATTTCGTCCAAAACGGAACATCTACTGCCAAGCA
>CM044444.1:81598449-81608759 GCA_024363595.1 Xenopus borealis
CTGAACTTTTCACTGCCAACACGTAGCTGCTACGTGCTTGGCAGTGAAAGGGTTAAGGCTCCCCATTTTTTTTTTGCAGCATGTTTAATAGGCCCCAAGTGACTGCAGCACTGTCCCATTAGCCTACATATGGTCCTGCCACATACATAGACCCCCTCCCTCCTCACCCCCGCAGCCTACCTGCTACCCGGGCAAATGCCCCTAACTTTTTACTTACCCATCTGTGCAGATTCTGTCCATCGGTGTTCACTGCAGCCATCTTCTTCTGTTTGTCAATCTTCAGAATGGAAGCAGTGTTCCAGCGCATGTCAGGAAAATTTCCAAGACTTTTGCGCATTTGGCTGGATGCGGCACTGGAAGATTGCTCCAACTGCGCATGCACCAAAAGTCTTGGAAATTTTCCTGACTTGCGTTACATGCATAGTTGTTCAGGACTGGAAGATTGCTCCAACTGCGCATGCACCAAAACACCGATTTCATTCCGAAGAGTGATGAACAGAAGATGACTGCCGTGAAGTCCTCTGAACTGAATCTGCACAGAGGGGTAAGTAAACAGTTAGGGGCATCTGCTAGGGGTAGCATGTAGGCTGGGCGGGAGGAGGGAAGGGGGTCTTTGTAGTGTTGGGGGGTAGGGTTTTCCTTTTAACACAGGGGTTGAATTCTCCTTTAACTGTCCTAATACACCAGCTGTGGACCAGGGGATTTTTTACAATGTACTGTCACATTGAATACATCCATGAAATAGAACAAACCAATGTATATAAAAATATCATCTACATTACCTTGGGAAATCCAAACAGGAAGCTTTTAATAAATGCACATTGCTGGGCTGTGCTGATTTCACATGATCCAGTAAGGAAGTGAGAGGCCTCTGAAAATCTCTAGGCTTCGGAATTTCTACAATCTCCAAAACTAATAAAGAGTATTTATGACAGATTTATTCAACATCCACTGAAGGTTGAGAGGGATTTTTTGATCCTAGCCGAAATAGCAGGGTCACATTCTCAGGGTTGTATTACAATCCAGTTTGCCTCTTTCAGCAACTCCTCTTCTCCCCAGTACATGAGTAGATTACAGTCTGTTTCTATTTGGAATATTGACCCTGGTTCTGTGCTACCTCTTACACATGTTTAATATTTGGGAATGATTGGAGCGAGTTGAACAATGTTGTGGTCTGCCATGAAGAAAGTGTTGCTAACATATTTGTCATCTGCTGATGAAATGTAATACACTCGACTGTTTCATGGGTGCCACTTAAATAGATGTTTCATTTGTGTTGGTATTTATGGAAACTGTATCACACAATGCAAGAAACACAACAGTCCCCACTTGTGTGTAAATTCAAACATGTCTTGTGCATGTAAATATGCCCTCAGGCTATACAACTGAGATAAATGCTTATTACAAATGTACTAGATTTGAATATAAAAAAAAAATTCCCCTTTTTCATTCTTTGATTAGCAGAGCCAGATCTATGTGGCAGTAAAAGTGGTGGTTGGGTTGGGTACTACAGGTTGGTGGGGGGCATTACCTGAACTACATCCAGGTAGGGGAATGGGTTGTAGAGTGATGTTGAGGCATCTGGCTTTGGGGGCCAATACAACTTTGTTTGGCACTGCTTAATAGGAAAACTATACCCCAAAAATGAATTTTTGAGCAACAGATTTATATCAAATCAAGTGACATATTAAAGAAACTTACCTACCTGGTATATATATTGCACTTTTACATCTCTTGCCTTGAACCACCATTTCATGATGGTCTGTGTGCTGCCTCAGAGATCACCTGACCAGAAATATTTCAACTCTAACTGTAACAGGAAGAAGTGTTGAAGCAAAAGACCCAACTCTGTTGTTAATTGGCTCATGTAACCTAACTTTATAGTTTGTTTGGTATGTTTGTGTGCACCGTTGGATCCTAGGATCCCAGGAGGCTGTCCTTATTTTTTAAAATGGCAATTTTCTATTTATGATTACCCAATGGCACATGCTACTAAAAAAGTGTATTATTATGAAAATGGTTTATTTACACGAAGCAGGGTTTTCAATATGAGTTGTTTTAGGCAATATCTGTTTATAGAGACCTACATTGTTCAGGAGGTATAGTTTTTCTTTAATAGGAAAACTATCTCCAAGAATAAGCTGAACTGAAGAAGCTGCTTGGATGAGCAGTGAAACGTCTTCATTAAAATATCTCAGCAAGTCCAGTTGCTTTGAGTTACTTTATATATATATATCTCCAAGAATGCACCAGGTCAGTACCACGAGGGGCCCACTGGGAGGCCCTTGGAGCAATGGCAGTTCTGCTGAGGCCATGACATGCATGCTGGCCAATAAAAGAGGGTTGTCACTAGATACATTACTAGTACAGAAAATTAAAGCTTTGCTATTAGTCATTTAAAGAAAAAAAGGAACAAAAGGAACAAAATGGCATGTCTGCTCAAACCCAACACTGTACATCTGAGTTTGCATTTGCAACAGGCTTACCGGCTTATTACAATTAACATTTATATTATCACCATATTATTCAGGCTGTGAAGCCTTAAATGTTGTCCCTGCATCCTAGTTGCTAATAAAAAAATCTTGTAGTATTATTATAATTATTATTATTATTATTATTAATAACGTATTAATGTAGCACCAATAAGAGACAAGCCCAAGATGTCTAGCTGGGAAGTAAATATTTGGATTTATCTGGAAACACCTGAAAGAAAATCACATTTGCTACTATACAATGGCTCACTTCAGACAGCGTGAGCTGCTAGACAGGTCTTTTCTCCACCCAGAGAGCATGATGTACACAGGCAGGCAGCTGGCACAATATGGAATGCACTGAAT
The DNA here is from genome assembly GCA_024363595.1 of Xenopus borealis. Lineage (NCBI taxonomy): Eukaryota > Metazoa > Chordata > Amphibia > Anura > Pipidae > Xenopus > Xenopus borealis. The sequence continues at coordinate 81,601,287 of CM044444.1, forward strand.
GAAAAATGACTTTTAATTAACCTGTGTGCTTCTTCTATTGTCTTTTCTAGGCAGAGGCTGAACGATGGCTTTCTGTCATTATCTTACAGTACCTGCCATATATTAGCTGCCTTAACAGGTATAGCTGTTAATGGAGAACTAAACCCTAAAAATGAATATGGCTAACACTGCCATATTTTATATACTGAACTTATTGCACCAGCCTAAAGGTTCAGCTTGTCAATAGCAGCAATGATCCAGGACTTCAAACTTGTCACAGGGGGTCACCATCTTGGAAAGTGTCTGTGACACTCACATGCTCAGTGGGCTCTGAGCAGCTGTTGAGAAGCTAAGCTTAGGGGTCGTCACTAATTATCCAGCAGAAAATGAGGTTGACCTGTAATATAAGCTGATGCTACAGGGCTGATTATTAAATTCTGATGCTAGTTGCACTGGTTTCTGTGCTGCCATGTGCTAATCCAGGGTTGGACTGGGGGCCCCCCGCCCCAGCCGCAGTTCCTTTCACCCCAACTTATACCCACCCTCCCTGCACATGCAGATACATACATTTTTTTGCTGTCACTGGAACTGGAGGCAGCAAGGACAGGTAGTGGGTCTGGGCCAGGTGAGCCCACTAGAGCAGGGCCCAGTCCACCTCTGTCCAGCTGGCCAAGTGCAACGCAATCAGCACTATAGTCTGACATTTATTCTGAATATTTATAAGCTCAGTAAGTGACAGCAGCACAGAGCATGTGAATCAGTGAATCAGTAGAAAAGAAGATGGGGAGCTACTGGGGCATCTACTGGGGAGACACAGATCTTTACTGCTAAAGGGCTGTGGTTGCCTTGGGCTGGTACACAAGCACAAAACATAATGTACAACATTTATAGCTACTTCTTTAGTTAAGCTTTAGTTTGGCCCACCGGCCAAATAGACAGGAATCATATGAAGGGCCTGAGGTTGTGCTGTAACAGGCCACACACAGATACCAAATCAATTATCCAACAGTAGGTCAATGTTTTCCAGACACTGATACTGACCTACTTGGGGTCCTCAAGCAGTGGCAAGACACCTGAACCTGAGATTTTGAATGTTGATTGGCTGTCCTACAAACAGCTGCAACCCAGCTTCACGTTCAGTTAGGGTGAGATTTGTAGTGAAAAACTATTTGCTGTCCCAGATAGTCTTGTAACTAAGACCCAGGGGCATAATTATTAAGCTGAGTAAAAACACAGCCGTATAATACACCACACATTGCCACCCTTTGCCATGTAAAAAAACGAGTAAAGTGTTTGCACATTTTTCCTTATGTGACTTCCGGTGGAAGCAATGTAAAGTAACAGCGTCAAATCTGGCGTTCTCATGGGGTAAAATGATACAAACCTTGATGAATTTCCCATTTACTTTACACACATTTTTGCTAATTTGTTTTACATTGCATAATAGATATGCCCCCTAATGACTATAGCTGATCCAATGCTTTTTTCTTTATATCTGTAACCTAGTTATGAGTTAGGCCTAGCATGAGGGGCTTGAAATGAAAAGGATTGGCAATAATTGTATTAGTCATTCAAGCCTCGGGCAACTAGGGTTTCCACCTGGCTGGTATTTTACCGGCCTGGCCAGTATTTTTGATGGTTGATCCCAATTATATTAATAGGACAAAAGGGCAAATATATAATAAGGCCACTATTTTTTTCAAGAAAAGGTGGCAACCCTACGGTCAACACACAAAAAATAAATCTAAGACTGCTTCATCAGAAGATATTTACTCCAGCAGAGAATCCGTGTGTCAAGTGTATGGACTGTCTTTGTTTTTACTGTATATTGTGTCTGTATCCTTTGCTGCTTTCGCATGACAAATGACACTTCTTACCTTTAAATTCCTATGTGCCCTGCAGGTAAACACAATGGTGGCTATGCTTCCAGGTTATGTTTATTAGCTGCTGCAAAAGAAAGTGTGTTTATTTGCATGCCGAGGCTTCCACTTCCCAGGCTTCGAAAAAATTGCTCCCTGTAATGCCATCATTGCATGTGAATTTGTTCTGCATACCAGATAAAAGCATGTTCTTGTGTTTATCCCAGGCATGCCTCACTTACCAGATATGTAGCATGAAGCTGCTGCATCATTATACTACGCTTCAAATCTGCTGCGACACCCCATGCTTTGCTCTGGGCATTAGCTATGCCACACACATTCCTCACACTCTTTCCTTTATCTGCATCCTCACCACTCTGCTCCATTTGCATTTACTGCACTTAATCCTGGGACGGCAAGGCCCCTGCCAGGGGAGAGAACAATGCTGGCGGATGGAAAGAACTTGTCTATGGATAGATAGCAATCCTGCTAGATCATTTCTGCATATATTTGAATTTTAAGACTTTCTGTTTACTAAAAATCTAGTTCTACCAAATGTGGCAGGTTTAAGCTGTATGTTTAAGTGTATTTGTGTTCCTGATTTCAGTTAAATATATTATCTGTAGTTGTAGAAGCCAGTAGAGGTTTCTTTGCTGTCAATGCATAGTGGTATTAAAGGAGAAGTAAAGTGTTCTTGCACTTAGAGGTGCCAAATGTTAGGCACCCCAAGCGATTGTACTGACTTACCTCAAACCCTGGCTCGTGCTGCTATCAGCATAAAACTGCACCGGCCCGGGGTTATACAAGTGAAAACCACAAATTGATCCTCTTCTGTCTTCCTCTTTCTAGCGCGGCTGTTCATTAGTGATGGGCGAATCTCCCGAGATCATCTCCCGAGATTCGCTTCGCCGAATTTCTAGCGAAATTCGCGAAACAGCGAAAAATTAGCGAAACGAGTCGCGGGACGATTTTGTCGCGCGTCGCGTCAATTTTGTCGCGCGTCTGTCGCGCATCGCGTTAACTTTGACGCGTCGCGTCTTTTTCGGCGCGCGTTGCGTCGTTTTCGGCGCGCGTCGCGTTGTTTTCGTCGCGTCGCGTCAAAAACGACGCGCGACTGACGCGCGACTCGTTTTCAGTGAATTTTCACCAAGCGAAATTTCGCTGGTGATTCGCGAATTTATTCGCCAGCGGCGAATCGCGGGAATTCGCCGCGAATTCGACCTAGGCGAATAAATTCGCCCATCACTACTGTTCATGCACAATAGATCGAAAAGCCAAACTTTAACTAAAAAGTCTGCTATTTCCTTCAACTGTGCATGTTTTTACCCTGGGAAATTTGAAGAAAGAACAAGCCGGAAGAGGATTGCATCATGGTGCAGTTTTCTGCCGATAGGAGCACTGGCCTGGGGTTTCAGGTTTCAATCCAATCACTTGGAGGCAGGCCCAGACTGGCAATCTGTGGATTCTGGCAAATGCCAGAGGGGCTGCTATAAGGTCCCATAGAAAGTCAGTATTTAGTGGGCTGGTGGGGGCTGTTTAGGATTCTGTGTGGGCTGATCGGCCCTCTGTGTACCTGAAATTCCAGGGCCAATTTTATTTCTCAGTCCAGACCTGCTTGGAGGTGCCTAACATTTGGCACCCCTAAGTGCACCGAGCATTTCCTTTTCTTTAATGTCCTAACAAGGTCTAGAGAATTAGAATTGAAGTTAACAGTTTGAGTCTGGCAGCTCAGCAATTCAGGTGCAGAGTATAAGGGTATATATTTACCCTTGGTAAGGAACTAAAAAGAGGGTTTCTTTAGCTGATTTGGCCACCAACATTCATGTAGTCTCCCCCACCACCGCCACCCCCAGTCAAAGATGGGCTCATAATGAAGGCCTAGGAAGAGCCGTAGGTATAGGAATGCATCGGCACATTCAACTGGATTTTGAAATGTACCTGACAGCTGTCAAGCCTTATACAACTGCTTATCCCATTTCTTAAAAAAAAAAAAAAACAACTGGGATTTGATAAAGAAACTTTAAAATCAGTCCGAGGTTTCTAGAATTATGTTTTTAGCAGTCACACCTTGCAAAGATGTTTATAGAGTCATTTTTATTCTAGTTAATGGATAGTAATACAGGTATGGGATCCATTATCATAAAACCCGGTATCCAGAAACATCTGGTTTACCGGACAGCAATCTCCCATAGACTCCATTTTAAACAAATAATTTACATTTTTAAAAATGATTTCTTTTTTCTCTGAAATAATAAAAGAGAACCTTATACTTGATACCTACTAAGATTGGAGGCCAAACGATCCAGTTTGATTTAATTCATGTTTAAAGGATTTGTAAGAAGTTTTAAGGTATGGAAATCCAAATTACAGAAAGACCCCTTTGTCCAGAGCATTCTGGATAACAGGTCCCATACCTGTATTTGTTATAACTGAAATTCAAGCGATATTCCAGCTGTACACTGATACATTAGTAGTGAGGTTTGTATCCATCACTATTCTGTATGCATCAGTGGGCGGCACTGCAGGACATAGGGATATACTGTACAGTTTAAGTGGTCTCCCAAATGCAGTACTCAGCGTACAACAGTAGGCTATAGTATTGGACAGTTCTATACATTCTCCACCACAATGTGGAGAATATCCCTGCATACTATATACATGACCATTATATTTCTACATTGTTTTTATAGTGCAGAAATGGAGGCATAGAAAAGGAGAGGGTATAAAAGGCTTATTGTTCTTGTACCTATTACAATGTCAAATAAAACTTAGGGGCAGATTTACTAAATTCACATGAAGGATTCGAAGTTCCATCGAAATTTCAAAAAGATTTGAATTCAAATTTTCGATTGTTTTTGAAGACCACTTCGACCAGTGAATTTTAAAAATTCGATCGTATCGAATGATTCGAATAAAAATCGACTATCGACAGTCGAAGTACTTCCCCCTTAAATTTTTATTTGCCAGATCAAAGCTATCGAATTGGGTTTCATTATTTTTGATCGAATAGTTAAAATTGTTCAAATCAATCGATTCGAACGATTGAATTTTTACTATTCGATCGTCCGACCAATCGAATTGCGGTAAAATCCTTCGAATTCGTATATCAAATTCGAAGGATTTTACTTCCAGGACTATTCCCATCTATTCCCATGTTCAAATTCGAGGGTTTTTAACCCTTGAATTTGACCCTTAGTAAATCTGCCCCTTAGTGTCTGGATAATGTGATTCCAGTGGCAGTGGAAATGACCTGAAATCATAATGAGAAGGAATGCTGTTAATGGTGGGTATAAGCTTCCAATTGTGCATGCAACATATGGGATTTTTGCAGATTCTTCAAAAATCATTAGGTCGATATAACATTTTTAATAAATGTGAAAAAAAAAATCTGAAATTATATGGGGGGATGTAATAAAATGTAATAACATTTCCAAAAAAAAAATCGCCCAAATAAGGTCAACATTTGTATTTTGAAATGTAATATTCTTCATTACTCTTTTATTGAATTGCCCATTTTAACTGCACATTGTGCATTTTTAAGATGTGCTTGAAGGTGGTTTTATTACATACGTTACGCACACTATAACATTTGCAATCTTTCCTCCACTGTTGAAGTGGTCGCTAAAGACTTTCTGGATTCACAGAAGCTGTATTACTTTTAGGCAAAGGAAAATGTGTTCCCTCAGAGGCATACATTTTCACATTTTTCAATTTTTACTGTTACCGACTTTTATTACATTCCTCCCCCCAATGGGGGTAATGTAATTAAAGGCACTGGGAGTGATTTATAAACAGTGGGCAAATTTGCACCTGGGCAGTAACCTGTGACAGCCAATCAGATTATTGCTTTCCCTGGTTAACCTGCAGCTGGCTGAAAAAAGCTAATCACTAATTGGTTGTTATGGTTTAGGGCACTTTCACACGAGCGTTTTTACCTGCGCTCCCCTGCGTTCCGTTTTTCTGCCTTCAGCCGTAGGGGAGCGCAGGTATAGACACACTCAATTATTTTCAATGGGGCTGTACTCACATGAGCGCATGTAGGCGACGAACGCAGGTTCAGACGCAACATGCTGCATTTTTTCTGCGTTTGGCGCCTACATGCGTTCGTGTGAGTACAGCCCCATTGAAAAGCATTGAGTGCATCTATACCTGTCCTTACTGCCCAGGTTCAAATTGGCCCGTTGTTTATAAGGGCTCTTACAGACGAGCGTTTTTACTTGCGCTCTCCTGCATTCCGGATTGCAGGAGTAGACGCACTGAATTCTTTTCAATGTGGCTGTACTCACACAGACGCATGTAAGCGCCAAACGCAGGTTGGGACACAGCATGTTGCATTTTACCTGCGTTCACCAATCCTGTACTCCCTGAGGCTGAATGCATGAAACCAGAAGGCAGGGGAGCTCAGGTAAAAACACTTGTCTGTAAAGGCACTAAGTTTGCTCAGGAGCAGTATACGATGGCAATCAGCAGATAGAATTTACTGGTCATCTTAAAGGAGATGTAAATCCTCCACAGTAAAAAGTCCCCACTGACACCCCTCCGTAGGCTCACCTCCCCCGTCAGCTTCGACTTCTTCGTTGAGCAAGCACCGATCCATATCCACATATGGAGCATGTGCAGTTGGAGCCGGAAAGCTCCGTAAATTACCGAAAGCCAAGAAGAAGATCCAGAAGAAGCCGAGGCTGACGAATATGTCGTCCCTGTGCTCGGCTACGCTGTTCTGCATTGTGCGCATCAGAATTTCTAAGGGACACAAATTTAGCGTAGAACTGTGCAGGGGGAGGTGGGGAGGGGGGCCTAAGTCAGTGGGGACTTTTGACTATGGAAGGTTTACGTCACCTTTAATGGTTTCTATGGGTTATTGCTTCTGGGCAAACTTTTTTAAATATGGAGAACACTTCTAAAATATTGTGGCCATAGATAAAGAAACTGTGTGCAAGTTCACAGATGCTTTTATTTACTGGGCAGTTCTAGTCAGGAGAAGTCTAAGCCTAAACAAAAGTCCAAAACAGAAATTTAAAGGGGTTCACTGCAAAATGTATAACCCCCTGGCCCCTTACATTTGAGGATCATGTCCAAACCACACGACTGATTTTCCCTCTCCCATGGAAGGCCCAAAGTGTGGGAGCAGCAGGGAAAGCAGGACATAGATGCAGACGGTTACTGCTAAATTTGCCATTCCGGTTGCCGACTATTGGCAGAAGCTTAAAACTGCATTATGTTACTGGATAGCAAGTCAAAAATCACAACCATCATGCACCTACTGACAACTGGGTGTCTTTGGTGGTTGACCAGCCAAACACAATTCAGATTTGCATTAGGATTTGCTTTATCCCTCTCTACATTGTGCGTATGTTTTTAATACTTTGCAAGCTCCATTATAAAAGAGAATTGGTCATTTTATCCTAGTACATGACTGCCCTGCTCTGCACAGGATAAGCTCTGTCTGAACTCTTACAGCTCTATTCACTTACTATGGAAATATCAGGGAAAGTGCCTAGCTATGTTATTATAACTATCCATTATTTCAAGGTGTAGCCTGAAAATCTTGCATTCAGTGATGTTAAAGTAAAAAAAAATCTGGTTTTATATCTAACAGACGGCAGAATAGGCCTTTTTTTTTTTTTTTTTTTTT
>CM044444.1:81608769-81676304 GCA_024363595.1 Xenopus borealis
TTTTTTTTTTTTTTTTTTTTTTTTTTAAACAACAAGCAATGGTATGAATCTATTAACAAGAATGTCTGGCAACTTTACAAGAAAATCTTTCATATGTTACAAAATTGTGCCCATAAGTGCAAACTGCTAACAGACTGACAGACTGGCAGGTGTTGCATAGAGCCATGTGTACAGAAGGCTTCCTGGGCTACTGAGACGAATGGGGCAGTAACAAGTAACTAATTAAAGAGTGCAGAGTACAGAGGGCAAGTACAGAGTTAAGCACAGTTAATGAGTAGGTGTAAATGAGAGCAGAAGGGGACAATGGAACAGTTACCTTGCTGTGTACATTAGAGGGTCTCTGTCATTATCTTTTTATTACCCTCTTAAATGAAAACTTCAGTTTGATCCTAGTTTGTGTTGCTGGCTGCAATGTTGCATCATAGAATCTTGCTAAAAGAAAACTAGAAGGGGTATGTGATGTACCTTGCATAGGAACTAGGGTTGCCACCATGCCGGTATTTTACCGGCCTAGCCGGTAAAACACCAGCCAAGGCCGGGGCCGGTATTACAAATTTACCGGCAATGTAGCTGCCGGTAAATTTGTAATACCCCTTAAAATGGCCCTTGCCTTGCCTGAAATCAAATGAAAAACTTACCTTTCTCGCTCTTCAGCCCGATCGCACTCATGGCTCCGCCCCATTTGATGTCACGCCCGCCCCTTTGATGTCATGTCCCGCCCCCTTCTGGCCCCGCCCCCCTGTCGGCCGATAAGGACTTTTTTAAAAGGTGACAACCCTAATAGGAACTATAGTAAATGGTGTAAGCTCTTGTGAGCACTCTCTGGCCCCATGCTTGTTTCCTAACCCTATTAAAATCATCGGAAAACCCCTGGCACTATTAAAATATAAATTATGATGATATTAATCCACTGTGTTCAACCCTGTGTATACCAATATATATACAAAACTAAAACTCTGGCTTAGAGTAGGGGCGTCCAACCTTTTGGCTTCCCTGGGCCACATTGGAAAATGAAAAATTGTCTGGGGCCACACATGAAATAAACAAACACTTTTGATTTTAAAAAGAAAAGAAGATACACAGAAAAGAACCACAATACCGGTATGGGACATCTGGATATGAAATATACTTATTATTATTTTACTATTACTAACTGGGCAATGGGCTGGGCCTCATTCAAATCCATCCTGGGCCGCAGGTTGGACACCCCTGGCTTAGAAGATGTTTGCAGTACAGTTTATCTTAAAATGAACAGTAGTCTCTTTGTATACTAGTAACCTTTTTTAGTGACGCTACAAGGCTGATTATTAAATTCTGATGCTAGTTGCACTGGTTTCTGTGCTGCCGTGTAGTAATTATCTGTACTAATTACTAATCAACCTTATACTGTGCATACCTCCCAAGTGTCCTGTTTTGAGCGGGAAAGTCCCGCGTTTTACAGCTCAACCCACTGTCCTTGGTTAGTACTGGAAAGTCCTGATCTCTCTGCACTGAACAGGGAAAGTCCCGATATCTCTGCACTGAAAAGCGAAAGTCCCTATTTCTCTGATCAGCCAAAAGAGATACAATGTTTCTAACTTAATTGGCTCTTGGCAGAGAGCCTATAATAGATACTTGATACATTTGTAACAGTTTTGTCCCTTGGGAGAAGAAGAGTCACAGCTTAAAGGGCAACTCACCTTCATTAGTAAAACTTTAATAAAACATAAAAATTACAGAAATGTGTTCAAACTTTCAGAACCTGGCAAATTATGCAAAACAGGCATGGTAATTAGGGGGTGTGGCCACAAAAAGGGGCATGGTCAAAAAAATCCCACGCTCTGCACATCAAATCTTTCTGTCCGCCTTTCAATTTCCAAAATGTTGGGAGGTCTATATTGTGACTATATTTGTATTCTATGTGTACTGTAAGTGACAGCAGCACAGAGCCTGTGAATCAGTGAATCAGCAGAAAAGAAGATGGGGAGCTACTGGGGCATCTACTGGGGAGACACAGATCTTTACTGCTAAAGTTCTGTAGTTGCCTTGGGCTGGTACACAAGCACAAAACATAATATACAACATTTCTAGCTACTTCTTTAGTTACACTTTAGTTCTCCTTTGATGCATTTTTCTACATTTGAGCCATAAAGCAGGGAATGTAAGTCATGTAATTAAACTGGAGTAGTAACCAGAAGAAACACGGACTAATATGTAACATGGCGTCAGACTGTGTCACTAGCACTGAGAGCACTTTACATGGCCAGTATAAATGTTCCCATGTCTTGATATTCCTGTGTGAATGTGAAATCAACATTGTAACACAGGGATAAAATAAAACATGGCTAATAGAACAGGAGTGCAATTCCCATTGTGAAAATTATATGATACAACACATACAGGCCAAATAAAGGAAATGTCTTCCTAAAATTTGATGCATTTATTTCCTAAAATCTGGTTTGCATTACGTGTTTTTTCACCCTCCAATTTCTAAAAAAAAAAAAAAAGTGTTAAGTGGAACAGCGTGACCGGACTCCAGCTTCCTTACTGTGCCCTGAAGCTGTCAGCCTGGAATCTGACTCTCTGTCTCTCATTCTTTTCTTTCTTTTTTTTTTTTTTTCTTGCTTACTGGTTCTTTGAGTTAGTTTGTCAGAGACCGTGATGTCATGGAGTTGTGCTTCTTGGCTTCCAGAATTAGGGGCTGGCCATTACCTGCGGGAGGTGGGCCCCGAGCTTCTTATCCTAAATGAAATATGTGGGAGGGACTGGAAGTCTCCCCGGTGCTTCAGAACACAGAGTTAAAAACACAAAATCATCAGCTTTTATGCCGGATTCAAGCATTTTGTCTTCATGTTGACTTGACTTTTTCTTAGTTTCTGCTTTCCTTTTTTACCATGATTTACTCAATGTACTCCTTGCTACTGCTGCCCTGCCTCAGCATCTTTATGGGTACCACTTTTACCTCAGGCACGTGGCACCTCAGGAGTAACTGCTACCCATGCTATTTGCGCAACTCAGGATACTCTTCCATCCACACTGGTAGTTACAGGCAAGGTAAGTGGTTCCACTTTCGGTCTTATTGACCTATAGATGCTCACTTCCAACTGCAAACTGTTGCATTAGTATTCATTCAGACAGATGCACGAGGAACATACACAGTATTAGTACAGTTAATCAGTAGCATACAGAGACTTGATTTAATGTTAATAATCTATACCTTAGATTTGCATCTTGTGTGCCATTCCTATGTTAGAGCCATACTATGTTTGTAGGTGTGTCTTTACGGAACATATTATATATATATATATATATATATATATATATATGTGTGTATCCAAATAGAGCGAGTGCACACTGGGGAATCATTTTCAAAAAAATTACGATAATTTATTTAGAAAACATTTATAACAGGCTGACGTTTCGGTCTCCTCCTAAGAACTTTATCAAGGATTTTTGTTATGAGTAGCACCTGGGTCAATTAACTAATGAGTGGAGTGCGGTTGAACAAGGCACACATATATTATAGATATATATATATATATATATCAATTGACTGTATTTTTACACTGTGTATGTGAATTTATATATATAGATATACCTTACATACACAGTATATACAGAATGTATAGATAGATACACTGTCTATCTTTCTTTCTTCATTTCTTTGTTTCTCATATATATATATATATATATATATATATATATATATATATAGAGAGAGAGAGCGAGAGAGAGAGAGTTAAAAGTTGATTGTAATTATCTTTAGGGGGCAATTTAAGCAACAATTAAAAATCATTTGACTTTATTTTACAATTTGTTTATGATAGAGTAGGGTAAGGGCTGAGCTAATAACTTTATTGGAAGGGTGTTGTGTGTACTTGCAGCACAAGTTCATACAATGAATGCATTGTTTTGGCTATCACTGGTTGCCATTATGTACAGTGTTAGGTTTTACAGTTCTTTTTGTTTCCGGTGTGTGTTTAAATACACTGTGTAAAAATACAGTATTGCCTGTGCCAGATTCAGTCCGGCGAGAAAAGCAAATCTGTCAGTTCTCTGAAACGCCAGATTTATTTTGGATACACATGCTGCCAGAATGGGCTGTACTTAACAATATTTCTGCTGCACAGATTGCTGTGTTTAACATGACTGGGATTTCATTTTAGTGAGGACTTGGATATAAACGGCTTTGGAAGCATCAAAGTGGGTGCATTATTAACAGCACCATACATATTAACCACTACGAAACAACCTTCTCTTCAACCCTGCACTGTATAGTCTTCAGGGAATACATTTCCCACTGACAGTGCTGAGACACCAGTATATTATGGCTTTTAGCTTTTTGTATTCTCTAGACTGAAGGTCATTGTAAACTGAAAGAAGACTTCCTCTAATTAAAGTAGAAAGGGAGGGGGGGTTTGAGAAAACCCAAGGAAGACTGTTGGCGGGATGCCAGGAGTTACAGTTCAGCAATAGCTGGTGATGCACAAGTTAGACGTCCTAGAAGTAAAGACTTTAAAATAATGACAGTTCCTCCCATTAAAGGGAAGATATCTGTTTTCTCAGAATTAAGTATGAAGATCCAGTTTGTTCATGTGTTTTACCTCTCTATGGGGGGGATGTAATTAAAGTCGCAAAGAGAGAAACATTTCGAACCAATAAGAGTAAAAATCCACATCTCGCAATGTAATATTGTTCCTTAAAGGGGTGGTTCACCTTCAAGTTAACTTTTAGTATATTGTAGAAGGGCCAATTCTAAGAAACTTTTCAATTGCTCTAAATTATTTATTTTTCATAGTTTTTTAATGATTTACAATTTTCTTCTGTTTCTTTGCAACTTTCAAATGGGGGTCACTGACCCCATCTAAAAACAAATGCTCTGTAAGGCTACAAATGTATTGTTCTTGCCACTTTTTATTACTTATCATTTTATTCAGTCCATCTCCTATTCATATTCCAGTCTCTTATTCAAATCAGTGCAGGGTTGCTAGGGTAATTTGTACCCTAGAAACCAAATTGCTGAAACTGCAAACTAGAGAGCTGCTGAATAAAAAGCTAAATAACTATAAAACCACAAACAATAAAAAATGAAAACCAATTGCAAATTGTCTCAGAATATCACTCTTTACATTATACTAAAAGTTAACTCAAAGGTGAACAACCCCTTTCAGCTGTTATTGCATTGCGAATCGTTATTGCGCATTGCGGATTGTAATTGCACACTCTTAAGAAATACTTGAAGGTGTTGTAATCCTTTGGAGCAAACATAGTGACTTTTTCATTAAGAAGTTTTATTACATTGACAGCGCACTAGTGCAAAGTATAAAATTCGCAAACTGCCTTCCCGCTGGCGAAAGTGGTCGCTAAACAGTTTCCAGGTTCGCAAAAGGTATATTGCATTCATGCAAAGCTAAATTTTTCCCCTATATTCCCCTATATGTGTTTCTAAGCCATCAGTAACATAAGTGACATAAACACCCACATACAGGTCTTGATTTAAATATAAAATAGAGGCGTGTGTTTGAGAGGTGTTCTTATACCGCTGGAAACAGAGCTATCAGCTTGATTGATACGGCAGGAATTAGAAGAAAATGCAGTCATCTCTGGTGTAAATGTCTGCTTTCAGTAGGGATGGCGCGAACTGTTCGCCGGCGAACTTGTTCGCGCGAACATCGGCTGTTCGCGCTCGCCGGAAGTTCGCGAACAGAATCATATTTTATCACATTAGTCAAGCAAAATGAACATTAATTACACTATATAAATTATTTTAATCTTGTTTTCTTCAGTCTGGGAATTCATTATTATAGCAAGCAGGCAGGAGCCATTTTGTGGACACTGTTATTAAGACAAGCCTTGCATCATCTCAGAATCTTGTTTGTGCACCAGAATGGGGGACCTGATGTCTATCCCCATGTCCTGGCTACACAACTAAATGGTTAAGAGAACTGGGGGAATGTGTGGGGAGCAGTGACATCTAGGAAGTGCTGAATGGAAAGTGAAAGTAATTGTCTGCTCCGCCTCTATGCCTAAGGCATAAAGGAGGGGCAGACAATATTTGATTGACAGCTGAGATTTTAAAATGAGCTTAAAACAGCTATGAATGCTTTAATACAAATTTGAAATTGGATTTCATGTTTAATTTGAAAAGGACTTTTATTATACAGATTTTTGTGTCTGGGTGACGGGGTTTTGGGTATGTAAATACAAATTTCATTTATGAATAAAAGTTTTCTTTAGAAGCATAAAAAAGAACTGTTTTGTAAAATCATAGTGAAGTACAGTTGGCTTCCTTTATAAACAATATAGCCCCAAAAAAAAAAAAAATTTTTTTTGTTTGCATAATAAGATACTAAGATAAAACACAGGGGTACCCCTCTCATCATTAGAGATTTAGCCACATTAAAAGGAGGTTCCTCTAAGCATCTGGTACCCAGATAAAAAGCAGTAATTTTATACACTGATTTTTGGCTTGAGTATTAGTACCAAAAATAATTGCTACAGGGTTACACTGTTTCTTGAGGCTGCTTGGCCATAAAGTTACCAATCAATGTATTTGGTATATTTCCTTCTTCTTAGCTGGGCATAACTATTTTCTCGCCTTCTTAGTCTGCCAACTGCTTCAGTTACTCAAATACTTTAAGTTGAATTACTCAATATTTGGTAGTTTTGGAAACAGAAGCTGATTCTAGACTGTTGTGCAGGCTCTATTTGCTGTTCACTCCACTAGAGGAAAACTCACAATATAGGGACATCACTTCCCTCACTGGGCCTTTATCCTAGCTCAGTACTTAATCAAGTGACTGGATCAGAAGATGAAGTGCTATAAAAGTCATGCCAGTAATAATTTGCTACATATAAAACAGGAGCTCACTGGTTTAAATAGTTTTAATAGGCACAATCATCAGTGCTCTTCTTCCTTCCCTCAAACTCAAGAGCTACAATAGCCTCTACTTTGGATGGGTTTCCAAAGGATATTAGAACATTGTCAGGGGCAATTGCATCCATACAGCCAAAAGGTCATTAGTGAGCTTGCACTGGCTCTGGTCAATGAGCCGTGGAGAGGAGTTAGTGTTTCTATTCCAACAGGGGTTCAGTTGGGTTGAGGTCAGTAGGCTGTGCAGTCAATTTCACTTTATCTCAGCAGAGTTCTTCCACTTTATCTCCGCAGTGTGTACCAGTGTTATTTTTAGAAGTAGTGTCTAGATACTTTGGTGTGTTCAAATTCTAACATTTGAAGTAGGCTTTGAACCCCTTTTAAACCCCCCACCATCATCCAGTATCTGTGATGTAATGGAAACCTCAGCATTTTGGCACCATAGTTATTAAATAGAATCTTTTTCCATTGACGTGAATGTTGTGGCATGTTGTGCCATAGTGCATTGTGTAGAAGCGTAGTGATGTCAAAACAAGGTTTGCTGTATGTGTAAACTTCCATATAAAACTATGCAGTACTATTCTTGTTGACAGAACTGATGGCGTCACTGGTAGCAATGCATCTGGCCCTGTCATCATCCCTGTGCAATCTCAAAATTAAAACCCCACAGGTCTTGAAGAGGTTAATTGTCATGTAAGAAAAGTGCAATCTTCTTAAGCAGCCAGTCATTTTTCACATAATGTATATATACAGCATTACAGAATGTTGCTAAAAATACTCTTGTCAGCCAGCTGCAGCTTTTTTCACATATGGAATAAATCACACAATGCAAGTTATACTCACCTTCGTGTATGAGAGCACAGCTGGAAAACTCCCCTGGTACAAAACTGACTGCAGCTTCCGCTGTGACAATCTCTTTTTTGCAAAGAAATGGACGATGGCTGACATTGTTATCGTGCAAAATAAACAAAAAACAGTTGGACTGATAAAGGATTTTATATGAAATCAATATATGTAAGAGTGTTATGCAGCTACCTGTGCAAAGTTTACTCCAGTCCAGTAAACTATATGTGTATACTATATATACTGATGTTTGTAGTATGTAGAAAATGGTGTAGGATCTCATACACCCTATTGTTGAATGAGAAGCCTGGTGCACAGAGGTAAAGGCTTGGCCACCTCACAGGAACAGCAACAAGAGAATTCCAATGGCACACAGGTCTGGATAAAATCTTCAATACTTTATTAAGCGTAGTGCAGATGAACGTTTCGGAGAACAAACTCCTTTGATGTTTGTAGACCAGTTGATACCTTTCCCTTCAGAACACTTCTTGTGTGGGTGTCCTTGTGAAATGAACAGTGATAACTGCTTGATAGTGATGGACGAATCTATCCCTTTTCACTGAAGAATTTTTTTCCGCCAGCGAATTTTCTTCTGCCAGCGAATTTTCGCCAGGTGCAAATTCATGGCGAATTTTTCGCGATTCGCTCGCTTAGCGAAAATTGACCCATCACTACTGCTTGACTGCTGTATATTGTAAAATATATTTTACAAATTGCAAAGCATTCTTTGCCAACACTGGTCTTTACCCTGAGAACAACATCTCCACAATTAAATAAGTTGATGGTACCATTATGATGTGATGTTTTTCAGTGGTTAAGGCTCAGGGGACAACCTGTTTCAGCCTGCCAGTGATGAAGGTTTATCTTCCATAAGCACGGAGACCCTAAAACCAACACAAAAATTCAGAGGAGTGAAACATGTAGTTTTACAATGGCTCAATCCAAGTCAGGTTCTGTAGTAGGACATGGAAAATGTCTGATCCCTGACCAGTCTGACAGAGCTTGAGGAATTTTGCCAAGCAGAATAGGCAAAATGTTGTGAAAAGATGGGATGCTCTTGCCCAAAAAGAACAGCAGTTATAATTGCAGCTAAATTTGGTTCTGGTCAGAGAGGTGAATACTTATGCAACCAGTAGATCTCTTTTTTTTTAAATTAACTTTTGCTTCGAAATAAAAAATATTTTGACCCTTTCAAATGCTAAAAATTTTGGGCAAATCAAATGGTTAAATCCATTTTAATTCCAGCTTGTGACAAAACAAAATATGGAGAAAAGATCTAAGGAGTACATACTTCTCTTAAATGGGGATGCACGGAATTTTGTATGCGGCCGAACTCCAGAATCCTTCGTGAAAGATTCTGCTGAATACTGAACCACATCGGCTCGGTGCTGGGTCAATTAAGGGTGGGCAGTTTCCCTCCTGTCCCTAATTTGCATATGCAAATTAGGATTCAGAGTCGGTTTGGCCGGGCAGAAGGATTCACCGAAATCCTGCAGAAAAAGGCTTAACCCCGAACTGAATGCTGGATTCGATGCATCCGTGATATAAATATAGCATATTATCTCATACATCCTTCATATTTTTCATTTTATGCTATAAGTAGTGATGGGCGAATTTATTTGCCAGGGGCGAATTCGCGGCGAATTCCCGTGATTCGCCGCTGGCGAATAAATTCGCGAAACGCCAGCAAAAATTCGCCGCCGAAAAATTCGCCCAAAAAACGAGTTGCACGTTGTTTTTGACGCAACGCGCGCCGAAAACGTCGTTTCGCGAATCTTTTCGCCAATTCGCGAATTTCTCGGGAAATTCGCGAATTTTTCGGCGAAGCGAAACGCATGAGATTCGCCCATCACTAGCTATAAGTATGGGATCCCTTTACCCAGAAAGCTTAGAACGTACTTGTTTTGTATCACAGCAATCATACATTATTTTTATTATAAATGATTGGTGGAGTTTTCCTGTTGGTAACGTATCCTTCACCTAAATAAAAAATAGGGCTTTATGACATCGTTTTGGAAAACATTTTTTTCAGCTAATTAAAACAAAGCCTCTTCCATGTCTGGTAGATGCTGAATTTATTCAATTTCTAAACATTAGTGCCTTATATGTGGCACAAATTAAAACTTGGGTACTGTTGTAAGGAAGTAAAAAATTGCTTAAACCTCTTTCATTATGGTTTTTACAATACAATTTGATGAAAATACAATTTGATCTCCTACAAACAGACCCCTGGTTTTAATCAGCTAAAATAACACTTTTTAAGAAAAATTAGTTTTTATGAAGCAGGAATAATAATTGACTTAAGAGTTATTTATAAATAGCTTATGTCACCTACAGAAGCTACAGGAGAATGTGTAAGTAACTCCAGTGGTCCCATGAGTTGTAATGGGCAGCTCACTGTTAACTAAATCAGGACCACACATATACAAATTCCATGAGCTCTTCATTGTGATTAGTTGTATCACCTCTGACACACTTCCCCTTTAAAGTACTTCCCCTTTAAATTTTTACTCGACTGCCTAGTTCGCCAGTTTCAACCTACCGAATTTTGATCAATTGGACACGATCGTTTGGTCAAATTTTTATAATTCAATAGTTCGACCAATCAAATTGCGGTAAAATCCTTCAAATTCGAAGGATTTAATTCGCTAACTATTCCCATGGTGGAATTTCGATTTTTTTTTTTCAATTCGAATTTCGACCAATAGTTCGAGGGTGAATTTACCCTCGAATTCGACCAATCGAATTGTGGTCGATTTGAAATCTTTTGAATTCGAATATCGCATTCAAAGGATTTTACAGCAATTCGATTGAATCAAATGAAATACTTCGATTGATAAAATTGTTCGAATTGAACGATTCAAACTGTTTTAGTCATTCGATCTAATTTTTTAATTCGATCAAAAATAATTAAAACCAGTTCGGTTGGTTGAAATTGGCGAACTAGGTAGTCGAATAAAAATTTAAAGGGCAAGTTATTCGACTGTCGAATATTCTAATAGATTTTTATTCGAATTATTTGAATCATTTGATTTGATGGTCGAAGTATTCGAAAATTCAAATTCGAATCTCTTTGAAAATTCGATCGAATTTTGAATCATTCATGTGAATTTGATAAATCTGCCCCTCAGTACAACTTTAAAAATGATCATGGTAACCAGGTTGTGTTCTATTTGAGGAGGTAAAACAGTAACTGTAAATGGGAATATGTTACTAAAAAGTACATGCGGATGACTTTTGTTAGATGGATTTAAAATGCTTGGAATGCCATGTAAAAAGATCGGGCCAATCTGTTTTACAGAAATTCATAAAACCATGGAACAATCTAAAGAATTTCCAAAATGTGCACAGTAGGAATTTGTTGTTCAACATGGAATATACCTAGCCAAAAGTGCATGGTCCCTGCCTGCGTCTAATACCAACGGATCATGCATTATTAAGTTGTAGTCTTTGTTTTGAGAGCGTTGCGTGTCTTTTAGATATCAGCATATTTTCCTTTGTCTTGGTCGAAAAGGTAAACTGAAAACTATAATTAGTTTTGCTTCCAAGGCTTTAGTGATTAAACATTTCCAAACATGTTAAAAATGTTTAATGAAACAATTTTGGAATTCCATTCTAATTAAAACTCCCCTTTTTTGGTCTCGCTAAGTGTTTTCAAGCGTTCCATACAGAGCCTGACGCTGAGCGAGTTGTGATGGCACTAAACCATGTACAAACATTGCTTGTTAAAGGCTGCTGAATGTATAGGACACACGTGGATTGTTCTTACTGTCGTGCAATAGGGAAAAAAAAATCTTAAAAATAAATGCTTAGAAAGGAGCACATTGAATGGAGAAATGTATTGCTGCTAAATGCTTGTCACTTATAAAAACAAATAAAATCTAGAAATTAGAACCCATTTATAGTGATGGGCGAATCTCCCGCGATTCGCTTCGCCGAAAAATTGCCGAATTGGCAAAAAATTCACGAAACGAGTCGCGGGGCGCTTTTGACGCGCGGCGCGTGGCGCGCCTCGTTTTTTTGGCGAAATTTCGCTTGCCAAAATTTTGCTGGTGATTCGCTAATTTATTCGCCAGCAGCGAATCGCGGGAATTCGCCGCAAATTCGGCCCTGGCGAATAAATTCGCCCATCACTACCCATTTATGTCGAGTGGAGGACTCACTAAATCAAGTATAGTTATGGGATTCATTATCTGGAAACTCATTATCCAGGTGGTTCCAAATTATGGAAAGGATGTCTTCCATAGTGTCCATTATAATCAAATAATCAGAATTTCTAAAAATTATTTCCTTTTTCTCTGTAATAATAAAGCATTACCTCCTACTTGATCCCAGCTAAGATATAATTAATCCTTATTAGAAGCAAAACAAGCCTATTGAATTTATTTAATGTTTTTATGATGAAGATCCAGATTACAGAAAGGTCCGTTATCCAGAAAACCCCTGATGCCAAGCATTCTGGAGAAACAGGTCCCATACCTGTACATCAAAACCATTTCAGTTATCAGTATAATGGCAATTATTAACCAGTTCCATAAATCAATGTCAAAATAATATACAGGTATGGGACCTGTTATCCAGGATGCGCAGGACCGGGGGTTTTCTGGATAATGGATCTTTCTGTAATTTGGATCTTCATATCTTACGTCTACTAGTGAATCATGTAAACATAAACTTACCCCAATAGGGGTACGGCTTTCAGAAAATATTAATTATATCTTTGTTTGGATTAAGTAAAAGCTACTGTTTTATTATTACAGAGAAAAAAAATCATTTTTAAAATGTTGATTATTTGATTATAATGGAGTCTATAGGAGACTTCTTTCTGTAATTCGGATTTCCAGATAACAGATCCCATACAACTGAATAGTTGTGTTGTGAAATCTGCATGTCAGGGACTCTAATAATAAAGGACAAGGAAAGGCAAAAAAATAAAATCCCATTTTTACTTTCTTTAAAGAAAAAGAAATCTATCTTCAATATACTTCAATAAAAAAAAAAATGTGTACTGTATGCAGTGAAATTCTCCCTTCATTTACTGCTGTTTATAGGAATTGTTAGATGGTCCCTAACTGCTGAGCAGGGAAACAATCATACTTATGAACAGCAGGGGGAGCCCCCACCTTACTTCCCAGCCATGCAGAATTCAAGCAGCTTTGTTTCCCTGTAGAGCAGTCGGCAACTGTGTAGAGATTTGTATTGGATTTTATGTTTGCCTTTACATCCCCTTTACTGTTTGTAACTCCAGCTGCAGGGACAGAGATCACGGAGCCCTATTTAAAAAGATAAACTGGGATTCTGTTTGGAGGATTATCTTTCTGCAGCCACTGGTTCTGCAGAGTTGGAGAAAGTTTGTATTAAACAATACAAAAACTATAAAATCCACCTTAGATTACATGACAACACAGGACCCAGTGCAGTCTGTATATTCTGATTAAGTCTTGCTCTATCGACTTCTGGCAGATATTATTTGACTTGTGCTGTTTTGATCATTTATGATCCCTAAGCTTAGCCCAGATCACACTGAGCATGTGCACAGTCTTGGTCTTGCAAAGATGTATAACAAAGTTCAAGATGACAGCCCCCTGTGGCCAACTTTGAGAGCATACATCATTTGTTTGATTAGGCTTGTGATGCAATAAGTTTGTGTTTATGTGTATTTAAAAAAATATAGCATTTCTAGCCTTATTCTATTTTACACTTTCCTTGTCCTTTAATGTAGGGGTGCCCAAAAGGTAGATTATTATTATTATTATTAACATGTATTTCTATAGCGCCAACTTGTTGCGTAGCGCTGTAAAGTGAATGTGATTATACAACCAAATCACATGAATTACATATATAGAACATAAAGAGTTACATACATCACAATAGATGGGTATCTACCATTAGACCTTTAGCTAGTTACTGTATAAGTAGATCTCAAAAAGTAGATCTCAACAAACAGCTTGTCTAAATTACCCTCCTATTTTATGTTTTTCATTCAGATATTTATTATAAGGTTACATAAGAAATAGTTGTTTGTTAAATATATAGTGAATAAAGTACCCCCTTTTATAAAATATAACAATATCATACGTCACTGAGGAGTTCCATGACCATATAAAAGCACAAGGCCGATACAGGTCATGGAACTCCGAGGTTACTTCTAAAGTCTGGGCGCTCCTAATGTGATGCCATGAAAACTAAGCAGTTTCATTTAGGAGGAGATGGAAATGTAGCTGCCATTGCACTTAATGACCTTGACAAGGGTCTAATCTTGAGATGTCAAGAACATTGAGATGGCAAGGTCATTTTTTTTCACTATTATACATCTTTACTTGTAGTTATGGACTTCCAACTTTGAATCCTTCTACATAAATATATCCAGAAAGTTGTGAACTGACTGGCCAATTTCCAAGAATTCTCTCTTATAACCTTGAGAACATTCCATGAGCAATGTGAATGTCATCTGAAATAGGCATGGAAATGGATACAACATGGGCTTTTACAGTAAAGAATGTAAACCATCATGATCCTTAGTCATGGTGACAAGCAGAAGCACCCAAGGAAGCATTCTTTGTGTAAACAAGTGCAGTTTTATGCAACAACCTACATCTTTTTCTCACATCATTCATGAATTTCCATTAATACTTATTACAGATGGCTTTCCCTGAACTAGTTTTATCATAGAGCAGAGAGGACCATCAGTTTTAAAGGGGATACATGTGTAATAGTTGTTAGATATACAGTATGCAGGACTGGTATGGGAACTGTTCAGGCCCAGACTGGCAATCTGTGGGTTCCGGCAAATGCCAAAGGGGCTGCTATAAGATGCCATAGAAAGTCGCTATTTACTGGGCTGGTGGGGACCTGATTCGGCCTCTCTATTATTGGAATGCCAGGGCCTATATTCACTCACAGACCTGTTATCCAGAATACTTGGGACTCCATACCTGGTGTTTCCCAAGATCTTTGACAACCTGAATACAGCCATTAGTTTGTATTAGCTGGCATCATTCATCTTTAATGAATCTTTGAAAGGTCTTTTGGGCAGGGCCCCCCTTCATCTCTTGTATTGATTATTGGTCACCAAATATGTAATTCTGTATGTTCATTGTATGTATGTTCATTTATGGAACAGCTTGTTTGAATACAATGGCACTTTATAAATACATGTTAGTAATAATATATGACATAAAAAATATATATATATATATTATATATGATGTATATCCTTCTACAGTGCTTTGTGGTTCAGCTGCATTTAAAGCAGATGTACCTTTATAACCCCAGCAAATAGTCTGGTAAAATCAATATATATTAGATCCCCTATTCAACTTCCCCAGTTTTATTGAATTTTTTCATGTTCCTACATAGGAAAACTGCATTTTCTTCTTTCCCAGATTTTCACATTTTTTGGAATTTATGCCATCTTGACACAGTCCCCTGGCGTACATAAAACAGGGGGTTCTACTGTAATTTATTTCATGGATTAAGTTCATACCATGCATTTCTACTGTGGGTGGGCGCTCAATGAAAAATAATCGTTTTTATTTCATCAGATTGATTACGGTTCTCGCTGAAAGGCTCAGAGTGCTGAACTTATGCCCACAATATACAGATTGATTACTAATTACCACCCTGAGGTTAGGTAGAATTGATGGTCTTTGTATACAGAAGAAATCTGTCATTCACTCACAAAAATGTGAATAGCTTGCAGCCTTGTAGTCTAACAAGCCCACAAATCAGAAGAGCAAATGAAATGTTCCTCTCTAACTGGACATAAATTGAGCATGGTTGTATAAGAAAACAAGAATAGTGTTAATCTCAATATGTGTGAAGAATAAATGAACAGCTTAATACATCAAGTTTGTTGGAAAACTAGAAATGATGGAAACTTTGTGCAATCAAAAAAAGAAATGGGGTGTGAAACTGCACTAGTGATGGTCTCTTTCACTAGCGAATTGTTGCCTACGCCTGTTAGTAAATTGCCCATGTTCTTGTGGATGGGATTTCTGGTGAATTTTCAGCCACTTTGCCCTTGAAAATTCTCAGGACAAACAGTTTTGGGTAGCAGATCCCATACATGTAGTAAAATTATTGACTTTTAAGGCCCCAATACACAGGCAGATAAAAGCTGCCAACAGACCAAGTGGGCAGCTTATTGGCCCTTATGTGGGGCCCTCCGACGGGCTTCCCTGATCGATGTCTGCACGAATATTAGCCAGATCTCAATCGGGCAGGTTAAAAAATCTTGCCGGATTTTGCGATCCGACCGCCCATTTCGGATGCATTATGATCCGATTGTTGGGCCCTAGGGCCCATGATCGAATCAGACCAATTTCGCCCACTTCAATGTGGGGATATCTCTGCATCTATGGCCACCTTTAGGGTTATGTAATAATAGTTGAAAAGACTGCTAATGTAACATGTGTGGAATCATATTATTGAAAGAGATGAGGAAATAATATAAAATGGACATTACATAATTGGACTATGAAGTTGTAATTAGGGATGGCGCGAACTGTTCGCGTGAACATCCGCCGTTCGCGCTCGCAGAATATTCGCGAACGTCGCGCGACGTTCGCCATTTGGGTTCGCACATAGTCGCCGTTTTTTTTTTTATTTTTTTCACCTCTCACCCCAGACCAGCAGATACTTGGCAGCCAATCAGGAAGCTCTCCCTCCTGGACCACCCCCACACCCCCTGGACCACTCCCCTTCCCTATAAAAACTGAAGCCCTGCAGCTTTTTTTCAATCTGTCTGTGTGTGGTGATTAGAGCTAGTGTAGGGAGAGAGCTGTTAGTGATTTCAGGGACAGTTTGCTGGCTAGTAATCTGCTTTATACTGCTCTGTATTGGAGGGACAGAAGTCTGCAGGGATTTCAGGGACATTTTAGGTTAGGTAGCTTTGCTGGCTAGTAAATAAATCTACTGTTCTTCAAACAACTGCCATACATTGACCTGTATTTTTTCTGTGCTTCAGTGGCTGCGACTATTTTCAGCATTTATATGGCATATTTTTTCTGTGTTTCAGTGGCTGCGACTATTTTCAGCATTTATATGGCAAATTTTTTCTGTGCTTGAGTGGCTTGCGACTATTTTCAGCATTTAAATGGCGAATTTTTTCTGTGCTTCAGTGGCTGCGACTATTTGATTTTTCAGATACATTTGTGCCCTTGATCCCCCTCTGGCATGCCACTGTCCAGGTCGTTGCACCCTTTAAACAACTTTAAAATCATTTTTCTGGCCAGAAATGTCTTTTTTAGCTTTTAAAGTTCGCCTTCCCATTGAAGTCTATGGGGTTCGCGAACGTCGCGAACCGTTCGCGCGTTTTGTCGCAAGTTCGCGAATATGTTCGCGAACATTTTTGCCGCGGTTCGCGCCATCCCTAGTTGTAATAATATACTATGTTATTTTCAGCACAAATGGTTAATTGGCATTTTCTAAAGTATCCTTGGGAAGCAAACATCAGGTTTGTTGCTATATGTGTTACTAGAAATACATTTTAACCCATTATATATATGTATATAGGGATTTGTATTTGTATTCCAGGCTTAGAGGAAATGCCTGTCCTGCATAAAACTAGTTACAGGCAATTTTGGTCCTCCTGTATAAATTAAATTTTCACCTTTTTGATGGGGGTGGGGAGGGGGGTTATATTTCAGCTTTGCATTGAACCCAGTCTGGTGAATAGTCTGCAGGAGTTTGTTCTGCAGGTACAACAATGAGCGAGAAAGCTTTAAGGTGTGAGAGAACAGTTACTTGCTTCCTGCTGGCTCTGTTGTTCTATAGATGCTTTGAAGTACTATGACTTGGTTTTTTTACATCCACTCTACCTATAAATAAAGTATATAGTAATGTACAATGAATTGTCAATCCAAAGATATTCAAAACGCAGGACAGGACCACAGCAGTAGTCTTCTACAGCAAAAATTTTATTGGGAACGTGAAGAACACAACATGTTTCGAGCTAGGCCCTTTCTCAGAGGGCCTTGCCTGAAAAATCTTGTGTTATTCGCGTTCCCATTACATTTTTGTGCTGAAGAAGATTGGATTGACTCTATTTGGGGGATCACCACAGTATACCCCGCAGGCAACCGACATTGAGTATATAACAGCGGAGCTGCAGCCTATCTTTATATTAGACTGTCCTAATCTGTGTAATGACTTGTAACCAATATGTGTGTTTAGCTAATGTCTTCCTTTACCCTTTGCTATGTTTCCAGATGTTGACGAGTGCCAAACCCATAATGGAGGCTGCCAGCACAGATGTGTCAACACCCCTGGGTCGTATCACTGTGAGTGCAAAACAGGCTTCCGCTTGCACTCAGACAGCAGGACATGCATACGTAAGTAGCCTAAATGTAGTGCTACATGCACGGCAATTATCTTATCCTACTGGCACAAGGAGATTCTCTTAAATTCTTTTATACCTTGATGAGGGTGTATGTGCAGTAAACAAATATTTCCACTATTTTGGATACCTTTGGATTTCCACTATTAATGTTTTTTGCATCCCTGCTAGTAAGAAAACATATTAGTACAGGAATAGGATCCGTTATATGGAAACTGTTATCCAGAAAGTTCAGAATTATGGAAAGGTTGTCTCCCATAAACTCCATTTTATACAAATAATCCAAATTTTCGATTTTTTTTCTGTAATAATAAAACAGCTCCTTGAACTTGATCCAAACTAAGATATAATGAATGCTTATTGCATGAAACACTATCCTAGTGGGTTTATTTAATGTCTACATGTTCCTAGTAGAATTAAGGTATAAAGATACAAATTATGAAAAGATCAGTTATCCGGAAAACCCCAGGTCCCGAGCATTTGGGATAAGAGGTCCTATACCTGTAACAAACTCCATAGTTGTTTTCATGGCAAGGTGTAAATATACACTGCAATATCAATGGTTATTACCCCTTTATATTTGTGCTATAATCCACTAGCAATAAACCAGGAGTAAGCCAATAGTGACATAGCCATCTTAAAGAAGAATGTCATAATCATTGGAGGGTACCGAACTGTAAGTTACCTAAAGTGATTATGGGCCAACTGAGACCCTGGGTTGGTGTTCCTCTTAGCTTTAAACTGCACTGGGCCTAGGCACTAATGTTGAAACATCACACCATAATTCTACTTCCTTTATTATATGCTGTAGCTCTCATATATGGTTTCTCACTCTACTGCACATGCTCAAAGGGAACATCCCTGGGAGCGATACGATGATGGTACAGTAGTAGCCTAGGCTGGTGCAATTTTTAAGGTTTTAATGGTGTATTGGCTCGATCAGGGCCCTCCTGCCTTGTGGTAAGGTGAGAACTTTGCCATTAAGTAACAATGAGCAGCCAGTTACCAAATTTACTTTACAGAATTACTTTAAGAGCCAGATAGAGAGTGTAGTAGTAGCACACAGTGATGCAGCCCCTCCTTTACCTGAACTAAAGTCAAAGAGGTAAACACAGAGCAGGTGAGGAGGCAGTATTATTATTTATAATAATAAAAGGTTTTCTTCATCTGCAAGTAGAAGTTTGCGCCTCCCTTTTACTGTGTTGCCCACAAAGATATTTAGCGTGGCACTGACTGCTGGTGAAATCAATTGTACATTTGTCTTAAAGGAGAAGGAAACCCTGTCGGCCTACCTACCCCCTGGGGTAAATGCCCCTAACTTGTTACTTACCCCTCCTTCTAGGTGCTCTCCAGCGGAGTTCACGGCTTTCATCTTCTCAGGACCGGTCTTCTTCCTGTAGTGAGCGGCGTCTTCTGGCTTATGCGCAGTAAGAGGCATTTTCCGGTTCCTGATATTCCTGGACACTGATGGTTCCAGGAAGAAGACCACTTGTGAGAAGATGGCAGCCATGAACTCCACTGGAGAGCACCTAGAAGGAGGGGTTAGTAACAAGTTAGGGGCATTTGCCCTGGGGGGGAGATAGGCCGGAGGGGTGGAGGGAGGGGGCCTATGGGTGGAGGCATTTGGGGCAGACAGGGTTTCCTTCTCCTTTAAGTTTCATTTCAGCAAACATGGGCAGTACTAGGTAAAGGGGGAGAACTGTGAGGGCATTTTCCTTGCCCCCCCCCCCACATTAATGTGGGATTCATTTGTTTCAGATACAAACAGTGTTTAGTTATGATTGTGCCCAGACTAGTAATAGGTGTTTTATAGACCTCGCTCCTACATGGAAAGGAGCTCTGCATGTCCGGGTGCTTCACACAGCAGTAAAATATAATTTGCTTCACAATTCTTATTTCTTTCTTCTGGATTTTGTAAATAATCGAAGTAGTCATAGCAGCATGCAGTGCCAAATTTGAATATTGCTTTCACATTCTAAATGAACACTCTCCAATATCATCAGCATTTCACACACATACAAACAGGCCAGAACTAGGAGTAGGCAGCAGAGACACATGTGGGAGAGGGATGACTTGGGCCCACCAGAAAACCTTAGACCATGGACCCACCAGAAATTTTTATTGTGGGCCCACTTTCCCAACTATTAATCCTCCTTTCGTCACTCAACCTCTTTTTTCTCCTAGTCTTTTATATCTACTTCCTATGTTCTTCCATTAAGTATTTTTTCCTATAAAGAAATAGGGAATGTCCATGATATTAGAAGCAAGAGGGCCCACTGACACCTGGACCCATTTGAGTTTTCCTGGTATCCCAGTGGGCCAGTCCAACACTGATTATTGGGCAGCACTATAAAAAGGGGAGCGATCCATGAGAATGGGCAGCAGGGGTCATGTGAATGTCCCCATTCATAGGGTCAGTGACCCTTAGCAACTAACTATTTAATTTAAAAAAAAAGTGTTACAGAAATACCAATAATGAAACATACACTTAAAGATACACGCTCATACAATGAAAGACAAGGTAGGAGCTATTCAAATAAATATTAACGGAAACATATTAAAAGTGAAAAAAGAAAAAGAAAAGAGAAAAAAAAAAGTGAAAAAGAAAAGAGAGCTATGGCCTGTTTATACAAGAAAACCCTTGCACCTCCCCAACCTCACCCCGTTTCCCCATACATGGCTCCCAACATAACGAGTTTTGCAGCAGGGTTGGTGGTTTCCATGTCTGGCTGCATCACTTCTTGTGACACTGTAATTGCCAAGGTGGTGTGCCAAGCTCCCATGTAGTGCCCCTGCTCCTGATCAGCAATCACAGTAGTTGAAGCTTTGACAGCAAATAATTCAACCAGACAAGGCAGCCATCAACCCTGATGCACAACTCTGCATTTTGGGCCCAGGGGCCCTCTTGGCTAAAACAGGCTTTGCTTCACCTTGAAAATGGACTGCCCATTTACCAGTTGCTATTATAGGGTTCAGTTAGTGACTTACAGTACTTCCAACAATTACTATTTGCTAAGAGAATGTGGACCTAAGACATTCAATCTTGATATGCCCTTCCTAATTTGTAAATGTTGTTCAAGAGCTAGAAAGATCCCTAACAGTTGGAAGCATTTTTATCTTGTTAAAGAAATCCACTCTAAGTGGCTCTGAACTAAATGCTGTATGTTACTTGAGTAGGAGTCCTTCATGTAGAATTATAGTATTCCTCATTTTGTACTATAAGGTCCTGCATTACTTACATATAATTTAGTAACTAGATCTCAGGAAAGAGGGGAAGCTTTAGACATTCATATAATCTAAGATCAATCTGGCGCCTTAGTCACAAACCTAGACTATAAGCACTGGGGTAAAATATTTACGTAGGCTATTTTTACTTAAATTCCCTAAAAATCCCTCAAATCTATTCGCAATTCGATAAGCATTCGACTATCGAATGCTTAATGAATAGTTCTAGGCTATCTTTTTGCTCGATATTTGATTTCACGAAAAATCGTACTTTTGCCTTTGAGCCTCCGAAAAATTTGTGCGATTCGAACGATCGAGGCGTTCAAAGAAATTTAAAATCCTTCGATCATCGAATGATTGAATATTCGATCATTCGATCTATTCGATAGTTCGAATATTCGGTAGTCGATGATCGAAATGGCCAAATTTGCATATTTGATCCTCTGAAAAAATCATACAATCGGTATTCCATCGAATTTGATCGAACTTCGATCTCTTCACACGAATTTAGTAAATTTGCCTCTTAGTGTTTTTCTTATGTGATTCAACCCTTCCAACCCAGTTACAAATGCACTGTGAAGTGGGCCATATTCTGAGACAATTTGCAATTGGTTTTAATGTTTTATTAGTTGTGGTTTTTAAGTTATTTAGCTTTTTATTCAGTAACTCTCCAGTTTGTTATTTCAGCAATCTGGTTGCTAGAGTCCAAATACTCTGTCAGCCATGCATTGATTTGAATAACATACATGAATATGAATAGGAGAGGGTCTGAATAGAAAGATGGGTAATTAAATTAACATTACCAATGCATTTGAAGCTGGAAAAAGATGAAGATTAAAAAATTATAAAATATAAATAATGGGGACCAATTAAAAATTACTTAGAATTAGCCTTTCTATAACATACAAAAAAATAAATAATATGTGAACCACCTTTTTAATGCACAAAGTACTTTGTAAGTATGCATTAATCAAACTGCTTAGGCTGGGCTATGTATTATCCAGTGCTACAGATATGGATGGGGGGATGTTGGGAGAACATAATCCTTAAAATAATTCTTTACATTTCCAGAGTTTTCATATCTACAGATGTTTAGGACAACGGCTTCCAACAAACACAAGTTCTTTTCCTGGTTTCCGAGTCTGCAAACTACATCAATATGCCTCAGGATAGCTGAAACAGCAGAATGTTCTACATTTTTTGTAGGCATTGTATGAAATAATATTCTTCTGCTCAGTATTTTAGAAGTAACCCCGTGTGTAAACCGCACGGAATGATATATCGCACCTGCTTGAAAACACTCACTGAACATTGCTGCACTTTTTAACCTCATAATGATTTGTGAACTGCATGCATGCATAAATATTCTGTGCATCCCATGGTTTGGTGTGGGCTGGTGTATCACAGCTGATGTACGTGAGCACAAACAGACTTGCCTACAGATTCTGAAAGAGCTGATAAAGTACACTTTATCGCTGATTGCACAATTAGGGATAAGGGTACTGTACGTAATGTATTGGAGAAAGCTTGGAAAGAGATCTGATGAGATCATCGGGTTCAAGTGCAGACTAAGGAGGATACTGGTATTGGGGAACTGGATGGTTAAGGTTGCCATACACGCACAGATAATAGCCTACAAATCCAATTTTCATACAGTATTCAGTGGGTGTATGGTGGGAAACGAGCCGACTGATATCAGCAGAAGACTTGGATATTGGTTGGCTCATCGATTGCGCTGGATGGAAAATTTTGATAGGGTGCCTTTTAATACACCCAAACATATGCCATTGTTAGTGCTGAATCCTCGGATACCGGTAGAATTATATTGTTTCTACCTGTATATCTGACGATTCAGCTCTACATGGGTGCATTGAAACAAATGCAATACATGCAGAGATATGATCGGCAGCCGACAGAAATCTTCTAACCTGTCCGAACAACTGAACCACCGATCGGCATGGCAAGACAAATGTCGGGAGTCAGGACACTCCACACACAATCTGAAAATAGTACAAATCGAGGATCCTCTAATCATAAGAGGTTGGCACTGATTGCAGGCAGGTAAAATTCAAGACACTGGTTAAGAAATGCCATAGGTAAGAATCTTACAACAGGAATCCAGGATAATTTTCAGTACAGGTACAAGGCAGGCAGAATGC
Organism: Xenopus borealis; assembly: GCA_024363595.1. NCBI lineage: Eukaryota > Metazoa > Chordata > Amphibia > Anura > Pipidae > Xenopus > Xenopus borealis. The sequence goes on from CM044444.1 coordinate 81,632,189, forward strand.
CAAGAAATTCAGGTACAAGGCAGTATGCTGAGCAACAGTAATCCAGGGATCAGGCATTCAGAGCACACAGGAGGTGACAGGGACATTTGATCAGAAAAGGCAAGGAACTAAACAGAGCTATGAACATGGACTGCGCTATAGGTTTCCTGTCCTAGGGCAGGCAGCTTGTCTCTTTAGAGCAGTTGAAATACAGGGGTAACCCTGAGTACAAGACTCTTGGTTCAAGCCCATTGGCAGGCTGAAGGTTACAGTATCTTCTTATAGAGTAAAGGGCATTTTTGTATAAATATGATACTGCTTTTTGTTGTGTTTTGGTAGCCGAGGATGAGCAGAGTATAACAGTGCTTTATCAGCAGGTTCATGCAGCCATTACAATTCAACAGTAACTTGAACTCTAAGGGTTAAATTGATCAAAGAGTGAAGTTCCGCCACTAGAGTGAAATTCCACTGCTTTCCATTCATTTCTATGGGATTTTGAAAGGCATATTTATCAATGGGTGAAGTGAAAGTTCACCCTTTGATAAATACGCCTTTAAAAATCCCATAGAAACTATAGAGTTTATAACTATAGAGTTTAGTATAACAATAGCCTTTGATATTATGTCTGTCCAAGAAATCATCCAAGCCCCTCTTAAAAGCATTAACAGAATCCGCCATCACACCAGCAGTGCATTTTACAACCTCACTGTCCTCACTGTGAAGAACCATCTATGCTGCTTCAAATGAAAGTCCTTTTCTTCTAGTCTGAAGGAGTGGCCTCTGGTGCAGTGATCCTCTTTATGGGTAAAAAGGTCCCCAGCTATTTGTCTATAATGTCCTCTAATGTATTTGTAAAGTGTAATCTTGTCCCCTCACAAGTGCCTTTTTCCCAGAGAAAAAACCCCAACCTGGACCTGGTCTACCCTCAAAATTTAAGTCTTCAATCCCTCTAACCAGCTTAGTTGCACGTCCCGGCACTATTTCCGGCTCATTTATATGCTTCTTAAGGACTGGCATCCAAAACTGCACTGCATACTCCAGAAGAGGCCTTACTAGGGATCTGTAAAGAGGCATAATTATGATTTCATCCCTTGAGTCTATGCCCTTTTTTATTCAAGACAAGACAAGTATATGACTAGTCTCAGGGCAGGTGCAACAAGTGTATCTTTTTGCAAAGTATTTCAAGAAAATATCCTTTGGTAGTATAGAAACAGCTGAACCTGTATCAAGCATCAGATTAATGGAGTGTCCCTTGTCAGTAGAAGCAGTATTGACATTGACAGTGCATATAAACTAGTCTGGAATAAATGTGCCATTTTTATCCACAATTAATAGCGTAGCATTTGAAGTAGTGACTTCTTGTACATAGCAGAACTATGGCAGATCTTAGCAAAATGTCCTACTTTTTTGCATTTGCGGCACTGTAAAGCTTTTGCTGGACATGTAGCATAATTTGCAGTGTGTTGTGTTCAACCACAGCGGAAGCAGTATTTTTTATTTGTATTTGCTGCATGGTTTTGCAGTGTAGGCGAATCTCTTTCCTTAGTACTGTATATGTGTTACAAAACTCTAAGGGGGTAAATCCAAATCTGAAAACTACTCTGACCAAATACGCACTGGTTTTATCCCTTTATTTATTAATACATTTTTCCGAAAATTTTGTGTACAGGGATTTTTGCCCAAAAACCACAAAATCTGCGGATTATTGCACGAAAACCCAGTGCAGATCAGGATATCTCCAGGACTTCTCCAAAAACTTATATATAACCTAGGCAGGTCTGAGATGCCGGATTTAGAATTTTTCAATCTTTGGGGTAAACTAAATCCAGAAAAAAACGAGGTTTGTTTTCCACTAAAAATTCAGATTTTATAGTAAGAAAAACTGAAATTTTTCTCATTTTTTACATTCCGACTTTAAAGGAGAAGGAAAGGATCTGTGCATTTGTAGGTGCCAAATGTTAGGCACCTCCAAGTGATTGTATTGACTTACCTGAAACCCTAGGCCTGTGCTCCTATCAGCAGAAAACTGCACCGGCCCGGGGTTATACCAGTGAGCACCACTGAGCGAGTCTCTTCTGGCTTCTTAATTCTTCAAATTTCCCATGGCAAACACATGCGCAGTTGAATGAAACAGCCAACTTTTCGGCTTTGGTTCTTTGTTCTACTGCGCATACGCAGCCGTGCGAAGAAAGAGAAATCACCCTGCAGTGTTCATTGGTATAACCTCAGGCCGGTGCGTTTTCTGCTGAGAGCAGCACCAGCCCTGGGTTTTCAGGTAAGCCAGTACAATCACTTGGGTGTGCCTAATATTTGGTACCCCCAAGTGCATGAAGCCTTCCCTTCTCCTTTAATAAATGACCCCCTAAGACCTATTATTACAGGTGTTGTTCATCTTAACCTAGATGTTCCTTAATGGACATATGCGCATTCTACAACTAAACAGCTGTGTGTGCCAGACGGCACAGGGGTATGAGCAGCCACCCAGCTATGTCTAACTAGCTACACGGCTTTCTAATGACACCGGCCAGCACATGCATGAAATAACAACACTACATTATTTCCACATTGCTCTGTTGCTGTAAATGTGAAATATCTAGTCTTTAGCTTCCAAGTGTGCAGCAATCTGTTGGGGCCACGTGAAGGCCATGCTTGGCAGACAAAACATTGACAGATGTCATGAAACTGTGTTATTCTTTGCTGATGGCATCTGGCCTACTAAATTCTTTCCAAGGATATGGAAGTGACAGCTAGTCTCAGTCTAGGCACGTGTCATGGTCACACACAAGAACACCTGCATGTATAGTTACATAGTTAAAAGTGACTATAAGACCACCAGTTACCAGTGACATATTACTAGAAGCTGACATTGCAAAATACATGGTTTAACCTTGCTAGACACTTATTTATAGGCAACTACAATGTAGACTTCAATCAGAGTATGCAATAAAAGTGCCTAATAGATATTTGTGACAGAGGCTGCTTTTTGGCAACATTGACCAGTCAGATATTTCAATGGATTTTTGTAAATGACTTTTCAAGCTTTTAATTGTTCTGCCACTATAAATATGTAATTATGAATAAATGACCACCTGGTGTTAAAACTGAAACGATAACATGCGCTAGTACTTATCTAAAAACACCTCTTATTTTGTACCTCTTATCTAGAGGGTATATTTAGTAACTATATATATATAAAAAATCAAAAACGAACCGCACTCATAGGACTTCAGTGAAAAAATCTTTTTCAATTTATTGCGACGTTTCGGCTCCTAAACTCGGGCCGTCATCAGGAAGTGATATATATATATATATATATATATATATATATATATATATATATATATATATATATATATATATATATATATATATATATATATATATATATATATAGCATTGCTTGGAGTAAATAAATCCTAAAGCTTGGTTTCAATTTGTGGGCTAGATCCTCCCCCACAACCTGCCTTTGCGGCATTATTTCACTGAGGAGTCAATCTTATCCACAAAAATGTAGGCTAAAGTGGAGTTCAATAAGCCTGCCAAGGCTGAAGCAGGATACTCCAATGCTTGGAAGCTCAACCACGCAGGTTTAGAGCTTGGATGCCGGATTTGTGAGCTTGCACTATGGAGAGTGTTGGGAGCTATGGTTCAGCAGTGGTAGTCTTAAGTGCTCACGCTATAAACAACGTTGGGAGCTGGATGTAAGGAGAAAAAGTGTTATCATGCTAGCACTATGGAGCCTGTTGGGAGCATTCTGGTTGGGGATACAGTTTTTTTTTTTTTTTTAATGCCCCTCGCCAGCACTAGGCTACACTCGCTGGGAGGGACCTCCCGGTGCGAGCAGCCATGTTGTGTCACTTGCATGTGCATAAAGCGCATGCACATAATAAGCAATTAGTGGCACATTTTCATTATGCGCATGCGAATGACCGGACATGACTGCTTGCACCGGGAGCTCCCTGTTATCCCCAATCAGAATGCGGGCTCTATTAGCCTGCACCTTTGGTTGGGGATAACATTTTTACCCAACAAGTGCCCTTTAACTAAGACAGTAACTGGCCCCTGCATTGTTTAAACCTCAAATTCAGACTAATCCCCTGTATTGTTCACACCTATGATCCCCCTGCATTATTCACACTTGTAACACCTCCATTGTTCACACCCCTAAAGCCCTGTACTGTTCACATCTGAGACCCAGACTGAAACTGCCCACATTGTTCACCTGTTCACACTTTATACAAAATGCTAATAGGGCACCAGCACTGTGTCACTGTATGTAGTACATCTTAGACTGGTCCTGTTGGGTTTCCCTGTCTCCTGCTCTTTTCTGCCTTCCCTATGCTCCCTGTGTGTGCCCTGCTCTTCCTGTGTGTGACATACTCTGCCTGTGTGTACCCTGCTCTTCCTGTGTGTGACATACTTTGCCTGTGTGTGCCCTGCTCTGCCTGTGTGTGACATACTTTGCCTGTGTGTGCCCTGCTCTGCCTGTGTGTGACATGCTCCGCCTGTGTGTGACATGTTCTTCCTGTGTGACATACTCCACCTGTGTGTGAGATATGCTCTGCCTGTGTGTGACATACTCTGCCTGTATGTGCCCTGCTCTACCTGTGTGTCTCCTGCTCTGCCTGTGTCCCCACCCACTCTGCCGGTGTGTGGCATACTCTGCCTGTGTGTGCCCTACTTTGCATGTGTGCCCTACTCTGCTAGGGTTGCCACCTTTTCTTGAAAAAAATACCGGCCTTCCTATATAGTTGGCTTTTTTTTCCTATTAATTACATTGGGATGAACCATCAAAAATACCAGCCAGGCCGGTAAAATACTAGCCAGGGGGCAACCCTATACCCCTATGGGTTTCCCTGTTTCCTGCTCTTTTCTGCCTTCCCCATGCTTCCTGTGTGTGCCATGCTCTGCCTGTGTGTAACATACTCTGCCTGTGTGTCTCCTGCTCTGCCTGTGTGTGACATACTCTGCCTGTGTGTGCCCTGCTCTGCCTGTGGAACATAAGCCTGGTATTTGTTCTTAGGTGTTTAATCATGTGCTGGGGGTGCTGTGTTATCCACATGGGAAGATGAGGCATATGGATTTAAGGGTATGTCTTAATATGACAACTTTTTTTCACATATGAGTGATGAGTGATATCCTTGCAGTGAGCACCAACCATTTGGCTTTTTTGGTGTGCTACCACAATTAATGTGGACGTGGTCTTGTGGTAACATGGGTGTGGTTTAAAGTAGGTACAAGAGGTACAAGAGCTTTTATACAATGACTGGAGGTAAACAAATTAGGGACCACTGTCTGGGGTTTACCTTGACGTGTTATGGTTGCTTATCAACTTGATCATAACTTTGTAACAAAAAAACCCTGTTTTTTAAAACATATTTTAATTTAGCCTTAGGAGCACACCCACAACTTTCCTTTTTTGTATTTGACAAGTGGGGGCAGTCCAAACATATAGGGGCACACAAAGTTCCATGGAAACAATTCAAATGATAGCCTTGCTTCTAGAATATCATCATCAACCCTTTGTTATTTCCATCATAGCCCTATACCTAATATGTATTGCTATGTACATCTGCATATTGTAGGAGTGGACCCTGGATGTTAGATTTGATGGTAGACTCTCAGAGGCCCAGAGTGGGAATCTTTAGTTAGGAGAGAATGGGAGTAGTGTAGGTGTCTGCTCCTTACCTGTAGAGCTAATGGTTGACACAGGAGACAAATGTTTTAGCATAATGAAAGTATCATAATGAATATAGTCAAATCCAGGAACCCATGGACTTTGTTTTTTAACTTTACATATATGCCATCATCATACTACAGATGTAAGTCTCTTTTTTAATGATGACTTCAAGCCAGAATGAATAGCCTCTGTAGTGTTAAACATGCAGCATTGCCTGGGAAAAAATAATGATACCATCACATGCAAACCTTTCCAATTAGAAAGAAAAGTCCTGAAAATGCATGACTCATTTCATACATCATCAGCAAAGTTTGTTCAGACACAGGTAAAACCAAGGAGTTCTTATTGTGGAAAGTAAGATAACCGCATAATGTAGCTATTAAATGGCTAGCAAGCTGTCTCTAGTTTGTGTTTTAGCGGGTGCAAACTTCGTTACTGACAAAAAAAGCTTTGGTTCTGGTAAAGCAGACACTTAAAAGGGCACATTTACTAAATTAACATGAAGGATTCGAAATTTGATAGAATTTTCAAAAAGATTCAAATTCAAATTTCGAATACCTTTTTTGGAGTACTTCGACCATCGAATTTCAAAAATTCGATAGAGTCCAATGATTCGAATAATTCGGATAAATATGTATTTGAATATTCGACCATTCGATGGTCGAAATACTTACCCTTTAAAAAAAAAAAAAAATTCAATAGGCCAGTTCGCCAGGTTGAACCTACCGAATTACTTTAAAAGCATTTTCAGATCGAATAAAAAAAAAAATTCGATAGAAGGGTTAAATTCGTACGAATTGCTAGTTTTGAACGATTTAATCGTTCGATCTTTCGACCAAACTAATAGTGGTAAAATCCTTCGAATTTGATATTTTAATTGGAAGGATTTTACTTTCTCTTTAAATTCGATGGTCAAATTCAAGGGTTTTTTAACCCTCGAATTCGACCAATAGTAAATCTGCCCCCTAGCCTTTGAAAAGAGGTGCACAAAAATTGCCAGAAACGGCAGCCTCAGCGGTTTGCTGCAGCTTCTGGTAATTTTTGCCAACGACTGCAGAGCAGCTAGTATAGGGTGTCTACGAGGGTTTCAGGCTTCATTTATGTGTGTTATACAAAAAAATGGGTTAAAAGGCTGCTTACATTATTGCTTTTTGTAAAAACGGAATTCCAAAAATTACATTGGGGATCATTAAAAATCAAAACATCTTTAAGTAGAGCATTAAGCAAAATAAAGATGTATAATGCAGGGAGGCAGCATGCCATTCATTCATTTCTCTCGTAGTTTGGGAATTTTGTTCTCATGCAAAAGAAAGCAGAGTTCCGATTGAATCCTTTATATAGCATCTGGCAATATTTTATCCCATTGTAATAAGAGCTTTGCCACCAACATGTACATTTGTACTTCTCGTGCATTTGTTTCTCTTTGGGAATATCTGATTTGTCTAGTTTAACCCATTTCTGCATGTTTATGAAATACAACCAAGGAAGACAGCTTTTAACATGTTAGCTATTGTAGAGTGCATACTTTAGATCAGTTATCCCCAACCAGTAGCTCGTGAGCAACATGTTGCCCTCCAACCCCTTGGATGTTGCTCCCAGTGGTCTCAATGCAAGAGTTTATTTTTTAATTCCTTGCTTGGAGGCAAGTTTTGGTTGTATAAAGACCAGGTGCAATACCAAACATAGCCTGTAGGTTGACAATACACCTAGGGGCTACCAAATGGGCAATCACATCACTTTTTTGGCACCCCAAGAACATTTTTCATGGTTGTGTTGCTCCCCAACTCCTTTTACTTCTGAATGTTTTCACAGGTTCAAAAGGTTGGGGATCCCTGCTTTAGATACTAAAAACTACCAAAGGCTGCCTATGCCTGTAGATGTGCCTGTACCATGGTTTCATGCATATACAGTGCAGTGAGGCTCATTGTTTGAATGGTGCTACTTGTCTATTCAACATGTAAAGGTACAAAAAGGTACAAAAAGGTAAAAAAACAGACAAAGATCTTTGTCTCCACAATGAATACTGAGATGCCTGTCTTTAGTAGCTCTGTATTCACGAAGTGCAGTCTGACATGGTCATCATTTATATAGCCCTTAAAATAAATGTTCAGTATAAAAATAAAACTGGACAAATAGATAGGCTGTGTAAAATATAAAATGTTTCTAATATAGTTAGTTTTTTTTTTTTTTTTTGCACCATTTCACCAGCCGAATTTTTGCTCAGGCGAAAATGTAAACTTTCGAATACGTTACACTTTTCACCATAGTCTACTTCATCTTGTTCTGCCTGGAGAATTGTTAAGATGAAGCTCAACATTACTATGTCAGTGACATCATATCCTGTATTCAAAAAAGTCATAAAAAAAGAAAAAAACATTAACAATTTTCCATATATTAATGTGGCATTATGTTTTGAAGTTGTAAGTGTTCAATATGTTATTTACACTTTCTTTAAACCTTAGAAGCTAATTACACATTTGTTTTAAATAAAAATAAAGTTGTTCTATTGCCCTAAACATGTGCCTACTGTATAGTTGAGTTGCCATATGTTTGGAAATGTAGGGGGAAGGAGGGTAAAAATTGCATTATGTTTTTCAGCCGATCACTTAGAAAAAACTTTTTTTTAAGAAACTCCTATATACTCTATTGGACTTCACCTGGTCTGAGGTGGTGAAGTCAAGTCTTGCCAAGAGGTAACGTTCAGTAAACTCATCTTAGTGAATTAGCTTAGTTATGTCTCTTTCGCCTGGCGTAAGGGTGCAAAGTTGCGCTAGAGTCTGTCTAATTCACTAGCAAAGTTATGGGATCATTAGTAAATTGGCGAAGTTCCGAAAAGACATCACATAACCAAATTAGCCGCTTCATGCTTTAGTGAATTTCCCCCTTAGTATGATGTAGAGTGTATTATTCTGTTATGTTAGACATCCAGTCACTCCAGCCTTTATGCATTACATTTTTGGCTAACTAACTATATTAGAAACATTTTTTAATTTGAACAGCCTATCCCAGTTTTTATTTTTATACTGAACCATTCTTTCAAAGTAACATGGACAGGCAACAACTAATCTCATATATTCATTCTCAGTCATCTTCTGCTCCAACTCTCGTAATGTTTTTTGTTGTGTGATCCACAAATTATATTTCATGGAGCACTGCAGTCGTCTTCAGAAAATCAGCCGAAACTGAACCGTTTATCAAAATACATAAAAAATGTAAATGGCGTTGCCATTTCTTATTTATAGTCAAAGTCATAATCCTGCTCTCATTCATAATTTAGAGACGATGCTAGGGGTCTGGAAACTAATTTCACTATTCATAATATTTAGACAAAATTGGATAAATACATTCCGGATTGCAGAAGTTCCAAAATGAATTTAAAATATCTCAGCAGAAGTCATTAGAAATAATGTCTTCCTGCTCCATAACATAAAATATGCTAACCATTATTTGACTTTAAGTCATCTGCTTCCGCAGAAAGATTCCCAATGTGTCCCAAGGAGACACAAGTTCATTTGGTGGAAAGGGGATATGAACTGCAATTAAAAAGTACAAAGTGCAGTACAGCATACTAATGTTTTTAAGGTTTTATTTTATTTATTTAATTTTCAACAAACACCTGGGAGTAGCAAAGCATAACTTGAGGTTTTAATCAACAATTAGGGAAGATAAACAGTATTTTATTGGCAATTTAGAATGACATATATCCATAGTTGTTTTAACCTAAGCACTTACAAAAATGCTGTCAGTCATTGTTTATGTTGTGGAACATAGTCAGACACTCAAGATTTTCCAATTTTTGTAGGGGCAACATGGGTTTGTTGTGTAAATTGTGTTAAGATTTATTTGGTTAAGTTTTGTCATTGAGCTAAACGCAGGGATTTGAGAGCCAGTCATTTAGATTTTTGTGCATAAATAAAGGTATTTGCACTTGTACTCTAGTGCATGTTTTAGCTGTTAGTTAGTGTATTGCTCCCAGAAGACAAACATTTGGGGAAATCACAAGATAGGGCTAAACTCCACTGAAAATTTTGTAAAATGGTGTAAGATTGACACAGCAAATCCTACATATTGTATGTAGTTCTCATGGGTCAAAATATAATGGGACCAGTACAAAAATATGATGTGTTACCTTCATGGAAAATATTCCATCCAAGGCAACATGACTGTAGGCTGCAAAAGAGATAAACTTTGACAATGTCTTTATTTTCCTACTGAAATACATTGAGTGTCACATGTAGATGCAGGAACTAATGACACCATCCAACTTTTTGTAATCTGACTTTGCATTATAGCCATAGGGGGATCCGATTTTGCAGGATCCTACAAATCTTAGGGTGTTGTATGACAAGATCAGATAAAATCTAACCCACAAAAGTTAGGTCCTGTGGACCTAACGTGAAAAGAAATTATGCAAACCATCCACTGGAATGTTCACTGTCCATGGTGCTGCGCATCTGCATTTGCTACAACACTGGGTGATGGACACTATTTTGTGAACTGCCTATGCCACAATATATAAAATAAACTGAATAACCAAAAGTAAAAAGGATAATGCAAGATATGTGGAAGAGAGGTAGATCTGTTAACTGAGAGGTAGAACAGTTTACAGAAATAAACATATCCTACTTAATAGTTTATTATCTGAAGCTAAAATAATAATTTGAGGCTAATGCTCACAACAGATTGGGGTGTGCACATAAAATGCATGAAAGCATAATTTAGCTCTATTCTACGCATACACAGAATCCAGGATTTAAGGGTTAGGATTAAGTTCAGGATTTAAATTCAGTACCACAAAAACTTCCAAATATAAATCAAGAGGTTGGTGTAGATACTAACTGCTCAGACGAATCTGCACGACATGTTTCGAGCTTGCGCTCTTTCTCAAGTGCTAAGAGCGCAAGCTCGAAACATGTCGTGTTGAATGTACAATAAAGACACCCTTTTGCAGCAGATTCGTCTGAGCAGTTAGTATCTACACCAACCTCTTGATTTACTGATGTGGCTTTTTTTGGATGGAAGCAAGGTGTATTGATACGAAAGACTAACAACCAAGGACAACTTGTACCAACCCATTTCGTGAACTTCCAAATATAGAAACCTCTCCCATTGATTTATATACAACCTCTGTGGGCCTGAGTTGCTGGATTTTCAGATTCAGACTTTTAACATCCTCGAGGTAATTAATCTCCAAATTGAGTTTTTTTTTGCCAACTAAAAATTCACATTTTCCAGCAAATAGTTTGACAACACAGACCCAAAAACATATAAAAGAAAGCAAGCACATAGACAATGTAACTGGACACGCTATTTGCTATTATCCTTTCTTTATATCAAGCTGACATATTCCATAGTGCCTTATACAATCAATAACGGTGACTGAGGGTTTAAATTTAATTAGGCGTTGCTCTGCAACTTTATTACTTTTGTAGCAGGAAAGGTGGACTTTGTAATAAAGTAGGGATCAATAGAGATCAAATAGTGTCCACTATTTCTCAAAAAAGTAATAAAAACCAGACTTATATAAATGTTTAAAGGACATGTCAACCCCAAAAATAATGTTTTGCCTAATAAAAGAAAACATGATTCTAAGCAACTTTGCAATATACATTCATTACACATTTTCTATGGTTTTTAAGTTATCTGTACATGTATTGCTATTGAAAGCAGTGTTTGTCTGTCTCTTTCTATTCTCTGGACTGGTGACTCTGTTTTCAAAATCAAATGCTGCTTTCAATAGCAATAACATTTACAAATAACTTTTAAAGCACCAACAATTTTTAATACATTCACTTTGGAAAGTTGCTTATAATTGTGTTTTCTTCTATTAGGCAAAAAGTCATTTTTTTGTGTTGACATGTCCTTTAATGGCCATTATGACTCATAGGTGCACAGACAAGACAAAACTCACCTTTTGCAATTAGTACTGTCCAGTTGTTTTTCTTGGGGGATAACCCTGGACTTTTAAGTACTGTATATTTTATGTTTGCTGAATTTGCTCTTCTACAACAACAAAGATTAGTTGTAAATTTCTGAAGAGACTAGAGTGCAACTTGATTTTCTTCAAAAATGTTCTTGTGTAATATACTGTACGAAGTAGAATAAACAATGAGACTACGGCAGACATCCAGCCTAAATACACTTGGTTTGCAATGCACCCAAAAATAACTGATGGTTCATATTAACTGTACTGGATTGGAATTTACTTTGCACAATAAAAGCAAATGATAGGAAAAATTAAAAGCCACTTTGGAGCTTATGGAATGGCATAAATGCTGATAATTATGTATTTTTGTTAATGAGTTCTAGGTAAAGCCTAATTCCTGTGTCCTCATACTGTACTTGATTAAATAAACAGACCTAAACTACGTAGTTTTATTGCCATCATATTTCTAATTAAGTGAGTGTTGTTTGAAATGTTGATGATGATGACCACAGGTTGCAATGTAGCCCTGTACTTACCTCCAGCCTTCTGGCAGATACAAGAACTTTCTGACACCAGGCTTCAATTTTCTGACACCAGGTTTCAATTTTCTGTGCCCTTGGGCTGGGTCTTGTACTCTTTAAGTGGTTCAGTGCTCGATTGGAATTATGGCTTTTGATAAACTAGCAGGTAATTTAGAGTCAGTCAGTATCAGGCAGTAAAACAGTAACTAATAATGTTCTATGCAGATTTGATATGTGGCTCAAATTTGTGAGTTGACACCTATATGAAGGGGCAATAAGTGGCAGATTAATGCACAGGCTCCTCTAAGCTATAACCTAGGGACAAAGTGTGATCTGGGGCCTATTTAGCTTTTTTTGAATTATTATTTCTATTTTCCTTCGAATTTTTCTTTTTATTTGCGCATCTGTATCCAGTTGGGCGCACTTGCTGGTAGAAGAAAGCAGGTAAGGTGCATGTGTACGTCTGAATGTGCGCAGATCTAGTGATGTTACTGGTGCATTCTGAACCCAGAGATCTGCACACATCCGGGCCCAGCAGTAGCCTAGAAGGGGGTCTCTGTGGATGTAGCCTGGGGGCCCCACATTTAATTAATCTGTCACTTGTGGTGACCATCTGTTAACCATTGGCTAGAGTGCACCATAGGGGTTGTGCTTGTCTGATTGGATAGATAGAGTTGGCAGGCAGCACCCCTTACCCCCCCCACAGAGCCCCCACCAATTACCTGATGTTCTGCTCTGTCCCTGGTCTCCTGTCTCTCTGATGCATTTTCCCTGATTTCTGATGATTTCTAAGGATTTGCAGCAAAAAAGTGCTCATGCGCAGCTCAGTGTCAACTTCAGGAGAGGTTTTACACATGCTTATGACATAACTTCCGCTGACATCATACACACAGAAAATTGAGAAGAGAAGGGTTTCACTGGATTTGAATGTAGTAACCACTAATGGAACGATAGGCTACTTGCTCTGTGTACCAGTGGCATAACTAGATATTATTGGGCCGCACAGCAAATTACTTTAAGGCCCCTTAAATGTCTAGAGGTTGACCTGTTTTGCCAATATTTATTAAAACTGTATATAAATTAGTGTCTCATGGGGCCCCTATACTTCCTGGAGCCCCCTGCAGCCACAGTGTCTGCTCCTCTGTAGTTACGCCCCTGATATATAACCAGTCACTTCCCTGTAGCTTTTACTGAGGATAATGACAATTTGTCACTCAGTTTGGACATTCCTTTTTATCGTGTCTATCATCAAAGTTCTAAATTTCGACATATTTTGCATGTGCACCTCCCAGAACTATGATGAACTGATCCATCAGTACTTTGTATAGAGAAAAAACTAAACTTGGTGTTTATACTTGTATGTATTTTTTTTTTTTTTTTTAAGCTCTGAAAATTAAAGGAATATGAATTTCATGTTGTAAAACCTACAATTTCAGTTTTAAAGGAGAAGGAAAGGGGTTTTACACTTTGGAGTGCTAAATGTTAGGTACTAATTTTACCAACCTGATACCCCAGGCCAGTGCTCCTACCAGCTGTAAACCCCACCGGTCTGGGGTTCTTTTAGCGAGCACCATGGAGAGATCAGCTTCCTACTTCCTTCGGTCTTCTCAGGCTGCACATGCACAGTACAGCAGAAAGCTGTACTTTAACGAAAAAGTCTGCTATTTTGCTCTACTCCCCGGGAAATTTGAAATCAAAACAGCAGGAAGTTGATTTCTACGTGGTTCCTCACTAGAAGAACCCAGGACTGGTGCGGTTTTCGGCTGATAGGCGCACTGGCCATGGGTATCAGGTAGGTAAGAGTAGTCACTTGGGGGTGCCTAACATTTAGCATCCCCAAGTGTAAAACGTCTTTCCTTCTCCTTTAATAGATGTGTCATATGGAAAACATGATAGCAGGGATAAAGCACCAAGTGCGAAATTAGCCTAAGGCACATGGCAGAGGGTGTGTTTCCAACCAGTGGTTTTAGTTATGAGGTGCCACACCCAGCCAAAATGTCTAATTTAACTGAAACTGCTTTATTGGCTGGAAAACACATCCCATGTGCCATGAGCCTAAAGTTCAGTTTCAGTGTGAGTGACAGTCCTCATTTAAATGTCACTTTCTGTCTCTTTTCTTTCACCCTCTTTTCTTTAAGGGTTTTTACTCACGAGTGTTTCCCCCTGGGTTCCCCCTGCGGTCTTACATGTGCCTGTATGAGCAGAGCCCTGCACTCTCCTGTATTGAAATGCATAAAAACTGAGCTCAGGGGAAAGCAGGGCAAAACGCATGTGAGTGAGAGTCCTTATTTCTGTTGGTGCATCTTATAGTAAGAGAAGGGATTATACTGTGAAATATTTTTTCATAGAAAACAGCTTCTGCTCTAGTGTTGTTTTTTCCTTTTACTCCACTGAGGCAGGGGTTTAATTCTGAGAACACAATTTAACATTTGTTTTTGTTTTGTGAACAAGCTACCAGTTGTGTCCTTATTAAGTTAATTACATTTATTGTTCTGTTTAGCTGTGTACTCTTGCTCTGTCGCCAATGGGGGATGTGAACATGACTGTGTGCAGGTTACAGTGGCGCGCTACCAATGTCGTTGCCGGCACAATTATCAGCTGAAAGAAGATGCCAAACACTGTCAATGTAAGTAGATGCCACGTGCCACCACATTCCAGGAAAATTGCTCTCTGCATAAAAAAAATTCTTAAAGGAACAGTTCAGGGTAAAAATAAAAATTTGGTAAATAGATAGGCTGTGCAAAATAAAAAATGTTTCTAATATAGTTAGTTAATCAAAAATGTAATGTATAAAGGCTGGAGTGACTGGATGTCTAACATAACAGAATACAACACAGCATCCTGCTTTTCAGCTCTCTAAATCTGAGTTAGTCAGCGACTTGAAGGGGGGCCACATGGGACATAACTGTTCAGTGAGTTTGCAATTGATCCTCAGCATTCAGCTCAGATTCAAAAGCAACAGAAATGACCAATGTGGCCCTCCCTCAAGTCCCTGATTGGTTACTGCCTGGTAACCAGGGTAACCAGTCAGTGTAAACAAAAGAGATCTGAAAAGCAAGAAGTAGTGTTCTGTTCTGTTAAACTTACAGTCACTCCAGCCTTTATACATTACATTTTTGCCTAACTAACTATATTGAAAACATATTTTATTTTGAACAGCCTATCTATTTACCCACTTTTTACTTTTATACTGAACAATTCCTTTAACACCAGCACAATGTTGTCCTTTAATAAACTACGCAACAATTGGGAGAAGGCAAATACAAATCCCTGTGTTGGATAACAACTGCTTTAGAAAGACTTTATAGAAACACATTTCTGATTGGCTACTTTGGGATACTACACTTTTTTTTTAAGTCAGATAGCCCCAGTCTTTCTCAGCCAGAGGTAGTGGATGAGCATTTGATTCCCAAAATGGTTAACACCTGCTGCTTAAGTATTTAAGTATTTAAAGTTTCACCTGTGTCAGTCTTACAGTTTAACCTTTCATTAGTCTTTACCCCTTATAATAAGCAAGAAATCTAAAAATATGGGAAATGTAGTTGCCCAGAAAGTATGACAGTCCTACTTCAGTTAATCATTGCAGGAGTCATTGCAAGATCAACTGGTCATGAATAATTAAGGCAATTGGGCATCTTTGCTGTACAACTACCCTGACATCAATTTCCATTCTTTATTCATGTGATCTACATACACAGTGACCAACCCGTGTTCATCCAGAAATGGGGGCTGCATGCATCAGTGCAACAATGACGGGGGACTTGTAAGGTGTTCGTGTCACCCAGGATATAGACTATCAGCGGATAGCAAGTCGTGTGAAGGTACAGTACACAATCTTGACTGCAGGCATTCTTTGCTTAAAGGAAAACTATACCCCGAAAATGAATTTTTGAGCAACAGATAGTTTATATCAAATCAAGTGACATATTAAATAATCTTACCTACCTGGTATATATATTTAAGTAAATATTGCCCTTTTACATCACTTGCCTTGAACCACCATTTCATGATGGTCTGTGTGCTGCCTCAGAGATCACCAGAAATATTTCAACTCTAACTGTAACAGGAAGAAGTGTTGAAGAAAAGACAGAACTCTGTCTGTTAATTGGCTCATGTGACCTAACTTTATAGTTTGTTTGGTATGTTTGTGTGCACCGTTGGATCCTAGGATCCCAGGAGGCTGTCCTTATTTTTTAAAATGGCTATTTTCTATTTATGATAATATATAATGGCACATGCTACTAAAAAGTATATTATTATGAAAATGGTTTATTTACATGAAGTAGGGTTTTACATATGAGTTGTTTTATGCAGTACAGATAGAGTCACTTGGATTTGTAAGTTAAATGCGTCGTGACTCAGCATTAATTGAAGAAACTGTGTTATCTAAAGTTATCTTAACTCATTTAATGCATTTAACCTTTTCATTAGCATACCAAAGCCCCATTGTTTTCAGTGGTGAACTCTTTAATTGGATGGGATGCTGTGACACAATATTCTGTGCTAAGTGGGATAGATGAGATAAATGAGTTAAGTCGCGACGCATTAAACTCACCATCCAAAGTGACTGCATCTGTACCTGTTTATAGAGACCTACATTGTTCGGGGGGTATAGTTTTCCTATGTAGTAGTGTGGCCATCTGGCTTAAAGGAAAACTATACCCCCCGGACAATGTAGGTCTCTATAAAAAGATATAAATCAACTCATATTTAAAACCCTGCTTCATGTAAATGAACCATTTTCATAATAATATACTTTTTTAGTAGCATGTGCCATTGGCTCATCCTAAATAGAAAACAGCCTCCTGGGATCCTAGGATCCAATGGTGTTAGGTCACATGAGCCAATTAACAGACAGAGTTGTGTCTTTTGCTTCCACACTTCTTCCTGTTACAGTTAGAGTTGAAATATTTCTGGTCAGGTGATCTCTGAGGTAGCACTCAGACCATCAGGAAATGGTGGTTCAAGGCAAGAGATGTAAAAGGGCAATATTTACTTAAATATATATTCAAGTTTGGTAAGATTATTTAATATGTCACTTGATTTGATATAAACTTTCTATTGCTCAAGTATTCATTTTGGGGGTATAGTTTTCCTTCAAACATTAGCGGAGAGATTAGTGCTGCAACACCCATGCTTTCTAATCAACGGCTATAAAATGTCTGCCAGGGCCTAATAAGTGTTTTAAGCCTTGTTAAGTTTGCCCATAATGGCCTGGCTGTCAGCTAGTGTCTGCTGTGACTAATTTCTGTGAGCACAATATACAGCCGCAGACTCACAATGTTTGCAACAGGAAACTTGGCAGTAGAAGGATTGCATTTTCCTCTGTACTCAATGGATTTCAACATAAATTAGGGCTTAGTTATTTTCAAAAGCTGAGTACTGTAATGGAAAATGGTTTCCCAATACTCGCTGAGATATTATTATAGGTATTAGTAATAGTAGTATTACATATGTGCTTTAAAGGGGAAGCTTACCGTACAATTAAGTCTCGGCCATGATGTAGAAAATTATGTCTTCAAACTATTTCCAGTTAGCTTTCATGCAGCCTATGTATATATTAGAAAGCTAGAATGAAAGATGAAAAAGAGAGTGCAAGAACATAATGTAATAGATACAAACAAATACAGATCTAGTCTCATGAGGGTTGCCACCTGGCCGGTATTTTACCTGCCCTGTCTGGTAAAAATGATTGTAACTCCCAATGTTATTAATAGGAAAAAAAAGATAAATATATTAGGCTGTTATTTTTTTTTTTCCAGAAAAGGTGGCAACCCTACTCATAATACATGTTTCCAGAAACACTGAACCTATATTCAAATTGCATTTAACCTTGCACATTGGCACAACAGAATCATTTAAAAAAAAAAAGAGACTGATTGCAGTTAAAGGATGACTTTCCCGTTAACAGCTGTCAACAAATAGCATCTCTTACATATCATTATGACTGATATGAATACAGTTTTTTTTTCTTAATTTTGTATGCAAATCATGTATGATTCACATTGACTCAGGATAAAGCTGTCCATTATTCCAGTTTTGTTCCATTCTGTGACAGATTTGTACATATCCTCACTCTGAGGTTATTGTGGTTTTTCACTAAATGCTATTACATGACTTTTTTGTTTAGGGGAATTTCAACTTTCTTTTTATTTGACTATTGGGTCTAATCTGTAACCTACTATATACTGTGTAATCTGGCCAACCACACAGATACATTACTTCTATAAGAGTCTAATCCACTTCCACATGCCAAGAAGGGGAGTCAGTAGATAAAATTTTCAGTTTGTATACACCAGCTGTGATCCTACAGGACTGCATGATAATCTGTCATGTCTGCTGCCCTTCGGTGACATTTATTCTTTTGATCTTGGGGAGGAATGTCATAATCTGCCAAATTGCCGGACCAAATTTGGGCATGGATGAACTCTTAACCCATAGCAACCAATAAGATGCTTGCTTTTAAACAGATGACCAGTAAATGCTACCTGCTGGTTGGTTGCTATTGGTCTGCACCTGGGTAAACTTAGTACCTTTTATTATGTTACCCCCTTAAAGACTAAAGTTTCTTCTCTCTGTATATATGTATTTAAATTTGTATCCATTTAGAAGCCTGTATTTACAATTATTTTCTATTTCTTCTATTCTCTTGGATGCAAATCTATAGGATAATGCAGCCCTGTGGGATAAATTGGCAGGATGGTCATTTAAAGGTGTTTCCCAACGCTGATAATTACACTGTACAGCCGAAATGCATTGGGTATTTTTTTTCACTTAAAGAAGAAGGAAAGTCTTCTTCCACTTGGGGGTGCCAAATGTTAGGCACCTCAAAGTGATTGTATATACCAGTGATTTTCAACCTTGTGCCTCCAGCTGTTAAGGAACTACAAGTCCCACAATGCAATGAAGGAGTCTGACAGCCACAGTCAGGCAAATGCATTGTGGGACTTGTAGTTTCTTAACAGCTGGAGGCACAAGGTTGAAAATCACTGGTATATACTTACCTGAAACCAGTGCTCCTATCAGCAGAAAACTCGCCGGCCCGGGGTTCTTCCAGCGAGCACCATGGAGTGATCCTCTTCCGACTTCTTCTTTCTTTAAATTTTCTGGGGTAGACACATGCTCAATAGAAAGAAATAGACAACTTTTTAATTAAAGTTCGGCTTTTCACTCTATTGTGCATATGCAGCTGCAAGAAGAAAGAAGAAGCCGGAAGAGGATAGCCCTGTGGTTATTTTGAACCAAAACTGCCATGAGCATAGCATGTTTATAGGACAGTGCAGGACTAGGTTATTTGGCTGTAGGTATTATAAGCAAGTATTATAATAATGAACTAGTTTATCAGTCAGTTCCCCTGTGCAGTATATTTTGACTTAATTCAGTTTTACGTCTTCTACTGGTATTTGAGGTTGAATAAATTTAAAGTTTTTGCTGAAAACAATTAGTATGTAGATGTTTGCAGATTTGGTTGGGCAGTAGGGTCATGTACCTACACCCTTCAAGAAAGTTTGCAGTTGGAGGAAAGGTTTGTGGATAGAACTTGTTTCCCTTGAAAAAGGCTTTATTTTAGCAGAATTGTTTCTGTGCTTCAGTGCCCTCCTTTCACATGTAATAACCTCTCTATTATGTCCTACCACTTGTTTTTTTAAAGACATTAATGAATGTTTGACTGGCTTGGCCATGTGTGCACACAGCTGTCTCAACACCCGAGGCTCCTTCCATTGTGGCTGCAGTCCTGGCTATGAATTGGGAGCTGATGGAAAACAATGTTACAGTAAGTACCCTGGATTAGGAAACCACAGGTTACCATTAACAATGATACATGTCTGACCATTCTGGAATATTTTTAATATTTATGAAACGGATATATATTTTGTTTAGCCTAATTGACTTTTTCATTGGCTTTCTGCTGCATTTTATACTGCACATCTTCAGACATGATTTTAGCTACTATAATTCCTTGACATTCACAAAAATAATAGGGAACAGTTTAAATAATCTGCATTACATTGATAAGGAATTTCACCATAAATGCTATATACACCATAAAAAGATCTCCATTGTATTTTGCATTTTGCGCCATTGCCAGTTTAGTAACATCTCCCCAAAATCAAGCCTTTTTTTTCTACAAAGGTACTGTGTCTTCTTATTCTCTAGCTAAGGTAGCCACAGCTATGCTCAGAATAATTATGTATAAATCTAAAATGTATATATTTAGAAAATCAGTGGAAGCCAACTAGTAATGTTAGCCAACCAATCTACAGTATGTTAGCCAGAGTCAATAATATATTAATATCGTGTTTGTGAATGTTAAAATATAGGCTTTTAAAATTTATAAAGTTGTTATGGTGAAGGAAAATTACGTCAGATAACCCCTTGGTTTGTGCTTATATGCAGAGCCTGGATATGATCATTTTAATATAAGAATGTGCCAAGATAAATTAACATTCCATCAAGAGCATCCAGCTGTTAACCATAAATACTGTGGTGTTATGTCTGAAAAGTAAAAATTCAGTGGACCATAAATGAGATCTGATTAGCTGTTGACAATAGTTGAAAGCTAGCGTAAGAATAAAGAGATCAGTGGCAGCTACGAACTTGGAACAGGGTCTTGAGGCAAAGAGGAATTCAGGATAAGAGGGTAATAGTCCAAGAGGGCAGTTTAGGAAAAGCTTTCTATAAGGTGCCTATACCATGCTGTCAACTTGAGTGAATGAAAATGTAAGCAGCATATATGTTTTAGCATGGTCAGTAGTGTATTGCAGATATTTTACAAACCTTTACATTGAATTGTGTAGTGTTTATGTATGTAAAAACAGGTTGGTCTAAAGGGAAGCCATAGGTAAAATACAATTAAATGTATGCCATTGAAGCATTTGAGATTCTATTTACTGTTCTTGAATGCATTGTTTCTATGGCTCTTATTTTTATTTATGCACATAGATTGGTGACTGGCTACTCACTCTATTATTTGTAGGACAGTAAGGTGGCCACAAACCATAGAATTCCAACCAAACTGTGTTATCATTGCCCACATTTCTGTGATCATCATTGAGTACAGTCATTGTACAACATGGAACTCCTTGGATATTTTAATAACAAAAATCGAGTAAATTTTGTTACAGAATAATTTGTCACTCTGGAAACCTGCATTAATTTCAAATAAAGACATTTCTTCTGCACTGCTTGTATTTTCCTTTTCCAGGGATTGAGATGGAGATTATTAATAGCTGTGAAGCCAACAATGGAGGATGTTCCCATCAGTGCAAACACATCAATGCTGGTCCTCTGTGCCTCTGCCCCCAAGGGTTTGAGTTGGACTTAGACGGAAAAACCTGTATAGGTAAATAAAGTAATTAATTCATTTTCTTTTTACTAGACTGTGAATCTAGCTTGTTTCTTGCACACTGTATACATTTAAACTTGAGCATTCATTGTATGAACACGTTTTAAAGCGGATTACTGGTATATGAGTGAATGTTGACTGGAGTTGCAGTCTGAGGCTTCAAGCCCTGTCTAAGCTGCTAGGCGAGCATATTCCTTTTGAAATCCATCTCCATTGTAGTTGAGAATTATGGCATTTTATTAATCATATCTGTAAAGGAAGATTCCTAACATTACCTATCATATGTTTTCTTGTGTTCTCATTTCTTGGGGTTGATGCACAGCTCACCATTGTGTTTCGATAAAATGTTTATAATAAATATTTAATATATGGGTTTGTACAACATATATGTATAATTTTAATTCATGTTTTTGTATACATGTATACAAATATAATAATAATAATAATAATAATATAATACCTCTGTGGCTCACTTTATCCATTTGATTTTTATATTAGGATGCTGAAATATTTGATGCAAGCAAGCTCCCATGCTAAAGTTCAAATGAGTTAAAACTTGTTTGAAACACTATAAATTAAGTGAACTTGATACCATGGGGCAGATTTACTATTGGTCGAATTTTGAATTGAAAAAAATTCGAAATTCAATCATGGGAATAGTTAGGGAATTAAAATCCTTCGAATTCGAAGGATTTTGCGACAATTTGATTGGATGAACGATTGAATTATAAAAATCGAACAATTTGAACGATTTTAACCATTTTTTATATAACAATTTTAACAATTTTTACAATTAGATCAAAGCCACTTCGGTAGATTGAAACAGGAGAACTAGGCAGTCCAATAAAAATATAAAGGGGAAGTAATTCGATTGTCAAGTATTCGAATATTCGAATAGATTTTTATTCAAACTATAAGAATCATTTGATTCGATCGAATTTACTGAATTCACTCACTACGAATCATTCATGTGAATAGATGTGAATTTAGTAAGTCTGCCCCCATATGTCCCCCTAACTTATATTGAAACACATGGTAAGCACAAAGGAATTTTCTGACACAATAGAATGTCTCTACTGTTTAAATTCTGCATTTGAGGGTTGCAGCCGTGAGCCTAAAGATATAACTAAATGTACAATATAGATAGAGGCCTGCCACCTCAACCATTTAACCAGAGCATCATTGTTGAGCTTGAAAATGTAAAGTTACAAAAATCTACCCTAGTAAATGCTACCTAACTTCCACTGATTAGGCAGAGCAGCTCATTTGAAACTGTGCCCCAGAAAGAACTCCTAAAAATGCCAGCTGGACCAATTTTGGATCAGCATTGGCCCAAGAGTATTAAAAAATACTGTATACACAGAATCTCACATTGTCTCCAATCCCTGGGGAAGAAGTTGTAGAAGAGGTAGAATTAAACTGAGGATAGTTAATTCGATGAGAGGTGGTTACTCCTTTTCCAGAAAACCAAGATGTGGCTATATTTTCTCACAAGCTAAAAAAGGCAGTTTATTTAAACAATGTCATCTATATAGTTCAAGGAGAGAGTTCCCGAACTTTACAACTCACAATATCATTTTTAGAAGCTCTTTTTGCATCTTAAAAGAGAACAAAATACATGAATAATAAAACTTACCAGCCATGAATAGGGCTTCCTACCCACTTCTGCACCAGACCACTGTATCCCCTCAGTAGTGCCCTGTTTTTGTTACCTATGCAGAAAAAGTAGAATAGTGCAGCACCAACACTAGACCTGCCGTCAACTGCACATGCTCCACATCTGGAATAGAGATATGTAGGTTGAAGCATAGGTGATGTGCATTGATTAAATTAAACAGTGGTTATTATTGTATGTATGTCTGCACCCCATGTCTTCATATTTTTCTGTAATTCAGCTGAAATTACTATGCTACTACTGCCAGTGGAGATACCTTTCAATGACAAATGAGTATGAGAGGACATGGAATGTGTACTGTTATTATATGTTATAATGGCTCAATGAGTGACTTATCTTTCCATGTTCTCATAGACACAGATGAGTGCACAAATGGGGCATCATGCTGTCAGCAAGAGTGTTCCAATAACCCTGGTGGTTATGAGTGTCTGTGCTACCCAGGATATAGACTCAATCCCGATGGATGTGGATGTGATGGTAAGTTTATTATAGAGTAATATTAAGAAGAAAGATTTTTAAGGTGCTACATGTGAAACAGAATTCCATTAATACTATTCTATGAGTACTGTAAACTCAAGCAACAAGACCCTGGGTTCAGTAAACATGGAACATGCATAGGTTAAAGAAATCTGATTGTTCTCCATATGCATGGTGCAGATATGTTTATCATTATACAGCACTAGCGTATATGCTGCACTGACCATTTTTATAATAAATCAGTAGTTCATACATGGGACTAAACATTGCAATATACAAAAACAATACACTAACAAAAATAAATATATACAGTAACAGCTATTAAAATACACAGGAAGAAGGAGGTCTTTGCCCTGTATCTTGTCCAGATATCGGTCGGGAAGACCAGTCGGAAGCCCCCATAAAGGTTGGATTTTCTTCCGCCCGACCAGTCAGAAGTCCATTGCGCTCGTCGTAATACGATAGTTTGGCCATAGGGCTGAACGTCTTGATTACCCCGATATAGACCTGCGGCATATCGGGGAAAGAGACACTCGTTTGGCAATGTCGCCAAACGAGCTGATCATTGCATCTATGGTCATCTTAAAACTTGGGCCAGACGATGAAGACGATTGTGGGTTCTCCTCAGAGAATCTGTTGTGCTGCTGCCCCCCTTATCATCTGGAGGCAACTTTCAATTACAATGCAAAATGGCGCATTGCAGTGTGGAAATCCAGTGTGTCTGTCTGCAGGAATCGCAGAATGGAGGATCACCAGGTGAGTAGATTCTCAGCCTGCAGAAAAATGCAGACTGAGATCCACAAATGTCTGGCCCTAGCCTAAAAGATAAGAAAGGGATGGCAGTGGATGTTAGTGGTGTGAAAAATATTGTCAGCTGCAGGCTTAAACATCTTTGAAGGTCAGCAGTTAAGTTATCCTTTGCTTAATAGGGTGCCATGATAAAGAGGGAAATTGGAATATCTGGAGTTGCATTAGGAGATACATTTTTCTCATCTAATTTAATCTGGTCCTATTTATCTAAAATTGTTTCTAAGTCCCATCCCTCCTGTAACCTCTTGAAGACTGTATCCCATAATCCACTATCCCAAGTATGTGACATGATAGTTACAGGAAAGTGGGGATTTTATCAAGCAGTACTGATATACTATAGACATATAGTGCCCTAATTTCTTCTTATAGGGAAACTGTCACTGAGATACAAAACATAATCCTGTCACTTTGCAGTAGATGCTGAATGACTTAATTTCACAAAAAAGTATTTATATTTTATGTAATGGCATTCCACTGTGTTGACATATTAAATCATTTATTAATGAGCTCACTGCTGCTGCACAACTCACTTATGCTGTTCAGTCCCAAAAGCAAAGTAGTGGCAATCAGTTGGTTCCACCTGAAAGTTGTTAGCCTGGGGAGACATGTCATCTAGGGATTTCAGTGGTGTAGCAAGCTGATTACAGCATGAGTCGGTGATGTGGAATGCTCTTGGACTAAATATCCTGATTATATTTGAGGGATTGTGCTAATTAACCAATTAATGTCTTTAAAACGATAAGGAAATTTTCACATCTAATGGTGGAACAAAATTTATTTGATGTATTTATTTACCATCTACTACAGTTTGTGTGTATTTTATAGCTATGTCAGTACCGCATGTTGATCTGAACTCATTACTGAGCTCATAATATAACATTAACATTATATTTCATATATTATGATTTACTGATGATTCTCTGCCATACCAAATTGCAGACCTATGTACTGCTGTCTAATCAAGGCTTTGTAACATGACATGCTGGCAGTTATTCTCTTCAGTACCAAATTACAAACCTATGGCTTGTGGCATTAGGAAGGAGGTAGTGTCCAGTAAAGGTGCTAATGAGCTAAAGTTAAGCAGTATACAATTTTTAGGATGGTCATGTAGGGGTCAACCCCAGTTTTGTTCCCTGCAGAAATAATAAAATAAATTTTATTTATTAAGCAAATTTCAGAAAATGTAAAGTTCGGTGATACCTTTTATTGGCTAACTGAATAGGTAACAATTGCAAGCTTTCGGAGCACACAGGCCTCTTCGTCAGGCAAAATATAAATGAAAGTTGAACAGGCAAATTATATATACAAATAGATCACTGATAAAGGGGTTATGGGCTATGAATTAGAAAGATACAGATAGACAGAGATAACTTGCAAAAGGTAATAAAAGTAATTAGGGTTGGTTGTAAATAGTCCAGGGTCTGGATTCAGTCAGGTCACATAGTTTGACTAAAGCTGGCCATAGATGTAAAGATTTTTGAAAGATCCAATAGTTATCGTGAGACCACGATTGTCTCACAACGATCTTTAAATGTCGGACGAAAAATCGTAAGACGAACGATCGTTTGTATCCCACTAACCGCACGATAATTTGACAGATTGGTCGGACTTCCCTAAGATCGGTCGTTCGGCAGGGAAATATCGTTGCGTCTATCGGGAGCTTTAGAGACAGTATGGGTTAAGGTTAACACAACAGTGCATAATTAGGGATTGGAAAAGAAAAAAGTGAAGATACAGATAAGGGTTCCACTGGGTTGGATAGCATATGGAACCAGAACTTATCCACTTCACACTCCCTTACCAGACTGTAATAAATAAACTGCAAATGGGAATAGTGACTTGTAGAGAAAAGAATATTTCAGCACAGATATTGATAAGCCCCAAGGGTGAGCACTTTAGCTTTAGTCAAGGAAGCAAACACTAGTAGAGTCAGGACCTTGAAGAAAAGTGTCAGATGTAGATTGTCCTTAGCTGTGTAACTTAGCAATAAAGTCATATCCTTTAGATATACAGGTATTTGTGTTCTGCTTGGTCGAGGCAATATTTTGACTTCAGTGCTTTTGGTAATCATAAGGTGCAGTTAACAAGTGTTGTATATTCTTCATAGATCCTGGGCACTTAAGAAATTCCTTGAGTGCCTGTCTTTATAAGAGATATATGAATTGTTTGGAGGTTTGGTTAGCATTCATTTCTTTATTAATGCAAAAAGAGCGCAGTATGACATGTAAATCATTTGGACCAATAACACAATGCCATTTTCCAACAGATGTGGATGAGTGCTCCATGAACAATGGAGGTTGTGAACAGCTGTGTGAAAACCTGATTGGGTCCTTCCAGTGTAGCTGTTCACCTGGGTATAGACTGGATAGAGACAGTAAAAGTTGTGATGGTAAGTTCCTTAGCTTTTGTATCAACTATATATGTATTCTTATGTTTTCTGTTTATAATACAGACAGGGTAGTAAGTGCTGAAATTAGGACAAAAAAACAAATAAATAGGTATGTATGTATACCAAAGTTTAAAAGCCAGTTTTCAAGTGAGACCACAGAAAGCTTACCAGCTGATAGGGTGGGTGGAAGCATAATATCTAAAGCATCTCAGATCTCCTGGGAAAATTGCCCATGAGTGGCAAAAAATCATTCAGATCCTAGGGTAGTGCTTAGGCCCGGACTGGCAATCTGTGGGTTCTGGCAAATGCCAGAGGGGCTGCTATAAGGTGCCATAGAAAATCAGTACTTAGTGGGCATGGTGATGTCTCTTTGGGCTTCTGTGTGGGCTGATTGAGCCTCTGTGAACCTGAAAAGCCAGGGCCTATTTCGACTCTCAGTCCAGGCCTGGTAGTGCTCCAGCATGTAAGATCTGTGTTTAAATAAAGAAAATTTCTTGGAAGACTTGCAAGGGAATATTTTATGTTATGAGGCAAAAGGATAAAGTTAAGTAAACCTTAAAAATAGGTGATTGTAAAATGAATTAGGTTGCTATTCTAAGCACCTTTGCAATGTGCATTCATTATTTATTTATTCTTTAAATCAAAGATATTAAGTATTGTACTTGTACTGTACTGTACTGTAATCTACTGTTAATATGAATGAATGATGTTACAACAGCACCACCTGCGGGTCATTTTCCGACCAGTCTGACCACCAAGTAGTCTTGGAAGTTGTCAGTAGAAAGAAAAAGGCTGCTCTGATGTTCTTTTGCTAAAGAAAGATTTCAAAAAGGTTTCTATTTTTTTCCTAAGCAGAAGAATATTCCTTGACTGCTTGGTAGTCAAACTGGTCGGAAAAATTCCAGCGGTTGTAACAAACTCAATTCATGTTAACAGTGCATGTATACTTTAATATCTTGGAATTAAGAAAGAATGTATAATGATTGTACATTGCAAAAGGTGCTAAGTATAGCACCCTCATTAATTTTACATTCACTTATTTTTACGTTCTACTTATCCTTTAAGGTGGGCAATATAAGTCTGAATTGGTGATGTGGAAAGGTGATGGCTTCTCAGAGAATGAAGGACATGTTCAGGTATATAAGGAGACACAAGTGAGAAGAAGTGGGGTGCAGTGTGATTTTTTTTAAAGAATTTTATAAAGAATTGCCTGCTTGATGGGAATCAGGAAATAAATAGAGTAATGGAGGAGCCAATTTATTTTAGAAAGGAGTGGAAGGATTTTGGCAGCAGCAGAAGAAATTAATAGGCACTGAATAGGATGAAGGTGGGAGGCTGGATAACCATTTAATATAAGGTGGCAGTTTGCTAAGTGAAATAAGATGTGTGCATGGAAGCCATATTAGTTTTATCTGAGAGGAAGGTGAGGATCATTTTGGAATTATAAATCAAGGTTTCAGCAAAGGTACTGATGTCATCAGAGAAAGAGAGAGAGAGTAGTAAAATATAATTTAATGCAGGATTGTGAATCAGCACTGTTAATGAGCATGCTGTCAATGAATATAACAAAGGTATAGGGTCACAAAAACTGATCACAGAGGAAGTTGTTGCCAGGGCACGAAGGCAGGATTTACAGGTAGCGTTAGGCAAGTATTCTACCAGTGGATCTTGACCTGGTCATCTATAAATCCCATTAGCTCTGCTTTGTCACAAACAACAACCTTAGATCACCCATCTGATTATTTGCTATCTGTAACAATGTCTTTATCAGAACCTTGCACAGTGAGGGGTACACTCGGTTGCACAGGATAACCCTGCGGTCTCAGGTGTTCACCGACGCCCTTTAGGGGCCTCGTGCTTTCCGCTGAGGAAAACCAACAGGGAAATGCAATTAAACGAGGTACAATCAAGGATTTTGAAAAAACTTAGTCAAGCAGGCGAAGAATCAAAAGGCAGGCGGCAGGAGTCGTAATCAGGAGTCAAAGTTGAAGTCAAAACCAGTAAATCAGATAGTAGATATATGCTTGAGAAGGAACAGAAAACTGAAACCTAGCTTAGGCGTTTGCAAAATGGTGGAACAGGCTTTTAAGGGTGCATTGGAGCCAAAAGATTCAACTCTGGTGCATAATGGAGCGTAATGACACCAGTGACAATGCCTCTGACGTCACACACCAGTGCCAATGTGCCTGGCATCAGACACCAGCACTGGAACGCAGAAGTGCACACCTGTGCACCAAAAGTGACTTCGAGATGCGCCAGGAGGTAAGGGAAGGAGAAGATCTCCCGGTGCGTCTTACACTATCATTCAAAAGTGAATAAAGTCTGCCTCTGTGCATGGTGCAATACATGTAAAACAGTTTTGTAGAATCACTTTAGAGGTTCCTCTTTCTTAAATGTGTTCCTTATATTCCATATATATATATTTACCATTTGAGTAAATATGCTTATGTGTTTTTTTTTCCTCCCCAAATCCATTACCAACCAAGTGGATCCTGATCAACGTCCCATTGTTCGATCTCTTCCACAAGTCACTTTACTGAGGGATGAATTTGCTCACTTTTTTGATGACGACTACGATGATGAGGAAGCTGAAGCCAGGGGAGAACACACCCTCTCAGAATCATTTGGTAACAATATCTCCCTTTTTTTTTTTTTTCATTTTAGCATCGCTGTTTTTCAAAAATTGCAGAGTGTCAGATTGATAGCTGACTCAATAAAAAAAAAAGTTGTAACAGAACCAAAACTATTTGACCTCCTGCTGGAATTAAGCCCAGGTTTACTTGTGCAAAATTCTTATGAGCTACCCATTAAATCACACCTTTTAAAATAAAAGATCCATTATACTATACAGTGTATAGTGGGTAACCCAAAACATGAGAACTTCTGCTGTTAAAACTAGATACAATCCTGTTAATTTCTAACAAAATTCCTTTTGTTTAGTTTGTTTTGGTGGCAGCTTTGGCCCTGACTGTACACTTACCTGTGATGATTGCAAGAATGGAGGCACATGTAATGATGAGGAAGATGGCTGTCTGTGCCAGGAGGGCTGGACAGGAATTATATGTAACCAAAGTAAGTAAAAGAGAATTTAGGATAGTCTAAAAAATGTTCTTCTTAAAGTGTACTAATAGAATATCTTGTACCTTATAGAATACTTTGTTTTTAATTGTTTTTGTTTCAGGGGGACTGACCCACTCCCCATATTGGTCACTCAGATCTGGTTTAATCTAATTTGGTCTGCCAGGTTTTTAATAATTGAATATTAGACAGTGGCTACAGCTGGAGGGGGTTGATATTTTTGACACTCTTAGAATATTTAAGGTATCTGAAACCAAGAATAGAATCACTGGTTTTACACCATCTATAAATTTGTTGTGCATAACTAATGGTTTTGAAGCATACTACTGTACACACACGCTGCCTACTATCTGTCGTTCTTTGACTAGACATTTTATGTGTTGTGTCTCTGAAAATGCTCTTCTTTGATGGAGGATTCATACATATAAGCATAGGGAAGAGTTCAGTGATATAACTAGATATTACTGGGCCCCACAGCAAATTTATTTTAGGGCCCCCAAAATATCCAGAGGCTGTCCTGTTTTACTAATATATATTGAAATTGCTCATTAAACAGGGCCTCATGGGGATACTCCCCGGGACCCCTGCAGCCACAGAGTCTGCTTCATCTGTAGTTACACACTTGAAACAGTTGGAGTACAAGCAAAAGAAATACATAGATTGCTGGTCAACTGGTACACACAGATAATTCAAGGCAGAATATTCATTATTTATTTGTTGTACTTCTAGGCATATGTTGAACATCTTTAAAGGAGAAGTCTACCGATCCTGCACTGAACCCCTCCCCCCCTGGGCAAATGCCCCTAAGTTGCTACTTACCACCTCAGTGCAGGTCCTGACCATGGAGTTTGCAGGCACCATCTTCTCCCCAGCCGTCTTCTTCCTGGATTCTTCGTCCCTTGGCGGCACATGCGCAGTAGGAGCATTTGCTGGTTCAGCTCTACTGCGCATGCGGCAAAATTAACAAAGTTTTCCGATTGAAACTTTGTGACTTTCGGCACATGCGCAGTAGAGCTGAACCGGCAAATGCTCCTACTGCGTTTGCGCCGCCAAATGCCGATGGATCCTGGAAGAAGACTGCACGAGAGAAGATGGCGCCTGCAACTCCATGGTCAGGACCTGCGCTGAGGGGGTAAGTAGCAACTTAGGGGCATACTGTGGGAGGGGGCAGGGGTTTAGCGCAGGATGGGTAGACTGCTCCTTTAATTGAAGTTAAAGCTTTGTCCACTTTCTTCTTTAAGATAAGAGAGACATAACCATGTAAGCCTTTTAACAAGGGGAACTCAGACCCCCTCTACATTTTTTTCCAGACACCCTTGTATGAAAATTGCTATATTCCACTGTAAGTACCCTGGTTATGTGATTGACAACTATACAGGCAGGCCACCTCAAGGCACCATGGCGTGGAGCCTGCAAGCCCTTAATTATGCTTCTGAGTGCATTTTACCAGAAGATAGATACTGCCCATGCTATACGAAAGTGTAAGACGACATATATGAATGTGAAGAGGAACCAGAGCTAGATATGGTCACACACCAATGTTAATGCCATATTTAAACCAGGTTTGGAGGAATTTCATATACAAGAGTCCTGAAGTAGATTGGGAACCTACAAAAAAGATCAGTTATTGGGAAGGCAAAAGTAGTAGAATGCAGATGCAATATTTGGTGTGAGTTGAATTATTTTTTCATCCTATTCTACTGGCTTACAGGGTAAAACAAATATATCTTATAAACATAAACATGTTGGATACATCCATGTTCTCTTGTATTTACAAAGTCAAATGCAAGCTTTCTTTCATGACTTACCAATACAAGGTTTCTTGTATTTATGGTGCATCAATCCAGGATCTTCACAATGTACACATTCAAGTCCTCTAGTATTTGATATACTTAAAGGAACAGTAACATAAAAAAATGAAAGTGTTTTAAAATAATGAAAGTATCATGTACTGTTGCCCTGCACTGGTAAAACTGGTGTGTTTGCTTCAGAAACACTACTATAGTTCATATAACCAAGCTGCTGTGTAGCAATGGCAGAAATTGAAAAAAGGCTAGGTTAAATAGTGGATAACAGATAACACAAATATGTTGTACAGAGCTTATCTGATATCTGCTGTGTAACCTGAGCACTTTCTCCTCTAAATGGCTGCCTCCATTGCTACACAGCAGCTTATTTATATAAACAATAGTGTTTTAGTGTTACCAGTGCAAGGCAACACTGCATTATATTTGTATTACTTTTCTTTTTTGATGTTACTGTTCCTTTAAAGGAGAACTATCGAGAAAATGAAAATTTAATATAAGCTCGAGCATAGTGAAAATAATTACATATTTTATATAATTTCTGAAATAATCACATCTATGTTCACTATTGCTCTCTCAGCATCTGTTTCTCTTCATTCTGTCTTCATTCAGCAGCTGGGTGTCAGGTATTCAATGACAGTTAGATCCAATAAATCTTATAGGGGGTTCTTTTCCTAGCAGATGAATTAGATCTCACTCAAATAACGGATGCCAGTAGATGCCAGTACAAACAAAATCTACAAAAATAACTGGCTTTTGCACAAATCCTGCATGTAGAGAGACATGATGTCTGGTGATTTTAATAGAGTGAGCTGTAATACAACTTCTAGGCAAAAGAAGCCCCCCAATAAGATATATTGGATCTAACTGTCAATGAATATCTGACACCCAACTGCTGCATCCGTCACCAGATCTCCTATATTCATATTTAAGGTTGTGCCAACAGTTGCGTAACTAGATGTTACTGGGCCCCACAGAAAATTAATTTTAGGGCCCCCAACATATCCAGAGGTTATCCATTTTACTAGTATATGTTGAAATTGTTCATTAATTAAGGCATCATGGGGCCCCCTATACCTCTTGGGCCCCCTTGCAGCCGCAGGGTCTGCTTGCTCTATAGTTACGCCCCTGTGTGCCAATATGCCCTTCCATTAAATTTCATTGCCTTCCAGCATTTCCCTTCAGATGTGCTGAGGAGTGGTTCATCTTGATTATCCTATATCTTTTTAAACTATTACATCTATATGTTATAGATATTGTAACTATAATGCCTAGCATATACCCCCCTTACAGTTCAGCTGTGGGCATGGAAAGATACTGGGAATGCATGATGATGTGACAAAGGTTGGTTCCCCCTGTTCTAGATTTGGTTTGATTTCCTGTGTTCTCATTTTACACTAATTTCTTAAAAATAGAAATGGCATTGCTTAAAACACACTCATAAAACCAATTTGGGAGGCATTTAAGCCTGTGCTGTATTTTCCTTAGCTGCATGCATTTTGGTTCATGTTCACTTATTGAGCTTCTCTTCCTGCCACAATGAGCAACCTCAATTTGGTCTCTTGTAACTCTATTATTGGCACTTGAATTTCTACAGAGATTGTTTACTTTGTCGAAATGGTTCATTTCAGCCAAAGAAAATAAAAAGTGTAGCGTTTTACAGTTACCCCATATACTTGTTTTTTTAAGTGCCTGTAGGGACATCCAACCTATCAGCAAAGATTTATAGTTTATTAAATGCCCCAATTTTAGAAGCATTCATATTATTCTAATTACATGTGCCTTGGAGATCATATTTCACTGCAGATTCTAAATTGTTCATAAGCCTCTAGCCCGCTATAAGGACTTCAAATTGGTTTTTACTTTGGTCTACATACTATTCTGCTTCATTTGTGACCAAGTAGTTAGTACGCAGACAATGATGTTTACATAAAGGCTGCAATATAATTCTCAGCTAAAGGCTGACCATGTTTTGGCTGCCACCTATAATACTCCAGTGAGACAGTATAAACCAGTGCAGCCAAAAGTCTATTTCAGTTGATATGTCAAGATGAATAATCTGCAAATAAACATACTCATATTTAGAGTTTCTGAATGAATCAGAGGCATTCTTGTCTACAGCTGCTGTGGAGAATCCAATTTCCAGGTAAAAATTCAGCCCACAAGTGGCCTGGATAAGAGTTTACAGTATTTGCTGATCTCCAGTTAACACAAATTTCAGTGTTGCTCATAGAAAATCACTTATTGTAGTGTCAGGTGGGTTCCAATAAAGGAATCAGTCAACTAAAAGCAATTGGGTGATCTGGAGGACTACTTTCCACTCTATAAATAACTACCAAAATGAAGGTACCCCCTACATGAAATGTTAAGCCAATCACAGAATATCATCTTTTGGAGCACACAACTATGCACAAACATCATGACTCCAGAGTATATACACTATTATCCACAATGACCCCAAGTGATATCTTTTCCTTAGTTGTCTATGATTGCATCCCTTTATCCATTGTTCATCATGAAAACAAAGCTAAACATAAAACATGATACAACAATCAACTCTCTCTCATAGCTCTGATGTTAGCCAAGATCTACAAAACTGCTTAATAAATATACTTGTCAGTATATTCCTCTTGTAAGCAAGGAATGTTGTTGCAAAGCAAGTTCAATAGAAGTGTTGGTGTTGAGGTGGGTAAGAGAAGACGTGCTTTTAACGCTTTCAAGTTAACTGGGACAGCCGAATCATTTATAAAGTACAAGGAGGCCAATAAATCATGCAAAAAAGCTATCAGGTGAGCTAAAATCAAAATGGAAGGTTATTGCAGTAAACAGTAAAAAGAATGCAAAATATTCTTTTTAATATGTTAATAGTAAAAAAAATTAAGCAGGAAGGGGGGAACCTTTAATATCAGAGGGAGGTCAGCTGGTTCATGAAAACAAGCAAAAAGCTCAGATTCTGAATGCATATTTTTCATCTGTCTACACAAATGAGGAACCAGCTAATGATAATAATTTCCTTATTAGTAGTCCCAGTTCTATTAATGCATCTAATGATGCATGGTTCAATTCAAAAGAGACTAGAACATGTTAAGATAAACAAAGGTCCAGGGCCAGATGGTATTAATCCCAGGGTACTTAGCAAACTTAGCTCTGTTGACATAGCTCTGCACTTAATTTTTCAGGTTTCATTGAGGTCTGGCATGGTGCCGAGAGACCGGCGAATTGCTAATGTGGTGCCGCTATTCAAAAAGGGACCCCATTCTCAGCCTCAAAACTATAGGTCAGTTAGTCTGACATTGGTGGTAGGAAAGCTTTTCAAAGGGTTAATAAAGGATAAGATACTGGACTTCATAGCAAATAACATTACGAAATTCACGTGAAATGATCAAAGCTCGATCGAATTCGATGGAATAATGATCGTACAAATTTTTCGTGAAATCGTATATGCAAATTTGGCCTCTTCGATCATCAAATATCGCATAGATTGAATGATCGGATATTCGATAATTCGATCATTGGATGATCAAAGGATTCAAAATTTTTTATTTTTTATGCCTACTTCTATTGTAATAGAAGCCTATGGGAAGCTCCCCATAGGCTTCTGAGGCTAAGACCTGTTTGAAAAACATTCGTTCGATCAGAGCGTTCGATCCAATCGTACTAATTTTTCGGACGCTCGAATGAAATTTCACGATTTTTTTGTGAAATCGAACGATCGGTATCCGATCGTACCAATTCATCGAGAAATTGGATATGAAACAAAATGATAGCCTAAAACAATTTTATAAGCTTTCGATGGTTGAATGCTTATCCAATTTCTAATTTGGTCAGATTTATTTTGGGGAATAATAGTAAATTTGCCCCCATGAGTTTGTGCCAGCATGGTTTTAAACGTAATAGATCTTGCCAGACTAACTTAATTTATTTTCATGAGAAGGTAAGCAGGGACCTCGATTCTGGGATGGCAATGGATATGATTTACTTAGATTTTGCTAAAGCATTCGATACAGTGCCACACAGAAGGTTACTGGTTAAATTAAGGAATGTTGGCCTGGAACATAGTATTTGTACCTGTATAGATGAAAATCTGGTTAGCACAGGCAAAGACATATGTATAAATATTTAACATTAGGATTCAGGTTCTTCAGGTTTGTAGGGAATTCAGGCTACCTATGCCAATGCTGAAATGTTCTAACTGTGGCTTATACAGATACATGCATAAAGCATAACATATGACTTCATTCAGCAAATAATTTCCACTAAATAACTTTTCTTAAAATATCAAATTTCTAATAGTGTATGGAGCTTCTATAAAAAGGAACGCACAAGCTGGGATTTGGTTCATTTCCAGTAATAGTGAGGAATCCAAAAGGTTTTCGGTTTGGAGAGCCAGTGTAAACAAACCACACGCTTTTGGGACAGGAAAGAATGGAAAGAATATTATACTCTAGCACATAACATTGAGCCTAATAATGGGAAAATGTAAAAAATACATGAATTCCACATTTTACAATAAACACTGGATTATGTAACTAATCAAAGATACAGCAGCTTAGGGACAGGACCATCTTTAGTTATGAAAGACACTGCACAATCCCTCAACATATTTGCCTACTTAGACCTCTGGGTCTATTTACTGGTCAGTCTGGCCATCAGCTTTCCCTCCTGCCAAGAGGATTGTAACCTGGTCTAACTGATGGGGCTGACATAAAGATCTTGGCTATTGTAGAAGTGCAAAGGTTGTATCCCACCCAACCTTGGAGCCAATTACCTGTGTTCATGATATTGTACACAAGTAGTTCATATTGGTGATTGGCTGCAGAGGGCAGACTGTGACACATGATAGGTTATAGTGAGTGTCTATCAGTGCAGTAAGGTATGGGGGCTGAATTACTTTTATAATAAAGCCACTTCCATGCCTCTGGTTTTGCAGTTACATGTGGCAACTCCACTAAGTGCAGGAATAGATAATGTGAATGATATGGCTGCCTCCTTCTTGAATAAAATAGAATGAATGTGAGAAAATTCATTTACTAGTTATTTGAAGTTGAATGAATTTGCACATCATGTATTTTCAGTTTGCCTTAGTTCCCTATAGTTTCTGAACACTCTACGTTGGGAATGCTATGCTGGCACTATTAGATACATAGATATGCTCAGTTCCCATAAATGAACCCACATTTTTTGCAGACAGTACAAAAAACAGGATTACAAGACAAAGTAATAACAAGAAGTACTTTTAACCATTGGTTTACAGAAATGCAATCTGTTTGTAAAGGATTTATACGAGTTTGAGGATTCTATTGGTATGATTTTATTATATACTAAACTGTCAATCAAAGAAAGTGCAACAATACAAAATATACTTTAAAAGATCTTTGTATACACAAGACTACAGTGTAGTTACTCTATGGTTGGAAAAGCACCAGAAAAGTAAAGCTCGGTAGTAATTTCCCTAAATACTGTTAAGTATAATTTCTTCTGAAAGAAGAGCAGTATGAAGTCCCAATATAATGGAGCCCAGGGTTCCTAAACTTTAAAAGAATTTTTCAATATAAAAATAAAAGCCGAGTCCAGCCTCTCCAGTCTTTATAGATTACACATTTGTCTAACTATATTAAAAAAAAATAATTTTGTCCAGCCTATCTATTTACACAGTTTTTATTTTTCACTGAAATGAACCCACTTTTTCTAACCAGCCAAATTGCTGTAAACCTTGAATGTCAGCATAAAGTCTGCTATAGTAAATATCCATTGTTTTACAAAAGTATTATCTATTAATAGTATGAAGATTATCGTACCTAAATTTATGGTGGAGCACATTTACTAAGGGTCAAAGTGAATTTTCGAATAAAATTAGAATTTAAAAAATTTGAATGTCAAAGTAATTTTGAATAGCCCAAGATTCGATTTGAATTGAAATAATTTGAACATTTGGGGGCAGATTTATCAAGGGAATTTGAGGGTTAAAAAACCCTCGAAATCGCCCATCAAATTTTGGCCGAATTTAAAAAGGATTTTACCGCAATCGAATGATCAAATTGTTCTAACTGAACAATTTTTTTTTTCGATGTAAAAAACTTAGAAAAACCCTATGGGAGCTTCCCATAGGGTTTAATAGCAATTTGGTAGGTTTAATCTGGCGAGCTAGGCAGTCGA
The DNA here is from genome assembly GCA_024363595.1 of Xenopus borealis. NCBI lineage: Eukaryota > Metazoa > Chordata > Amphibia > Anura > Pipidae > Xenopus > Xenopus borealis. Next base: position 81,670,031 of record CM044444.1, read on the forward strand.
ATAAAAATTTAAAGGGCAAGTTATTCGACTGACGAATATTTGAATTTTCGAACAGAATTTTATTCAAATTATTCAAATCATTCGATTCAATCGAATTTTCAAAATTCGATGGTCGAAGTGGTATTAAAAAATATTCGAAAATTCTAATCTCTTTGAAAATTTTATCGAATTTCTAATTATTCCTGTGAATTTAGTAAATCTACCCCTTTAAGTACTGTCACTGTGCCATTGTAGCATACGTTGACATCTAATTTCTGGGATCAAGCTAAATTTCTGCTTCCTCCTATCCTTTTCTCAGCTTGCCCTGAAGGAACTTTTGGACAGAATTGTAGCCTCAAGTGTAACTGTAAGAATGGAGCCACCTGTGACCCTATCACTGGCAAATGCCGCTGTCCACAAGGAGTCACTGGAGAATACTGTGAGGATGGTGAGTTAAATTTTTGGTGTAGTTGGGTCTTTTTTGTATTGTGTATATCTGTTACTGCAAGACCAAATGGTATGAGTATTACTTGTTTAGGCTGCCCAAAAGGATATTATGGAAAGACTTGCAAGAAAAAATGTAACTGCGCCAGCAAAGGTCGCTGCCATCGTATCCATGGGGCTTGTTTGTGTGACCCCGGGCTCTATGGACGTTACTGCCATTTAGGTGAGAAAAAAAAAATCTTCAATTTTTCACTTTTTTTTTATTTGTTTAATGGCAATTATAAGACTTACGTGTTATATACTAAGGGTTATTTACTAAACTCCAAATACAAAAATCATGAAAAATTTGCGATTTTTTTATTTTTTTATAAAAGCAGACTTTTAAAAAAAAATCACAAATTTTTCGGAATTTATTAAACCCTGAGGATGGAAAAGTCAGAATCTGAAAATTCTGCATCTCAGACCTTTCGAAGTTCCATGTAAGTCAATGGGAGAAGTCCCAATGAATTTTTGATGTGCCCTGGGTTTTGTGAATATCCCAAAGTTTTTGGTTGAAAATAGCAAAAATATTGTGTGATTTGTGAAAAAAAAATTTTTTTTAAATCCCCCCCGCCAGGCCACCCACACCGCGGGGAAGCACCTGGTTTGAGCAGTCATGTTGGGGCACACATATGTGCATAATGAGTGAATAGTGCATCATTATGCTCATGCACGGGATGTCAGAAGCACACAATTTGTATGCACTCTGACCAACATGGCCGCTCGCACCAGGAGCTCCCAAACCAAAGTTAGCCTGTAACTTTGGTTGGGGTTAGGTGCCCTTTAATTTACTTTTCTTCCACCTCATGGTTATTTTTCTTTTACTAGCCTGTCCAAAGTGGACATATGGACCTGGCTGCTCAGCCGAATGCCAATGTGTGCCAAAAAACACCCTGGAGTGTGATAAAAAGGAAGGCCTTTGCACTTGTAAACTTGGTTTCCATGGGGAAAACTGTCAGAAAAGTAGGTTTTCTACTATTCACTTCATGACTTTATATATTCAGAAATGTTTTCAGTGTGAAGTTCATGTACTGTGTTGGATTAACACATTAGGAATCATTGCAGTCCAGTTTCCATAAACATATGTAATGCTAATTTGGGCTATATTAGGACTAAAAGATGTCCAGCTAAAGCAAAAGAGCCAGGGTTATACTTGACTCTAACAAAAAAGACTGGGCCTTCACTATGTGAAGATAGCAAGTAATGAGGAATATCCACGAATCGACAGAGGCAAGGTATTTGTAGATGGTAAAGTGCCAGGACAGTTAAGCACCATGTGGACGCAGCTAGGGAAGTTTAAGGTACACCTCTAGGCTGGAATATGGCTGAATTGCTTTTCTTTAGGCAAACTCAGAGCCTAGGGGAGAGTTACTCCCTACTATAATCCTTGTAGGAACTCATTCTATTTAACCTTTCTGTCTCCGTTTCCAAGAAAGTGCTATGAAAGGAGATAAGCCTTATTCACATTGTCCCTGCTCCCCAACTTTCACTAGAGGTACAGGTACCTCTAGGGTAGCATATCTGCCCAGCAACTATGGGGATAAGTAAAGCTGGCCATACACGGGCAGATAAATCTGCCGATATCGGTATTCTCGACCGATATCTGGACACAATATCGATTGGGAAGGTCGGATTTTAAAAAGGAACTTTATAACTTCTGCCATACTATTTCAAGGTTCACTGGATCATTGGGTTTCAGTGCCTTCCACTGTTTCTGGGTTGAAGGCTAATCTAGAATCAATGGTGAGCCTGAGATTGGCCATTATATTCCCAATATTGGCTACTAGTTTATTAATAATAGTTTTGTTACGCAGACACAAAAACATATCAGAGGACTTCCTACTGCTGATTGTATGCAATGAGTAATTCATGGTACAAGTTCTTAGAGGCAAGTTGCTGCATTTTCTTTCAGGTCTTTTGACTTTATAAATAGCATCTGTTTCTCTGCCTTTGGAAAATGCCCCTTCGTTGAAGGCACTTATGAAGGAGATCATGTCCATTCTGATCTAGATCTGTTTGGATCATTCCGACACTGGATTATCACTGTAAACTGTAAATGTAACCTCAAGCTTGTTCTCTCTTGAATATCTTCATTTATTATAGAATGTGACGTGGGATTTTACGGAATTGGTTGCAAGAGCAAATGTAGCTGCCCACATGGTGTACTCTGTGACCACACAAATGGGAAATGCCAGAAACAATGCCCAGAAGGATACCAGGGGGATAACTGTGACCAAGGTAACATTCCACCGCTACCCCAAGTACATGCCCACTCCTACTGCTAAATTCTCTTCTCCAATGTCATACTTTCTAAATGTAGTTATTTCTATAATATCAAATCATCTACCAGTAGTTATTTGTCCCTAGATTTGTTCTTTCAAACCTTTTGCTCTATTTTATCAGTTTTACAGTGTGAAACAGGTATCCATGTTAAAATTATGGGTTTAAAACATCATTGCTGCTTGTTATTTTTCTCCAAATATGGTTTTATTTTATCTTTAAATTTATGTATTACTCTCATTCTCTAAAACTGCATTATACAGTATATTGCATTATACAGTATATACTGTCTTACAATTATATGGCCATTGTTGCTCCTAGTGATGGGCGAATTTGTCCCGTTTCGCATCACCGAAAAATGTGAAAATTTCCCGCGAAGTTTGCGAAACATCAAAAAATCCGCGAAACAGCGTCTCGTTTTTGGGCGCCAGCATCTGATTTTTTTTTTATGCTGGTGAATTTTCACCCGTGAATGATTTGCGAATGTAAAAATGCGGGAATTCGCGCCTGGCGAATAAATTCGCCCCCATCACTAGTTGCACCTATTTGGAAACTTGTACTTGATAATAAACTTGTACTTAAATAAATGAATGTTTTTCTGTTATTTTTACTATGAGTAGAATGCCCAGAAGGAACATTTGGACTGAGCTGTTTAAAGACTTGTGCATGTGGAGGTGCACCTTGTAATCACGTCTCAGGGATGTGCATTTGCCCTGCTGGAAAAATTGGGTTAGACTGCGCAATAGGTGAGACATTCAGTAAAGCAATGGAAATGATCTGAATCTACTACATTGCATTGAAGTATTCTATTGTCACTCTTTTATTCAGTAGGATATTTTAAAGGGGTGGATGTATAACTTATAGTATAAAAGTATACTGCAAATCAAGATGCCCAAATAGCGTGCCTGGGCACAGGTGGAGCGGAAGGGGCCCATGACTGAGGGGAGAGTAGTGAAATGGTTAAAAGGGGAGTGGGTTATGGGAGTACAGTGGGGAGGAAAGAAAGAGATAGGGGCAGGGCTTAAGTAATAAGTAATAGGTGGGAAAGGCGGGAAGGCACTTACCTGGTGGTTGCAGGAGTAATAACGTCCCTCCCACCCGCCCTTGAGAATATAATGGTAATATTATGTCGCAGCAGTGGCCTAATGGGGGCTGCCCGACTGGGTAGCCAAAAAGGGAGCTGGGAGGTAATGTAAGGGTTGAATAGGCCTGGGGCAAGGCTCAGGGGACAAGGAGGCACCGTAAGGAAGGAAACAGGTGATGGAGCCTTAGCCTTAGGATAGTTAAGGGGTTTGGACTAAGTAAGGTTTGGGAAGTTACTACAAACATGTTTAAATGTATGTGCAGCCTTAAGTGGCTATTGTTTCACAGGATGTTAAAATGGTTATGTAACAGTATTGTAATGGTATGGTTTAACAGTAAATTAAGTATGAGTCAAATTAAAGGTTATTTTAATAAATAAGCTGCGGCCTTTTCACCAAAGTTATTGTGTGGAGTTTATTTGGGGGGGGTATTGGGGCAATGTAACTGAATCGAAGCATACTCTAGTCATGACTTTCTATTTTTATATATTTCCCTTGGTTATGACTTTATTAAATTAGTTTATGCATTTCCCACCAGCAACATCAGAAAAACACCAGTGACCAGAGCTGGGCCACACCGAGCAGGCACCCTAGGCAACCTGGTCAGCCATGGCGCCGGCTGAAAGCGCACTGAGGGCCGCAGAAGTGACAATCGGTGCATGCTTGTTGGCGGTCGGACATGGGGTAGGTGACAGAGCAGGTACGTGCCTGGTGCCCAGCTTTGAGCCCTGGGCACGTGCCTACTCTGCCTGCCCCTTGGCCCAGCCCTGCCAGTGACTGATAAAATTGTACCAGTCTCTCTGCTACAGACTTTAGTAATCTTCAGGAGCATGAGCAATAGGGGCTAACTCTGCTGCACCCATGAAATGTGTTGGCTAATATATAAACCAGTTTATAGAGTTTGCTGGTTTACTGAATCGCTACTAGGGGGCTACTAAAGGATTTCACAAGAATCCAATGAATTCTTAAAGGTATAGTTCAGTGTAAAAATAAAAACTGGATAAATATATAGGCTGTGCAAAATAAAAAATGTTTCCAATATAGTTAGTCAGGGAAAAATACAAACTATAAAGGCTGGAGTGACTGGATGTCTAATATAATAGCCAGAATCCAACTTCCTGCTTTTCAGCTCTTTAACTCTGAGTTACTCAGCGACTTGAAGGGGGGCCACATGGGACATAACTGTTCAATTAGTTTGCAATTGATCCTCAACATTCAGCTCAGATTCAAAAGCAACAGTTATGGCCCGTGTGGCCCTCCCTCAAGTCACTGATTGGTTACTGCCTGGTAACCAGGGTAACCAGTCAGTGTAAACCAAGAGAGCTGAAAAGCAGGAAGTTGGATTCTGGCTATTATGTTAGACATCCCCTCACTTCAGCCTTTATAGTTTACATTTTTGGCTAACTAACTATATTAGAAACATTTTTTATTTTGCACTGCCTATCTATTTACCAAGTTTTTATTTTTATACTGAACAATTCCTTTAAGAGTTGCATTTTATAAAAATGGGAAAATGTAAAAACAGCAGCTAAGAAAAAGTGTAATTTGTAGTGTAGCATTTGAAAGCAATGGCCTGCCTTTAGAAGGGTGGAAATTGGGTGGTGGAAATTTGTTCAGGCTATGATTGAAACTATTTGAAATGATATAATTGTAATGCCACAGAAGAATATTGGTCATGCCGTTTACCATGTGTTTCAGTGGTTTCTATTCATTGGGGACCCATTTAACATCTGCATGAGAGATTTTTACCTTTGCAGTGATATGTCGAGATGCTTTTCTGTTTACTGTGATTCCCATAGTTACCTATTAAGCGCATGTTTTTCTTTATGAAGGTTTTGGGGTTTGCCTGATACATAACAGAGCCCACACACCATTGCACTGTTCATCCTTTTATGGTTAATTACTTTGTACTGTATCAAGCTCATTTAGTATAACAAAAACATGGACAGTCAATCAAAAATGGTATCCCCTTTTGTTTAATATGCACAGGAGATGATGTTTCTCCAGGTTTCAGACATGATTTCAGACAATTATCGCTTAAACCAGGGATCCCCAACCTTCTGAACCCATGAGCAACATTCACAAATAAAAGGAGTTGGGGAGCAATGCAAGCATGAAAAATGTTCTTGGGGTGCCAAATAAGTGCTGTTATTGGCCATTTGGGAGCCCAATTTGGATTGTCAACCTACATTGAGGCTGTTTGGCAGTGCACCTGGTTTTTATAACCAGTCCACTGGGAGCAACATCCAAGGGGTTGGATAGCAACATGTTGCTCACGAGCTAATGGTTGGCGACCACTAGCTTAAAGGTATACTGTCATGGGAAAATATGTTTTTTTGCTGCTTCAGTAGACTTCTGCATTGAAATCCATTTTTAAAATGAGCAGACAGGTTTTTTTATATTCAGTTTTGAAATCTGACATGGGGCTAGCCATTTTGTCAATTTTCCAG
>CM044444.1:81691119-81731828 GCA_024363595.1 Xenopus borealis
TTTTTGTTTTGACAAAACTTGTCACTGTTTGTTTAAATCCTGCGAGTGCCATCACCTACATATTGTGTATATATTTATTTATTTATTTATGAAAGCCTCCTTTGGAGGCACTGAGAGGTTAAGCCAACACAGTACAGAAAGTAATTATCTATATAAGCATAAGTAATGGAAGTATTTTTGTTTTTTCTCTAGTTTGTCCTGCTGGTTGGTATGGCCAAGGGTGCCAGATGAGATGTGCCTGTCAGAACAATGGCCAGTGTGACCCAATCTCAGGAAGATGCACATGCCCCCCTGGTTGGACAGGCCATAACTGCAGGAGAGGTAAAATTTACCACCAGTATTGGTCTGTACATATCATATTGTTAATTTTAACTGTAAATAATACAGAGATTCCATGGCTTTGGTTTTCTGAAAAAAAAAAAATGCATGTTTATCAACCATTTATTTCAAAAGCTTGGCCAGGTATTTCTGGCTCCCAAGACCTGCATGCCCATGTGCTCACTTACTCACCTAACTTTACCACTGCCATAAGAACCCACCAAAAAAATAGGAATCCTAGGTGCATAACTCCGATATCTACACATAGTTCCAGCTTCGCTTTATTTTATTGTTTTAATAATAAAAAAAGATTAATTATATCTTAAAGTACCGGTAACATGAAAAATTAAATTGTTTTAAAGTAATGAACATATAATGCAGTGTTGCCCTGCACTAGTAAAACTGCTGTAAAACTACTGCTCCTCTCTTCCCCTGAATCCTTTGTGAATCCAAATCCTAATTTGCACAAGCAAGTTAGGGATGGGATTGGAAAACATTTTTAACTTCCTTGTTTTGTGACAATAATTCATGTGATTTTCCTCTATATGCAAATTGGGATTCTGGTTCGGCCAGGGCAGAAGGATTCGGCCGAATCAGAATCCTGCTGAAAAAGGCCGAATCCTGCACCGAATCCCTAACTGAATCCTGGATTTGGTGAATTACTAAAAAACAATGATTAATTCATATAACAGAACCACTAGATTAAAGAGATTTTAACATTGAAGGAATTTTCAATTTTTTTTTTTTTTAAATTGGATTTTGTTTTGTTTTAACTGAGACAAGAAACATGGATAATAAAGATAGTTAACAGAGTTTCCATTCTCTTCTTCCTCCAATCCAGCATGTGATGCGGGACACTGGGGAACAGACTGCCTCAGCCCGTGTAACTGCAGCAACAGTGATGGAAGCTGTGATTCAGTGACTGGACAGTGCATCTGTGAATCAGGATATATAGGGCTGAATTGTGATAGAAGTAAGTTACTGATCCACTTGTGAGATTTTCATGCAGGTGCATTCCTTCCCATCCAAAGAGATTCAAAGTGAAATCTTAAATTGACTTGGGGGCAGATTTAATAAGGGACGAATTTTCAAGGGCTATTTTCCCTCGGATTCAACCCTTCTACAATTTTTGAATGAAAATTTGATAAAATCGTAGTACAATTCGATGGTTTTTGCCCGCTATTCGATTTCTCGATAAAATCGTACGATCGAAGTTCAATTGTTCGAAAAAAAACATACGAATCGAACGATCGAAGTGTTCGATTGTACGATTGGTATTCGAACATAAAACTTAGAAATGAAGCCTAGGGGGGGTTCCCATAGGCTTATATTGCAATTCGGTAGGTTCAATCTGGCGAAGTAGGCAGTCGAAGAAAATTTTAAAGGGGAAGTACTTCGATCATCGAATGGTCGAATGATCGAATATTCGATCTATTAGATACAATCAAATTTTGCATATTCGATGATCGATGTGGCCAAATTTGCATATTCGATAAAATCGTACGATCGGAATTCGATCGAATTTCGAATCCTTCACACAAATTTTGTAAATGGGCCCCTAAGAGACTAAGATGCAGATTAACTACAGAAATCTCATCCGCAAGGACATTGCCAGGCGTAGACGACAATTCTTTTGTGAACTGACTAATTAACTCTAGCAAAACTTTGCCAGTGCTCGGCGGCTCGACGCAACTTAGTGGATTAGCATAGTGGTAACGAATTTACGCCTGGCGAAGTGCTACCAGTGTGGCCAAGTATTCCCGGCGAAGATTCACCCTTTAGGGAATTTGCCCCTGAGTCTAAAAATACAACCCTGTGTCAATTATTATTAATGCCTAGACCGCCGCCCAGACCAGTCAATCTATTTATTGGCTATTATCTGCCACTTTATTTGCATGAATAGAAATACAAATCAAAGACTGTTACTGTTGAGCTAGGGAGGGATAACATGGAAAGCCGACCTATCATTGGAAGAATACATGCAGCCATAATAGCCGTGTGCAACAGGCAAGGAAGATCCTTAGGGTCAGATTAAGACAGAGCAAAACACGGTTTAAACACATCGTTTTTTCCAAAGATCTGCAAAGGAAAAGTCCTTACTATTAATATATTGGTCTGTAGACAAAGTTTCATTTTTGGAATATGCTGCAATAAGCTTTTACAAAAGATGACTCCGCTAGCTTTTTATAAAAAAGTATTTTTACCTGCTGTGTAGAGCAACTCAGAAGGCCTTTAACAATTATTTTAGATTTTCAGTCTTATTAATTGCAAGTAATCATGAATACATATTAACCAGGACAACTTTGGCATGACACATATAGCCTATAGAATAATGTGAGCGTAGACATACCTCCCAGCGGGACAGTCCCTCTTTTGACAGCGCACCCCACAGTCCAGCATTTGTACTGTAATGTCCCATCTTTCTCTTTGATCTCCTTCACTGAACAGTCAGAAAAAGATACAATGTTTCTAACTTAGGGTAGAACTACATGGCCGATTTTCCGGGGATTCTGCTGGATCTGACGCTGGGCGACAAAACGCCCGCGTCAAGACAGGAAACAATGTACGTAATACAAAAGTCGGAAGCTGTTGCAGTATTCATCCAACACAACACGACTGTTGCATGTAAATGCTGAAAGCTGAAACTGCATCCGACAGTCAACACTGCAACACCATCCAACTTTACATTACTTACCTGGGCAGAATCTCAGCAAAATAGTTCTATCCTTAATTGGCTTTTGGTAGAGAGCCCAGAATAGTTAATTAAGATACTTTTGTAACAGTTTTAGATAAGCATTTCTCTTGGGGAAACTGCTTTCTGTTTCCAAAATGTTCAGAGGTATGCATATGTAATTCTCTTGTATTTGTACAATTCAGTCTGACCATATGTGTATCTCTTGCCATAGAATGTGCCGAGGGCTGGTACGGCTCAGATTGCAGGCACCCATGTCAGTGTGATAATGGTGCAGTTTGTGACCATGTGAGTGGGGCTTGCACTTGTGCAGCAGGGTGGAGAGGAACATTCTGTGAGATACGTAAGTAATTATTCAATTGCAGAAAATACATTTATGGGACCTGTTATCCAGAATGCTTGGGAACTGACTTGGGCAACTTTCAGTCAATTGGATCTCCATACCCTAAATACCCATGAAATAAACCCAACTGAATTGTTTTGCCTCCAGTAGGCCTTATTTACATCTTAGTTGGGATCAACTATAAGGCACCGTCTTATCTTACAGAGAAAAGAGGAAATAACTTTTAAGAATTTTTTATTATTTGCTTAAAAATGGAATCTATGGGAGATGGCCTCCCTGTAATGTGGAGCTTTCTGCATGACCTGCTTCCGGATAACTGACCCCATACCTGCAATATCAATACTGTTTCATCATTTTCATTTATGATATATTTGCATGCAAAAGATATGTGTTTGTCATTAGAGGGAAAAATAAAAAGTTATGCTGAGGGTTGTTCACCTTCCGAACACTTTTCTCAGTTCAGTTGTTTTTTAAATGGTTCACCATAAATAAAGACTTTTTTTCAACTATTTTCCATTGTTTACCATTTTTTCCAAAACCTAAGTTTAACGTTCCTGAAATATATAAGTATTTATGAGACAGGAGTCTGGCAACTCAGTAATTCATGTGCAGACTCTAAACCAGTGATCTCCAACCAGTAGCTTGTGAGCAACATGTTGCTCTCCAACCCCTTGGATGTTGCTCCCAGTGGCCTCAAAGCAGGTGATTATTTTTGAATTCCAGGCTTGGAGGCAAGTTTTGGTGATATAAAAACCAGGTGCTCTGCCAAACAGAGCCTCAATGTAGGTTGACAATCCACATAGGGGCTACCAAATGGCCAATCACAGCACTTATTTGGCACCCCAAGAACATTTTTCATGCTAGTGTTGCTCCCCAACTCCTTTTACTTTTGAATGTTGCTCACAAGTTCAAAAGGTTGGGGATCCCTGCTCTAAACTCTTACATTTGCAAATTTTTCAACATTTAGTTGAACATTTCTCAGCAGCATCTTTGCTGGAGTATTGGCAACTATCAATTCTAACAACTGCCTTTAATGACACCTAAGGATTAGTGATCTGTGGGCCGGCCAGATACCTGCAGGACCCACGGGTCGGGCGGGTCCGGACCTTACAATAGCTTCTTCCAACTTCCGGGTTCAACTTTTATAGTCAGGCACCTGCCCCTCCCCCTTTGTGATGTAATCGGTGGGCGGGCTTATAAAAGGAAGACGGAAGTCAGGCTTGGGCAGGGCGCAGGTGGAGGGATTGCGGGTATTGGGCGGGTGTGGGTCGGGGGTCAGGGATTCTACCCAGCAGAGCCATATATAAGAAATGCATCAACTAAAAGTATCAATTTGGAACAGATTACATTGTCGGCAACCCCCCAATCCCAGAACTGCTTTAGAAGGTGAAAACATTAAACATTACATTTCAATATTAGAAAAACAGTCACACATAGAAAATAGAAAGTCATTGGAAAAAGTCTTGATTTCTGGTGAACAATCTGAAACCAACTGAACTAAAAAAGATGTTGGAAGGTGAACAACCCCTTTAAGATTGCTTCCTGTACTAATACTATACTAGTTTTTAGCAAAGGGTCAATCTGGGGCTTTTCGCTTTGCTGAATTTTTCCTGAATTTCATGAGAAATTCGCAAAATGGCGAAAAATTTGCGAAAAGCAGACAGTGTCTCTTTTTGGACTCCAGCGAATTTTCACCTGGCAAATTTTTTCATGTGTTTTGCCAATTTATTTGCCGGCGGTGATTTCCCCCCGAATTTGCACCAGGCGAATACATTTGGAAAATGTGGTTAAAAAAATGCAGCCTTTTGAGAGGTAAGTTAAGGTAAACAAATTCACTGTTGACATTCCAAAAATGTCAATCTAATGGAAAGGCAAAATGCCTCAGTAGAATGTTTATGCCATGGAAATGATACCCTGTGTCTCCGATATTGTATATATATATTATAAGATGGTGTGCATTAATCACATAGAGCAAATAGTCATGAGATGCTTAGAAATCCTCTTGGCTGCCTTCCATACAACCAAAGGCCATGTTATGTGGAAGGGAACCCCCCAGATAAAAGTCATGCTCAGTGCTAGTAAAAGTAAGCAAATCATTTTCTTTATGTTGAAATGTATGACAGTGCCTATGTTTCAGTGGGAAACACTGGGAAAGCAAATGAGAGTAGCAAGTCAGATAAACTGCATTGCAATGGAAGCACAGCATTTTTATTGTATGACTCCTTCCATCTCTTGATAATCTACAACTCCCAAAACTGGCTGAAAGTCTTCATCTCTTATGGGATGCTGGTTGGCTAATTCTAGGGCTATTGTGCAGGGCCGGATTTACATAGTGGACACCCCTAGGCCCGCTGTCGCTTGTCTCCCTTTTATTTGCTCAAATTTTCATCATCGGGACAGTGGCACATGGGAAATTTTAATTTCTGAACCAATGAGTTGGTTGTGGTTGGGCAGCACACCGCCCCCTAAAATCCTGCCGCCGTAGGCCCGAGTCTTGGTGGCCTCTCCACAAATCTGGGCTGCTAATGTGTAATTCTTTGTAAAATGTTAATTTTAAATCTAATTGCTTTAAATAAAATATCATCATGTATTAATATTCCGAGCCATTCTCCTTGTCATATTGCTTCTATATTAAAGGACAAGGAAAGATCAAATAAAATAGTAGACTAGAAATGGTGTACATGATGTTTTGTGCTTGTGTACCAGCCCAAGGCAACCACGGCCCTTTAGCAGCAGAGATCTGTGTCTCCAAATATGACCAGTAGTAGTGATGGGAGAATTTATTCGCCAGGCTCGAATTTGCGGCAAATTCCTGCGATTCGCCACAGGTGAATAAATTTACAAAGCGCCGTTGAAAATTTTCCTGTGGAAAATTCGCTGGTGTAAAAAAAAACGAGACGCACATAAAAAAGCTTGACGCGTGACGAAAGCGACGCGCGTCAACAACATGATGCGACTTGTTTCGCCAATTTTTCTGTGAAGCGAAACGGGATAGATTCGCCCATCACTAGCCCCAGTAGCTCCCCATCTTCTTTTCTGCTGATTCACTGATTCACATGCTCTGTGCTGCTGTCACTTACTGAGCTTAGGGACCCACTCACAATATACAGTACACATAGAATAGAAATGTCACAATTAGGGTTGCCACCTTTTCTTGAAAATAATAACGGCCTTCCTATATATTTATCTTTATTTCCTATTAATAACATTGGGATCAACCATCAAAAATACCGGTAAAATACCGGCCAGGTGGCGACCCTAGTCACAATATAAGGCTGATTAATACAGATAATTACTACATGGCAGCACAGAAACCAGTGCAACTAGCATCAGAATTTAATAATCAGCCCTGTAGCATCAGCTTATATTACAGACAAACCTCATTTTCTGCTTGAGAATTTGCAACAACCCCTAAGCTTAGCTTCTCAACAGCTGCTCAGAGCCCACTGAGCATGTGAGTGTCACAGACACTTTCCAAGATGGTGACCCCCTGTGACAAGTTTTAAGTCCTGGATCATTGCTGCTATTGACAAGCTGGAACTTTTGGCTGGTGCAATAAATTCAATATATGTGGCATTTTTAGATTCATTTTTAAGGTTTAGTTCTCCTTTAAGTAGTCAATATTCAATATATTTTCACATCTCTTCAGCATGCCCTGATGGCTTCTATGGCACAGACTGTACAAACCGCTGCCAGTGCTCCAATGGGGCCCCGTGTGATCAAGTGTCAGGATCTTGCACTTGTCTTTCCGGTTGGACTGGCACTACATGCAGCCAGAGTAAGTAATATTTAGCCTATGGTCGCTAAACTGGGGCTTTACTGTTATCTATCATGCATCATTTTATTGTATGCACAGTGCATTCCACCTGCTATATCCCTCTCATCCTGCACTGTATTTTGCAGCCTTTCTATTCCTCATGTTAACTGTACAGGTATGGGATCCGCTATCTGAAAACCTGCTATTCAGAAAGCTCAGAATTACTGGATGCCTATCTCCCATAGACTCCATTTCATCCAAATAACCCACATTTTTCAGAATGATTTTTTTTTTCTCTGTAATAATAAAATAGTACCTTGTAGGGATGGGCTGAAGTTTTTTGCCTTATTTTGGCGCTGAAACGACGCCCAGAGACTTGAATGGCATTGTGCGTCAAAATAATTTGACTTTAATGAGCGTCTGTGATTTTTTTTTCCGGAGGGGAATTTTTGGCGAAGTGAAACGGCTCCAAATCGCCCATCCCGAGTACCTCGTACTTTTTCCAAACTAAGATCTAATTAATCCTTATTGGAAACAAAACATTTATTTAATGTTTAAATGATTTTCTAGTATAAAAAAACAAATTACGGAAAGATCCATTATGTGGAAGCCCCGGGTCCCAATCATTGTGAATGACAGGTCCCATTCCTGTATTAATATATTCGTTCATTCTTCTAAGGCTGCTCTAAGGAGTTCAGTTGTGCAGCACATGTGACTAGATGAATCAAGGGGTACAAATGGCGATATTCAGACTTTTAATATAGTTTTGAATAAAGATTTTTATGCACTACTTTTTGTGGCCCTTATAGGATGTATACATTATATCTTGATTTGGATCAAATACAAGGATCTGTTTTTTTTTTTATTACAGAGAAAAAGGAAATATTTTTTTAAACTTTAGTTTATTTGATTATAATAGAGTCTATGGGAGACAGAGTTTCTGAAATTCTGAGCTTTCTAGATAATGGGTTTCTGGATTACAGATCCCATACCTGTATGTTTTGGGGGACAGACAAATGTCCATTCTGAACAGAAATATAAATGAATTTGGCTCTTCAGGCCCCAATATTGTCTCCCTTTTCATTCAAACCACTACCTGGTTGCAAAGGGTTAGTTGGGATTATCTTGGTTTGGATCAATACTAGGATCTGTTTTTTTTATTACAGAGAAAAAGGGAAATACTTAATTTTATTTATTTATAATTTTTTTTAAACTTTAGATTATTTTAATATCATGGAGTCTTTCTGTAATTTGGAGCTTTCTAGATAGCACATTTCTGGATAACGTATCCCATACCTATATAGGTTTTTTTTTTGGCATAGAATGTCATGTCCATTCTGGACAGAAACATAAATGATTGTGGCTCATCAAGCCCCCGAATTGTTTTCCAGTCTTTCATTCAAACCACTACTTGGTTTATTTGGACCCTTGCAACAAGCTATAATAAAGGACCCCTTTACTGTAGGGGCAGATTTATCATTGGTCGAATTTCAAATAAAAAAAATTTTGAAATTCGACCATATGAATAAATCAAATTCGAAGGATTTTACCGCAATTCGAACGATCGATCAAAAAAAAAAAAAAAATTCAATCAATTGTTCAAATTGATCGATTCGAACTATTTAATCTATCGATTTTTTTTATCAATCAATTCGGTAGCTTGATTCTGGCGAAGTAGGTGGTCGAATAAAAATTTAAAGGGGAAGTTATTCGTCCATCGAATATTCGAATAAAATTTTATTCGTGTATTCCTATTATTAGATTTCGAATATTCGATGGTTGAATTTGCCTAATTTGCAAAATCGAAGATTTTAATTAAAATTCGATCCAACTTCGAATCATTCATGTCATTTTTGTAAATCTGCCCCTAAGTATTCACCAAGTATACTGGGTTTGGGAGATAAACAAAAAAACTAATTAGCAGCAGGATATTTACTTGTTAACATTCAATAAAATGAAATCCTCTAGCAATAACACTAATAAACTAATGCATTGCACAGATGCCTTTTCCCTTCAATATCGGTAATTAGCATTGATTTTGTGCTGGTTATGTGTAGTTATAGCCATTAGTAGTGATGGGTGAATCTGGGGCGTTTAGATTCGCAAAAAAATTTGCAAAACGCAGCCGTTTTGGATGCAGGCGTCCGTTTTGGACACCAGCGTGGAAAAAACGGATGCCCGCGTCCAAAAGGAGACCCTGGCAAATTTTCGTCAGGTGAAATTTAACTGGCGTTTCGTGAATTTATTCGCCCATCACTAGCCATTAACCAACATCACAAAACATCCACCAAGAAGTGCAAAACAATTACATTGCATTGACTGAGTTGAAACTGGAGTTATTAAAGATTGTTGTTGTGTGTCCCCTGTGCTGTGTACTAATACTGCGCCCATTGTTCAACTTTGTATTTTCTTAAAACCTGCCCAGAATGTGAAGAGAACAGATATGGAAATAACTGCGAGGAAACTTGTAAGTGCTTTAATGGAGCCTCATGCAACCATATCAGTGGGGAGTGTATGTGCAGCCCTGGTTGGACAGGAATCTCATGCAGGCAAGGTAAAGTAAGAAGAAAGATTCTGGTTTTTTGCTTTGACATTCCCTGCTGGGTTAAGAACTGACACTTTTATGGAACGCTGTGCATATAGATGACAGAATATTGGCCACTGGCTTGGTTTGGCTCCTTGGGGGAGATTTTCAAAATGAAGAAAACATGTAGAATGAACTGAGATGCACAATATTGATCCAAAAACCAGTTATCTTTTCTTGGCTACATGCTATTTTAATAGCACGTTTTTTGTTTTTTTTTTATTCTCTTCTGCTAGAATTGCCCTGAAGGAGGAAGCAATCAATTGTTTTATATAAATACAAAAATATAATGGAAGCTTAAAGAGATACGGTCCTTTATACCTATTTCAAAATGCATCAGTTAATAGAGCTGCTCCAGCAAAATTCTGCACTGAAATCCATTTCTCAAAAGAGAAAACAGATTTTTTTTATATTTAATTTTGAAATCTGACATGGAGCTAGACATATTGTCAATTTCCCAGCTGCCCCCAGTCATGTGACTTGTGCTCTGATAAACTTCAATCACTCTTTACTGCTGTACTGCAAGTTGGAGTGATATCACCCCCTCCCTTTCCCTCCCAGCAGCCTAACAACAGAACAATGGGAAGGTAACCAGATAACTGTTGTGTTTGGTAGCCGAGGATGAGGAGTGTATAACAGTGCTTTATTAGCAGGTCATGCAGCCATTACATAACAGCAGTAAGTCTTACTTTCACTTTCAAGTTGTACAGAAAGTCCTATGTATGCACAGTGCCACCTGCAGGCCATTTGTATAAACACCACAATAACAGCTCCCTAACACAAGATAACAGCTGTCTGGTAGACCTAAGAACAACACTCAATAGTAAAAACCCATGTCCCACTGCGACTCCTTCAGTTACACTGAGAAGGAAAAACAACAGCCTGCTAGAAAGTAATTACTTCCTAAAGTGCTGGCACAAGTCACATGACATGGGGCAGCTTGGAAATTGACAATATGTCTAGCCCCATGTCAGATTTCAAAATTAAATATAAAAAAATCTTTTGAAAAATGGATTTGAGTGCAGAATTCTGCTGGAGCAGCACTATTAACTGACGCGCTTTGAAAAAAAAACATGTTTTCCCATGACAGTATCCGTTTAATACAAAGTGAATAGTTGCAGCTAATTCATAGGGGATTTCCAAATTCTATTTTTAAATGCATCACTACAGATGTCTTTGCAAAAATGAAGCCTTACAGTTATGTTTAGGAATTGGGATCATAAATAGCTGAAAATAAAACAATGAAACAAATTTTAAACAAATAGTGATGTGGATAAAATATGAAGCAATTGAAATACACTGGGTTCCTATAAATGCTCTTCCTGTCTTCCCTATGCCTAAACTGCACTGGGATCCAGTTAAAGGGATTGTTCATCCTTAATTGAACTTTTAGTATGATGTAGAGCGCTATATTCCAAGACAACTTGCAACTGGTTTTCATTTTTTATTATTTGTGGGTTTGAGTTATTTAGCTTTTTATTTAGCAGCACTCCAGTTTGCAATTTCAGCAATGCAGTTGCTTGAGGCCAAATTACCCCCAACAACCCTTCAGATTTAGATAAGAGACTTTGAATAGAAGACATCCTGAACAGAGGTAGTATAGTAGTATAGTAGTATAAAGTAGCAATACCAATACATGTTTAGCCTTACAGAGCATTTGTTCTTTAGATGGTGTCAGTGACCCGCATTTGAAAGCTGCAAAAGAGTCAGAAGAAGAAGAAATTATTCAAAAAATAACCAATGAAGACCAATTGAAAAGTTCCTTTGAATTGGCCCTTATAGGAGTTATACACAACATTTCTATTTTAGAGAAGGGCTATGGGACCTATTTGGGACCGGTTATCCAGAATGCTTCGGACCTGGGGCTTCCTGAATGATGGCTCCTTCTGTAATTTGGATCTTCTTACCTTAAATCTACTAGAAAGTCATTTAAATATTAAATAAACCAAATAAGTTGACTTTGCTTCTAATAAGGATTCATTATATCTTAGTTGGGATCAAGCACAAGGAACAGTTTTTTTTTATTTTAGAGAAAAATGAAATAATTTTTTAAAATTTGTATTATTTGATTATAATGGAGTCTATGGAAGATGTTGTTTCTGTCATTCGGAGCTTTCTTGATAATGAGTTTCCGGATAACGGATCCAATACCTGTACTGCAAACTGGAGAGCACCTGAATAAAAAACTAGTAAAAAGTTAGGGGCATTTGCCCAGGGTACCAGGTAGGCTGGGAGGAAGAGGGAGGGGGTCTAGGTATGTTTGGGGGTAGGGTTTTTTAAGGTTTGAATTCTCCTTTACGTACACTGGACTACCTTGATAAATACTTTTGAAGGGGTCTTTATTTTTAAAACAAATGATTTGTCATTTTTGCAGCATGCCCGGATGGCTATTATGGTTTGAATTGCCTTCAACAGTGTATCTGCAGAAATGGAGGAAAATGTGACCATGTCATGGGTCGGTGTAGTTGCCAGAAAGGTTGGACAGGATTGGCTTGTGAAATAGGTAAGGTTTACTTGGCGGTATATAATATGACGATAGCTATCAATTGAATGAATGACGACACTGAAGATGCTTAGATGCTTTTCAACTGTATAAAGACATAGAAGATCCAGTTGTGGCTAAGTCTATCATTTTATGGTGGGAAGTTATATACATTGGGAGATGGCAGTGTAAAATGAACAGGGATTAGGTAAATTTATACTGACCTTATATACAATTATTTATTTTTTTCCCAAAATATACCATGGGCCAGCTAAGAGGAGGGGTCAATGCAGAATTCATAGGGGTGGTGGAGGTAGTGAAATGTTTTTGGTGTCCAAGAGTAATTGCCTAACAGAATGGGAAATATTGTATGTATAACTTACCAATTGTATAATGTCCATTCAACTGTAATAACCCTCATTATTCATTCATATTGCCCACTAATGACAGTGCCACCCTTCCCAAAACATCAATTAAGCACTGAAATTAGCAGGTAGCTGTTTAAACCAGAGAAACATTTTGTAGTAAACAGATTATTACATTCTTCCAGAGTGTACACCAGGAACATATGGGGATGGCTGCCTACAGAACTGCACTTGCCAAAATGGAGGAGTTTGTGAGCGGGAGACAGGGCGTTGCATGTGCCGTGCAGGCTGGACTGGGGAGTTATGTCAAACAGGTAAGAGGATGTGGGGAGAAGAGATGTACTACCTATGATCATGCATGCTCTTCACATAAACACATTTTATAGCTCCTAGCACTGTCCCACTTCCACTAGATATCATGGGGAGGCCCATATATCTGAATTTATCTCAATATTTTCTGAAAACTACTCCAACCAAATCCAAAAGGGGCTCCCCCTTTATTTATCAATATACTTTCCCGAAAATTTTCTGTGTGGGGAAAAAAAACACAAAAGAATCGTGAAAAAAATGAATTGTACTAATTTTTCCAGTTTTCCACCAACAAAACTACAAAATGTTAGATGTTACAAAAAGCAGATCAAGATATCTTTGGGACTTCTACCATTGACTTATTAACAGGTCTGAGATGCCAGATTTTCGGATATTGACATTTTCCATCCATGGGGTATAATAAATCGGGGTCGTTTCTACTAAAAATTCGGATTTTATAGTAAAAAAAATAACTTTTTCAGGTTTTTGGAAATCAGACTTTAATAAATAACTCCCTAAGTGTTATGCTCATGAAACATTTGCTGATTATTGGCTTTAGGATATCTGCAGGCTTACAATTAGCTATCTAAGGCTTTAGCCTTTTATTTTTTGGATTTTCCACCAAAAAAAACCCTAGATTTTTTTCATATCTTTGCCTGAAAACAAAAAAATCTTCGGATTATTGCACAAAACCCAGTGCAGATCAAGATATCTTTGGGACTTCTACCACTGACTTATTAACAGGTCTGAGATGCCGGATTTTCGGATATTGACGGTGAATAGATTCGGTAGGCACGAATTTGCAGCGAATTTTTGCATTTCGCTGCAAACAAATAAATTCACAAAACTGCAGCAAAAAAAAATTTGTCACCCACAACAATTTTGCCGCCTGCAACTATTCTGATGCACATCTAAATTATTCTGACGCCCATTGACTGTAATGCATTTGGACAAAATAGGTGTGCGTCAAATTGTCATGAGCGTCGACATAGTTGCCCGCATTCCTAACGTTTCTCCTACACAATATTTTTTGATCCTGCTTCATTAATCTCCGACTGTACAGCACGGCATATGAAGAATTCAAAGTGCTGAATGGTCTTATTATCTAGTTTGGCTTTTTTCCTTGGTGCATGTTCTGTTTACTGAATCTCTTTCCTGCTTATAATAAAATTCATAAAAGCCAATTAGACATCCCTGTTTTGGAAAGATGCAGTCGATCGGGTTTCCAAAACTCTGTCCAGCA
This sequence comes from Xenopus borealis, assembly GCA_024363595.1. Taxonomy (NCBI): domain Eukaryota; kingdom Metazoa; phylum Chordata; class Amphibia; order Anura; family Pipidae; genus Xenopus; species Xenopus borealis. Next base: position 81,705,213 of record CM044444.1, read on the forward strand.
GCTCATACCTCTATCATTTGCCAGATGGCAGTTATACTGAGTGGATTTTGAGAGTTCAGGACAAAGGCTGAAATGAGTCTACTGTGACTGCTAATCATTTTAACTTCTGCTTTTGACCTGATGCCGCTGAGCTTTAAACAGTAACATCAAAAAATTTAAGTGTTTCAAAGGAATAGTTCAGTGTAAAAATAAAAACTGCGTTAATAGATAGGCTGTTCAAAAAGGAAAAATGTTTCTAATATAGTGTTTTTATTATCTGATAAAAACTTGGGTTTCACTGGTTACAAAAAAAATTTTTTATATTAAAAAATATCCTGTGACTTATCAGGCACTCAAGGATTAATGTGGAAAACCTTGTTTGTGAAATAATTTTCTGCAATATTCACTAAATGGTTCTCCCGCTGTTTCCCAGGTTTATGTTTCTGACAAAAACAGTTGTTACTTATTTCCCATTTACCACCATTAAATTGCATACACCAGTAACCTTTAGGGCTCTTACACAAAAGCGTTTTTTAAATGCGCTCCCCTGCGTTCGGTTTTTCTATAGATGCACTCAAAGCTTTTCAATGGGGCTGTACTCACACGAACGCATTTAGACGCCAAACGCAGGTTCAGACGCAACATGCTGCATTTTTCCTGCGTTTGGCGCCTACATGCGTTCCTGTGAGTACAGCCCCACTGAAAAGTATTGAGTGCGTCTATACCTGCACTCCCCTGCGGCTGAACGCAGCAAAACAGAACGCAGGGGAGCGCAGGTAAAAACGCTTGTGTGTAAGAGCCCTTATATTCGAGTTTACCCAATTGAAACTTTGTTGCAAGTAAAAACACACACCTTGATAGGTTAGTTTATTTACAATGTTTCACCAAAAAAACTGGATTAATCAATTGTAGCACCTTCCGAGTATCATTTTGTTCAGTGCTGAAGAGTTGAAGGTATTTATAATTATATAAAGTGACCAGTGTAATTAATTGTTCTATTTTAAATATAAGGAATTTTCACAATTAATTAAGGATAACAATATAGCCGTATAGTTAATTAATAATTTAAATTAGCTTATCCGTGCAGTTTGTGTAAGTGAATAGTGTGATTTATTTACTTAAAAATTGATTCAATGCGAACAATTAAAAATGCTTTTCATTAATTAAAAGTATTCAATTAATTAACCTCTTCCCAGAATGAACTGAATCAATTTAATTCATTCTTACTAATAATGCAAGAATAAAAAGTGGTTTGTGCAAATGATTATCCCAATTTCTCTCTGTTAAAAGCCCTCAAGGTGACCCTTATGCACAAAATTAAGATTGCAATTGTGGTTTGGAAATTAGTGTATCTTAACCCAGGATTTTCTTATATCTAATAAGAGATTGAGAAGGTGACAATAAACAAGATCCCAAGATCTAACTGATATTATTCTAGGTCCCTAGGAGCAGCACAAAGTTGGAGAAAGGCAGGAACTAAGAGGCTGTGGTCTCAAATTTTTATCTATTCTGTCTGTTGAAGGATCTACTGTAGTTAATCTAAAAAAACGCAAACCTCTTAGCCCTTAGAATAGAAAATAGAAAAGTCAAGGATAGAGATTAGTGATATTAGCGTTCACTCAAGCCCTCCCCACCGTTGGCGAATCTTTTAAAATCAAAGAGTCTGTCAGTGCCTTGACGCACGTTTCGCTTGTCAGCTTTCTCAAAAGGCAATTACACTAATATAGTTAGTTAGCTAAAAATGTAATGTATAAAGGCTGGAGTGACTGGATGTCTAACATAATAGCCACAACACTACTTCCTGATTTGCAGCTCTCTTGGTTTCTACTGATTGGTTACTAGGTATTTTCGTGTCGAAAAAAGGCCAAAAAATTCACCCATCCCTAATCATAACTGTTTGCTTCTGAGCTGAATGTTGAGAATAATTTGCAAACTCTCTGAACAATTATGTCCCATGTGGCTCCCCTTAAAGTCGCTGACTAACTGAGCGTTAGGGAGCTGAAAAGCAAGAAGTAGTATTGTGGCTGTTATTTTAGACTTCCCCTTATTCCAGCCTTTATACATTACATTTTTGGCTAACTAACTATATTAGAAACATTTTTTATTTTGCACAGCCTATCTATTTACCTAGTTTTTATTTTTACACTGAACTGTTCCTTTAAAGTTATAAAAATATAATACAGTGTTGCCCTGCACCGGTAAAACTGCTTTGTTTTCTTCAGAAACATTGCTATTGTTTATATAAATAAGCTGCTGTGTAGCAATGGGGGCAGCCATTTAAAGGAGAAAGCATACCGCCCAACATTTTGGAAAGAAAAAGAGCTACAAAAAAACATGTCTGGCATAAGTATTAACTTGCTATGTTCATTTAACAATATTTGGCAGATTATGAAAGTTTGAACATATTTCTGTGGTTTTTATTTCAGTTATTACAGTTTTGCTTATTAAGATGAATTGTGGTTTAAGCTGTGTATCTAAATTGTCCCAAGGGACCTCCTTATCTATATTGTTACAATTACTTAATTGCTTATCTCAAAAGTGTTATAAAGTATCTTATTTGCACCTGGTGGCTGTTCTGGGCCAAAAGCCAATTAAGTTAGAAACTTTGTTTCTTTTTCTGGCTGTTCAGTGCTGAGAAATTCAAGACTTCCCAGTACAAATGCGGGACTGTGGGTTGAGCTGTCAAAAGTGGGACTGAAAAAGGTATAAGAAAAAGCTCAAATTACACAGCAGATGGAAGATAAGCTCTGTAGAACACAATGGTGTTATCTGTTATCCACTATTTACCCAGTGCCATATAGCCTTTTTTCAGTTTCCACCATTGCTACACACAGCTTGTTTATATGAACTATAGTAGTGTTTCTACTACTGATCCATTCAACCACTGCAGAGGCAACATTACATGACATTTTCATTACTTTAAAATACTTTCATTTTTTGGTGTTACTTTTCCTTGAAAAGAAAAGGATATACACAATATGATAATCACTTAAAAGTAACTTTTGGCTTTCTGTTAGAAAATTACCTTCAACTCTGTCTGAGTATTGCAAAGCCTATTTTTAGAGAGAAGCAGATTCCAGCGGGTTATTAGTATAAATTGCCAGAAGGCATATTATTGTTAGTATTCTGGGAAACCACCTGAGCAAGAGCATACAAACTGGTATATACATAACTGAAAGCGCTGCTTGTATGAGACACTAAAGTTGACGATATACTTTGATGATCTGCTCATTTGGCAAGTGAGCAACACGTGAATGTTTGCCTGATTTGGCCAAATAGAGCCAACAATCTGATTGTGCTGAGGGCCTATGGGGACCTATCAGGAGAAGTCCACAACAATACCCTAATTTTCAAACATGCTGAATAGATATAGTACTGATTTTTGTCCAGGTATTATTGGTCAGGCAGCATATAAAGAGGCCTATAAAACCAGTAACTTTTATCATCCTGTGTTTGAACAGCTTTAAGAAATATATAGTAGACTTGACTGACACTGTTGCAGCAGTTTATAGGGAGTGTCTGGTTTAAAGGAGAAGGAAAGGCTAAAACTAAGTAAGCCGTAACAGAAAGGTCCACCTAAATATACCAGTAACCTTCAAAGTAATGCTGCTCTGAGTCTTTTGTCAAAAGAAACACAGCATTTCTTTCCTTCTAATATATATACATTGCCTTCTGTATCAGACTTCCTGTTTTCAGCTAAAACCTCCTTGCCCTGGGCGTGAGCATGCTCAGTTTTCTCCTCTTCCCCCCACCCCCTTCTCTGCTGTAATCTGAATCAGGCAGGAAGTGATGTCACACCAAGCTAATACTGCAGCTGCTATCCTAAACATAGAACTTCTAGAGCTGTTTACTCAGGTATGGTAAACCATTTTACAGAATATAGTATTCTAGCTTGCAGTATTGCAGCCAATCTATTGGCAATAAAATGCCTCCGTAGCTTTCCTTCTGCTTTAATGACAAGGTGGGTATTTGAAAACATGAAATATATTTAAAATATACTCTCAAGACCAAGGTGCACACATAAGTATTAAATACAGTGCTGATAGTTTTTGCAATCTTATTGCTGAAAAGGAATAATCAGAACATTTGGAATGTGTTGGCTCAACAGCCAAATGTTACAGTTCTTACAGACACGATGTACTACTGTACCCCTTAATTAATCTGCTTACAGACACAGTCTATAAACTCTTCATGACATGGTGTTTATGCTAATCTTTTTATCATGCCATCAGAGTCTTATCACTTCCCCAGGCTTTTCCAAGTTTTAGTTTGTCTCTCAGCTGTGTGATTTGGCTCTCATGGTTCTCTTGGGTTTCTTCTTTGGACATGTAGCACCTTCAGTGCCAGAAATGTCTGCCTTGTATCGGAAGCCTGAAAGATTTACAGCTTGGTCTATAATCGTTGGGAAATGTGTATCCTTTGTAACTTTTCAATACCACAAAGTAGATTGGAGCATTGTGTCTTTACAGCCCCATATTGCACCGGTGATTCTACTAGCCTTACTGGCACAGCAGACAAATGCTGTAGCACTGGGACTATCCAGAATAGTAAATGAGCATTTATCCTAAATATAATACAAAAGCTTTTCATACAGGGTGTGCAGACATAACCATTACTGGCAACCCATTTCACTGGAACAGAATGTTGGTAATCTGCTCACCAGAACCTTCTTATCATGCAGGACTCCAAGATTAAGATGGTTTTTTTTTTAGAATAACTGAGTTATTTATTTGACAAATGCATTTGGAATGCTTAAATACCCTTTGCTGGTCACTTACATTAAGAAAAAAGGGTACAGCGATTACCATAAACACTTCTTACAACAGGGCAAACACACAGTACCTGAAATACATATTTTTGAAGCAAACTGTTTCCTGGGCGCCAATGGTGCAAGCATTGTGGTTTAGGTTATTTGACGCTGTCTCCATTATTTCCATCAATAACTATGCATGCTACTTGCACTAGCTATTTTAGTTTGAACTTGAATGCTTTGCAGGTAGCAAAACCTGCAACTGTCTTGCTCATTGTGTGAAATTATAAAATGATTTATTAGAAAAAGATTTAAAACAGATTTTTTTAAAGCCCATAATGAAAAAATGTAAATAAGAAAAAGAAGACACATTGTGAGTTGTCTGTAGGAAGAATAATACTTTACTAAAATATGTTGGAGAGGGTGTGAAAATAATCCATGTTTTTCCTTTCATGCATTAGCATGTCCTGCTGGAACATTCGGAGTGAAGTGTGCAGAGAGGTGCAGCTGCCGTCATGGAGTTTCTTGTAACCATATTACAGGCATGTGTGATTGCCCGGCTGGATGGAGAGGGAAACACTGTGATAAGTGTAAGTTGTGATCTGTCTATGCTCAAAAGTGGTTGGCAACACCCAGTGTATTCAATATTGGGGTTCATGGGATTCCCCTTTAGCTCTGGCTATTAGTGATGGGCGAATTTAGCGAATAAATTCATGAAACAACAGCGAAAATTCAATGGCATAAAAAAAAACAAGATGGGCGCAGAAAATGACGCAACGCACGTCGAAAACATGAAGCGACTTGTTTCACAAAATTTTTGCCAATTCATGAATTTAATTGGAAATTCGCAAATTTTTCGTTGGAATGGGATAGATTCGCCCATCCCTACTGGCTATGTTTACAGGACAAATAACGAATGAGACATAGGGACCCTTTTGCAGCTGTGAAGTGTAAATGTAAACTTTTTGCACTTTGAGCCCTACAATTTCCTCAGGTCCCTGTGTTCTGTGTGCACCTTTTTTAAATAAGGGGCAGGAGAGGGAGGCACATGGTCAGGCATTGATGACAGGCTGCCTTGAGCCCACTGCACTCTGAACTGACGCCAGATCTCTGAATGGCACAAAAGTTATGACCCTCATGGATAGAGCACTGCGAATGCAGACAGCACTATATTCTTTGTTTCAGCGCTACGAAACAAGTTGGCGCTATAGAAATACATGTTAATAATAGACACAGGTCTCTTCTGCTGCCACAGCAAATCCACAGTTGCAAAAAATGGGTAGATCGCTTATCATAAAACATAAATGACTTGTATTCTTTTTTATTGTCAGTCTGATTAAGACAGGCAATGAAATCATGAGTGCTGATTGGTTCTTTATCTAAATAACAAAAATGATTTCATAAAAGTGCTGCCACTCCCCTCTGTGGCATTTGATGATGGGCCCCATGCATTAAGGAAAATATAGAAATATGGGTGATATTAAAAGGGCTATTTTTCCCTATAGGTATTTATTTTATGGTGGCAGGTGTAGCTCTGCAACAAAGTTACAGTGACCAAAAGTGTAATAAACATCATCTTCTTTCCTAGCTTGTCTCCCTGGGTCCTATGGAGAAAAATGTGTGGAACTTTGCACTTGTCCTCATGGAACAGCATGCAATCACATCACAGGAGAATGTGGGTGCCCACCAGGATTTACAGGCAATGGATGTGACCAAAGTAAGTTGTATTGTCTTTTATGGAATTTTTATGGAAAAGTACACATTACTGGGGAAATACTTCTGCTATTAAGTCCATCGACTTCATCTTACAAATCAGTCTACACATTGATTTACAGTGGGGCAACAATGAGGAATAAAATCCTTCTTGGCCACAAAATGTCAATTATATTACTCCCTAGATCAATTACTTGTGTTTAGCAATGTATATGAGTAATGTTTTCAAAGAAAAATACCTTTTTCAAGCCTCATAAAAAAATGTATTTATTGCTTCCTTTTTGGTGGGCAGCTCCATAATCTGACAAAACTTTCAACAAAAAACTCTTCCTTGTTTCCTCCAGTTTCACACAACTAAGAAACTTTCTAAATACAATCAATTTAACTTTATATATAATTTATTAAATAACCTCTCAGAACTTTCTTTCTCTCCATACAGAAGTCAAAATCAGATATTGATTAAAACTAAAGCTGGCCATAGACGTAAAGATTTTTGAAAGATCCAATAGTTATCGTGAGACCACGATTGTCTCAAAACGATCGTTTAAATGCCTGATGTGTCCATCAACTAAAAAGACCATTTCAGGCGATATTGCAGCAAAACTGAAGTTTCGCAGCCTGCTTGGCCCTGCAAACATAGGTAGATTGCATCGGGACCGATAAAGATTTTCTAACCTGGCCGATCAATCATCAGACCAATGTCGGACGAAAAATCATAAGATGAATGATCGTTTGTATCCCACTAACCGCACAATAATTTGACAGATTGGTCGGACTTCCCTAAGATTGGTCGTTCGGCAGGGAAATATCGTTGCGTCTATGGGGAGCTTTAGTCACATACATTGGTGTTCCTTTTGCCTAGACAATGTATCAGAGCTAACTGTCAGAATAAGTGGCAATGCTGCATGTAGAGAGACATTTGTCCAAGGCAAGGTTACCAAAGAGTAATTTGATTATTTCAGGAAGGGTGCATAATTTTTAATTGATTGTGTATACACAGTTTCTTATTTCCAAGAGATTAAGCAAATATTTATTTGTATTTGCACAATTAGGGATGAGTGAAATATTTAATCTAGTTTTGCAAGAAAAATACCCCCTAGACCAGGCTGTCCAACAGGTGGTTTGCTCATCAGTTTGGTTCTCTATTATTCTATTAGCATCCCATCATTTCTAGGATCACTTTAAAAAACTATTTTTTCAATGCAATATACCAAACCCTACAAGGAAGGGCTTAAACAGGACAAATGAATAAAAAATGATTATTTGCCAGGTCAACAAAATAAGTTATCTTTGCCCGATATGGCCACCTTTGTTTTGGGACAAAATAGACACAATCTTGTGGCTCTTAAGGCCAGCAATTGGATCAGAATACAATGCTATGTAGACATATCTGGAGAGGACCAGGTCAATGGGTCTTCTAACCCAACTTGCTCAATGTTTAACTTGCTGACAAATTTATGGCTAAATAACTGTTGGAAATGCCATTGGTATGGGTTCATGCATGGGCCAGTAAGTTGCCAACTTTGTCTGAGAGGGATGATTTGGAAGATTATATTGGCATATGTATGGTGTAACCTTCCCATTGGTATGATTGTGAACAAATCCTGTCAACATTTACCTTAGCCCTATAACTCATAGAGAACAAGGGGTTTGCGTTCACTATTCTAACTTCTAAAAAGCAATTAAAGTTAACTGTTGATGAAGTTGTTGGAGTTACAGGGCTAGGGAAACCTTCTTTGTGTTTATGCATTATTGATAGCTATTTTTGTAGCTACCAGCACTTGAGCCATTGACATTCTCTTGTGAACTGACGTCATAGCCTACAGCTAAGTATTATAAAATCTATTACCAAGTGAATTGTTTGTCAACTTTATTTTTTGTATCTGTGTAGCTTGCATTCCAGGCACCTATGGGCTAAATTGTGAGAAAGCCTGTCAGTGTCCAGGTGAACATCAGAACTGCCATCCAATGACAGGGGAATGTGTGTGTGCACCAGGATACCATGGAGCAAATTGTCAGCTAAGTAAGTGTCTATGTCATAGGCCACATCATAGATCTGACCATCCATTGAAAACTCCGTAAACACGCATTTCCCATTGAAAGACATTTATTAAAATGACTGTACATTCTGGGTCATGTTTTGTCTTTCACAGAATGTTCAAATGGATTTTATGGCCCAAACTGCGAGAAACGTTGTATGTGCAAAAATGGAGGACACTGTGAGGCTACGACAGGAATGTGTCACTGTCTGTCTGGCTTTGTGGGGTCTGACTGCAGCACTGGTAAACTTGATAAAAAATGTTTTTATCTTAAAATCAAAATATCATATGGATGCAAATAAAAGAAAGTGCAGGGTGTTATAATGAGTGACGTTAGGTTTATAATGATAGACTAATACTAATAAGGCTTATGATGAGACAGTTTAAGAGAATGAAAATTAACAAGGTTATTTTGTTTTTTCCTTTTATAGTATGCCCCCCTGGAAGCTATGGGAGAGGATGCGCCCATGCCTGTCATTGTGGTCCAAAGAGTAACTGTAATCATGTGACTGGAGAATGTATTTGCCCCCCAGGAAGGACTGGCCAGAACTGTGAACATAGTAAGGATTATTCTCACATCCACCTTATATTAATTCCAATGTTCAACAAACTATATTGGCATAGGTTTTCCTGTCCAGGGAGCATTATTTGTGTTCATTCTAATTGGAAGCTACCATTCCTGAAAAGGAATCCTCACAAAAAGAATTGCATGAAAATGTATACTTCAGTGACCATATTGTTGTGAAATAAAAAAAATTGCTTGCTTGGATTTTGTGGGCAATAATGTTCAAAATAATCATCCCTCAGATGGGGGTTTATTCCTGAAGAAAATGGCATTTGCCCTGTTTGACTTTCACTTTCTGGATGGCGCTGAGCACCTAGAAGAGGAGGCCTTAGCAAGGAAAAGAGTTGGGAACCTGGGGACGGTGCTTTCCTCAGTTTAATCTGGGGAGAAGGCATCTTTTGAATAAAGTTAGCCTGGCTCCTGGTGGGTGAATGCCAGAATAGGATGTGAGTGAGCAGGCCTAGAGAAGGCCTCTAAATTAATTTAGTAACAGCTGGAGAGTGGTGTGAAAGGTATTGGTCAGGAAGTAATTGATGTGTGTGTGTGTGTAAAAGCACTTTTCAGGAAAGGCAAAAATATAAAATCCCATTTTTACGTTCTTTAATGAAAAAGAAACCTATTACCAATATACTTTAATTAAAAAATCTACCATTTTTAAAAGAAATCTGACTATATGCAGTGAGATTTCATTTACTTCTGTGGATAGGAATTGTCAGACGGTCCCTAACTGCTCTACAGAGAAACAATCATACTCATGAACAGCAAGGGGAGCCCCAGCCTTACTTTTCAGCCATGCAGAACTCAAGCAGCTTTGTTTCCCTGTAGAGCAGTCGGCGACTGTGTAGAGATTTGCATTGGATTTTATTTTTGCCTTTACGTCCCCTTTACTGTTTCCAACTCCAGCTGCAGGGACAGAGATCATAGAGCCAGATTTAAACAGATTAACTGGGATTCTATTTGGAGGATTATTTTGCTGCAGCCACTGGTTCTGCAGAGTTGGAGAAAGTTTGTATTAAACAATACAATAACTATAAAATCCACATAAGATTACATGACAATAAAGGACCCAGTTCTGTATTTAGAATTCTGTATATTCAGATTATTAATCAGTCTTGCTGTACTGGCATCTGGCAGATATTATTTGACTTGTGCTGTTTTGATCATTTATGACGATCCCTAAGAAGCCCAGATCACACTGAGCATGTGTATGTAGTCTAGTCTTGCAAAGATGTATAACAAAGTTACAAGATGACAGCCCCCTGTGGCCAACTTTGAAAGCATAAATCATTTGTTTGATTAGGCTTGTGGTGCAGTAAGTTCATTTTTATGTTTAGTATACAAAATACAGCATTTCTAGCCTTATTCTATTTTACACTTTCCTTGTCCTTTTTAACTTCTTTATTGCTAGCAACAGTTCCCCAAGGCATTGTTACAGATGGAAATAATAGGAGATTTGTACTATGTAATTCTACTTATTGCAGCCATATTGTTTGACATGGCACATGCATATATGTTCTTTTCTTCATTACAGTGTGCAGTAGAAATTATTTTGGAAAAGACTGCAAGCAACGCTGTACTTGTAAGAATGGTGGAAAGTGTAATCCAGTTGATGGTTCTTGTACCTGCGGTCTGGGTTGGCAAGGACCTACCTGCAAAGAAGGTATGTGCTATATTGCTTTTAAATTAGTTTTTAAACATGTAGATTTTAGCCTTGTATAAAATTAACAATCTTATGTCACAATCTTCCAACCTACAATTAACCATTCTGACTGAATATAGTGTAAGAACAAATCAGATGATGTTCTTGCCGTGACAGCAATTGTATGAAAGTTATGTCCGACAAATAGTTGTGACTGTCACCCGTTGATATCGTCGGCAATACATTCAGAGAGATTATCATTAGCTTACAGAAATCTTTTACCCTGTAAGATTGACTAAACAACCAATCACCATGGTACAAAAAATTTTGTATGAAACTTCAATTTGTACAACTTTTTCTTTGCATCTATGGCCAGCTTAATTCCTATACGACACTTCAGCTGATATACTACGTATGTTATCAGTCAGTTCTCTATAAAGTGCTTCTCTGAACTACACCCAATAGGTTTATTGTGATAGAAATGGTAGAACAGAATAGGAAATGTCAATATTGACAGCATATGCGTATATCTATTTAATCATTTATATATTGTTTCAACTTAGGGTGTCCTGCTGGAAAATACGGGTCTGGCTGTCAGATGGCATGTTCTTGCCAGAACAATGGCACTTGTGACATGGTAACAGGAGCTTGTCACTGCTTAAAGGGATATTATGGAGCAGCATGTGAACATGGTGAGCCACACGCACACACACACGAATCTGCAGATTTGGCTACTGGCACATGTAGAGATTAGCCACAATAAATTTCCTCTACCAGGCTACATTTTTCCACCCGAAGTTTCCTTGCGAGGCAGCCCCTTAGTTAAAGTTAAGGTCCAAAGGTTGAACCTCCCTGCAGTAAAATATATATTAAAGCCCCATCTGGTGCCCAGGCCCGGATTTGTGGAGAGGCCACCTAGGCCCGGGCCTAGGGCGGCAGGATTTTAGGGGATGGCATGCTGCCCAACCTCACCAACATTGGTTCAGAAATTAAAATTTCCCATATGCCAATTCCCCGGGGCGATCCTAGCCCCTCCGCCGCCTGAGGCAGCTTGCCGTTGCATTTTTGCCACCCCTGGTACCTAGTGGGGCCAATTCCCATTGCTCTATCCCGATGATGAAAATTTGAGCAAATGAAAGGGAGGGTACAGGGGCGACAAATTACAGCAGGCCTAGGTGCGCCTGCTATGTAAATCTGGCCCTGCTGGTGCCATATTGTTTCCACTGATTGCAGGAGTTAAAGGCATAATGATCCCCAGTACTTGTGCATACACAGTATATCTAGGGCTCAACAGCCAATTCACCAACATAACCATAAAAAACCTGACTCTTCTTTATGACTTTTACAGCTCATTGCTTGTGAGCTTGACTAGTTTGAACGGTACGTAAAAAGTTCTCTTTCTTTTCACAGACTGCCCACTTGGTTTCCATGGAGACAACTGTGGGGAATTATGCACTTGTGAAAATGGAGCAACGTGCGACCCTGTCACTGGGACGTGTCTGTGTCCTGCAGGTTTCTATGGAGACAAATGCGAGAAAGGTCAGCTGTCTCATAAACTGTGTCACAAGTGCGTTTAACACTTTTGCTTTCAGGCTCAGTGGCTAATTGCTTCCAAAGCCACTGAGATGCCTATAGATACAAAGGTAACAACAGAAAAAGAAAAATATTTTACAGTTTGAAAGTACAGTTGTTATAATTTGATTAGTTGAAAGAAGCAAAGTAAATTTTCTGTCTTTGTAAGAGAAGACATAGTATTGCTCTGGGTAGGTAAACCATGAAATGAGCAGCTGTCAAGACTGGTCAAAGTCTGGAACAAGCTGGAAGTGGAGTTCAGACAGGCAAAAAGAGTTCAAGCGAGGTATCTGAAGGATTAAAAGAATTGTTCAGTAGAAATATAAAAACTGGGTAAATAGACAGGCTGTGCAAACTACAAAATGTTTCTAATATAGTTAGTTAGCCAAAAATGTAATGTATAAAGGCTGGAGTGACTGGATGTCTAACACAATAGCCACAACACTACTTCCTGCTTTGTAGCTCTCTTGGTTTCCACTGATTGGTTACCAGGCAGTAACCAATCAGATACTTTAGGGGGCCCACATGGGTCATAAAGGTTTGCCTTTGAATCTGAGCTGAATGCTGAAGATCAATTGCAAACTCACTGAACAGTTATGTCCCATGTGGCCCCCCCCTTAAAGTTGCTGACTAAAGCAGAGATGTCTGTTATATTAGGCATCCAGTCACTCTAATTAATTATATTATACACATTTTTTATTTTGCACAACCTATCTATTTACCCAGTTTTTATGTTTACACTGAACTGTTACTTTAAGGAAGTCTCATAGTCAAATTCAAGCAAAGATCTGGGCTAGCAATGTCAGGAACCTGAAGATCGGTCAATTTAGAACCTAGGAATTTATAGAATACGACCCTTATTTGGGTCTTCAGTATCTATTTATATTGAATTTTTGCGCAAAAGTGCAATGTGATGATGTCAGTGTGAGGAGCACTCCTGACAGCAGCATGTGAAAGCAAATCATGGTGATAGGAACAGAGAGAAAAAATCCTTTGTGGGCTTCCAGTAAGGAGGCATTAATTGACTGTAATGGTAATTTCTGCATCTTCATCTGACAGCTGTCATATGAAGTGTGAGAGTGTTATATAACTAGAGTCTTATCAGAAACTGGGGACAAAGACACCAAATGGGACAGTGTCACGGGGCCTATCGGCTCCCAGAGGGAGTATTCAGGACCAAGGAGGAAACTATTAGGGTTTAAAGTCCAAGTTTTTGGTACAAATGGGAACAGGAAAAAGTCAGAAATTTTTCACTGGGTGCATGAAGTCATTGCACCGTCGTTGTGACACCGTCCCCAGCCCACGTGGGTGGTTGAAGCTGCCACTGAAGAGGAGTGCACTCCTGACAGTACCCCCCCCCAGGGGGGGCACTGGACCACTATCTTGTGGCTTCTTTGGGAATTGCTTGTAGAATTCTCTTACCAGATGAGGAGCATGGACATCAGTATGTTTTACCCACGAATACTCTTCAGGACCTGTTAGCCATCTACAAAGATAGTGGAAGGAGGATATTTTTCTGAAGAGAAGAGATTAGTGATGGCAGGTTTTACCAAAGAGACATGGAATACATTAGGGATTCGAATCTCGGGGGGAAGTTGTAGTCTGACTTCCATGTGATTATCAATCTCTACAATGGAGTATGGACCAACAAATTTTGGGCCCAAATTGGGGGAAGGAATCTTGAGACAGATGTTCCTCATTGAGAGCCACACTTTGTACCCAACTTTATATAAGGGAGAGGATTTCTGTCCTTGAACAGTATACTTTTTGTGGGACAAGGAAGTTTGGTTTTGGTAGCCGACCAAATGTCCTACATGTGGGCTGTATGATCATCGGCTGCTGGAACATCGTTCAAGAGGAAGTTCTGAGGGAAAGCTTGACTATGTTATCCATACACGGTCAAGAAGGTGATCTACCAGTGTAGGCATGGCAAGCGTTGTTGTGAGCGAATTCCGCACAGGAAAGTAGATCGGTCCATTCATCCTGGCAGAGGGATACATGACTTCTTATGAACTGTTCCAGCACTTGGTTTACTCTTTCAGCTGCCCCTTTGGATTGAGGGTGATAGGCAGAGGAGAACTGAAGCGCAATACCCAGGTTTTTACACAAGGAGTGCCAGAATTGGACACAAACTGGGAACCTCTGTCCGATACAATCTCTGCTGGTAAGCCATGCAGACAGAAAATAATCTGAATGAACAACTGAGAGAGTTCAAGAGCAGAGGGAATTTTGCGAAGAGGGATAAAGTGCACCATCTTTCTTAAGCGGTCAATAACTACCCATATCATGGTGTTCCCCTTGGAAGATGGTAATTCGACAATAAAGTCCATAGCCAAATGAGTTCAAGGACAAGAAGGAATGGGCAGAGGTTGTAATAACCAGCTATGATGAGAGTAGCTGGATTTAGACGAGGCACAGGTGGCACAGGCCACCACAAAGTCTTTCACATCCTTCCATAGGGAAGGCCACCAAAGGAGTCAGCTGAAGAAGTAGAGTATTTCATAGAAGTACAGGGATGCTGATTGTTGCTGTAATTGCAATAGCGTATGGACACTTTGTCACCCGTGATAACAAAATGCTTGAAAATACTGTGCCATTGCTAGGGTTGCCACCTTTTCTTAAAAAAAATGCACTTCGCTCTTTTTCCTAATAATAACACTGGGATCAGCCATCAAAAATACCGGTCAGGCCAGTAAAAAACTGGCCAGGTGGCAACCCTAGCCATTGCCCTGAATGTAAACCACTGTGTTTATGCCACTCACATTACATAATCACTCAAAAATGCACTGGAAATGCACCTCCTGTACCATTGCAGGGTTTACCCCTGCCTATGTTTAGGGACCCTGAGATTTGGGTGCTGTTTACTCAGGCAGTTTTCCCTCCATATTTGGACACCTAAGGGTCCTCAAGTAACTCAGGCAGCTATGTTCCTTTTCCTGGGTCCAGATCAGTTCATGGGATTTGTTTGAAAGTATAAAAGGATATAGCCACATGTGCTCAGAGTTTTACTCCTGGGACTGTGCCTCCCAAAGAGTTGTTACAGGGCCAGGGTCTGGTTCCTCTAAAGTTAGGTTTAACCAGTGGTAGTAGTCACTGTGATAGTCACTCTAGGAGTGAAAGGCAGCTCAGGGTAGCCAGCGAGCAGCTGTGGCTCCACCAAGGAGAAATAGTGGGGTTAGGACCCTGTTGTATGTACACCACTAGATCAGGGACTACAGTGGGTGAGTTGAGGACCAGATAGGGTGCCAAGACCCCAGGCTGAATAAGTGGGTGAGGTGAGGACCAAGTTGGGTGCCAAGACCCCAGGCTGTGAAATCCAGGACCTAGTGCTAACCACCTGAGAGGTGACATTACCTAGTGAGTAGGTAACTATCCTGTTTGAAATGTGAATCATTGCTGCGGGCTATCTATCTTGCATATTGTCTGTATTATCCCACTGGAGGGGTTATCAAAGTATCCTACTACGCTGTCCGTTCAATAATAAGTTCAAGTTTGCTGCAAAGAACTGTGTCTGACTGATTCTCCCTCTGCACTGAACAACACCAGGTACCAGGAGTTGCAGGGAGTTGCATGGGTACACTGAGGGTCCTGGGCACAAGCTAAGCAGTTAGCCGGGTCACACTTATTCCACAAATCCACAGCTAAAGCTACACCTATGGGTGTGATACATATGTAAAGGCGTAATTTGTGCTTGCAAACTCTGCCATAATGGTTTTAATGCTGAGTGTGTGACTGAGCTTGGAAGTATTCAGGGCCCCTAGGTCCACTGCCATTCCTCACCTCTGTCCCCTATCCTTCATTTGTGTGCATGCACAAATTTTCATCATCAGGTTGGGGTACTGGGTAGTGATGGGCGAATTTATTTGACAGACGCGAATTCGCAGTGAGATGCGTGTCGAAAAAGTGCCGTGACTCGTTTCACAAATTTTTTGCCAAACGGGATAGATTCGCCCATCACTAGTACTGGGGATTGTGCACAAGAAATTAAAAAAAAAACTATTGTATCTCATGAGCAGCCCCAGAGCCTCCTAACCAATGCGGATGTGGTTGGGCAGCATGCTGCCCCCTTAGATCCTGCTGCCCAGGCCTTGGTGGCCTTTGCAAAAATCCGGGCCAGGCAGTAACCTAGCAGGAACATTTAGCTCATAGCTATAAACACATGGGGGCAAATTTAATATTCACTCATTTTCGCCAGCGGACAATCTGCCACACTTCGCGCCACTTCTCCAGGTGAAAATCTGCTACAACTACACAAATAAGATGCAAATTTGTGTCTGGGCAGCCAAATGCTGGGGACGGTATGTATAGGTTGTATACAAGTCTTTATTGGAGATGTTGGTGCAAATGCTTGAAGTGACCACTTATTACAAATGCCAAGGAAGTAAAGACAAAAGAGATCCTCTAATACCCGAGACATGAGCCCATCCTAAAACAAATGTGGCATGCCCCTCAAATTAGTTAGTTAGGACTTTTGAAGGCAATCCTACTTTAAAATATGAAAAAATACCAGCTTTTTTTTAGCTTTTATGACTTTCTGCCATACAGGATCCTAGGTCTGGTGCCCAAGGCCGAGCGTGTGCAGCTCCCCACTCCCTGATTGCGGTGTGAACACACACACACGCACCAGGGGAGTAGCGCTAGAATGCCGGAAGGGAGGGAGGCAGGAAACGATCGTCGAAGGGGAGAGCTTCAGAGGGGAGGGAGAGCGTCAGAGGGCAGGCAGAGTGTGGAAGGGGATGGTGAGCATCAGAGGGAAGGGGATGGTGAGCATCAGAGGGAAGGGGATGGTGAGCATCAGAGGGAAGGGGATGGTGAGCATCAGAGGGAAGGGGATGGTGAGCATCAGAGGGAAGGGGATGGTGAGCATCAGAGGGAAGGGGATGGTGAGCATCAGAGGGAAGGGGATGGTGAGCATCAGAGGGAAGGGGAGGGCGAGTGACAGAGGGAAGGGGAGGGCGAGTGACAGAGGGGAGGTCGAGTGTCAGAGGGGATGGGAGGATGAGCATCTGAGGGGAGGGTGAGTGTCGAAGGGGAGGGTGAGCGTCAGAGGGAAGGAGAGGAAAGGGTGACAGATGGGGGGAGCGATGGGGGGAGAGTAGTGAACATGAACTATGGTTAGCCAGAAGTCAGGTACTTGCCCAGCGCCCCCCTTTCCATTGTGCCATAGGAAGGTGCATCTTTTGCCTATCCCTGGTTCCAGCCTTGGTCACTGACATTGGATTGAGGAGGATGTAGCTTCATCTTATCAGTTCACCAGATCTAAGGTGGCAAAGAAACTCTAGTCAAAGAGGTAACATTCTGTAATATTTGCACTTTAGTTAATTTGGCGAGTAATGATCATTCGCCTGAACGAAAATTCGCCTGGTTATAGGGCACAAAACTGCGCTAGCCACTCTCTTGCTAGCGACTCTCTTGCTAGCGACTCTCTTGCTAGCGACTCTCTTGCTAGCGAATCTCTTGCTAGTGACTCTCTTGCTAGCGAATCTCTTGCTAGCGAATCTCTTGCTAGCGAATCTCTTGCTAGCGAATTGTCATCTAAGGCTGTTAGTAAACTGGCAATGACCCTATGGATCGGAGGCAAATTTTCGCCCCCATGGAGTTATCCACATGTAAAGTACTTTGTATAATAAAATTCAGAAGAGTTAGGAGAGTGTGTAGAAATGCTGTGACATGCACAGTTTCACTTAGGATTATTTATGATATTGGAAGTAAAATGAGAGACTAGCAGGTTAGCGGTACCAAGCAGTTAAGCAGATCTACTGAGCTGCACTTGTATCTGTGATGGGATCAGTAGTCAGAAGGGCATGATGAAGTGAATTATTCTACTCATATCTCATATACTTTTCTTTCAGGCTGTGAGAAGGGGACTTATGGAGAGAAATGTAACAGGCTTTGTGAATGCGAAGGAAATGCCCCTTGTGACTCTGAGACGGGAGAGTGTATTTGCCCCCCAGGGAGAACTGGTGCCAGCTGTGATTTAGGTGAGAGAGAGAGAGAATACATGATTTTAGCTTTTCTGCAGCAAATAGGACACAATAAATCTTGCTTCTTGACAGCTCATTTACTTTTACTAAACTGCTTCCTTTAGAAGCCTTTGCCTTTGTTTGACTTAGCAAACCCACTGAACTTTTAAAATATTGGCCTTGCATTGGACTTGTTGATATTTAGCATTGAGGAGTAAATCACTCAGTTGTCCTCTTTGTTTACAGAATGCAGGATCGATCGCTTTGGCCCGAACTGCACTTTCAGCTGTGAATGCTCTTGGAATTCCCAATGCAATTCGATGAATGGGGGCTGTATGTGTCTTAATGGATTTATAGGTCCAACCTGTCGAGAAGGTAAGTTATATAATGGCGATAAATGTTAAATAAACCTAATTGGCTGGTTCTACTTCCAATAAGGATTAATTATATCTTAGTTTGGATCAAGTATAAGCTACTGTTTTATCATTAGAGAGAAAAAGGAGATATTTTTTAAAAATTTGGATTATTTATAATGCAGTCTATGGGAGACTGCCTTTCCGTAATTTGGAACTTTCTGGATAATGGGTTTCTGGATAACGGATCCCATATCTGTAGTTATATTTACATATAACTTTGAACCCATTACATCAAATTACAAAATTGCATTTTCTTTCTTTAGGCAACTCAAATTTAATTTTTTGGTTTACAGCCCCTTTATTATGATGTTTGTGATAGTCAAAATATGCATTCTAACTAATTTAGCTCAAATTGTGTCAGCGATATCACAAGAGCTTACTGATATATGTATTACCTTTCTCTTGTTGAAGGTGGGCCGCCCCAGCTCACGTCAACTCTGTTCCAAACATTACTATGTGAGTATCAAATTCTGCTTAATCTTTATTTACACATTTTTGTTATACTCTGGCACAATATTTGCTCTGTTAAAAGGAAAGTATAACCCCTTTTTGACACGAGGCTTATTGAGTTATAGATATGTAGAAAAAGGTGCAAAATTGGCAAACTGAGAGAAATATATAAAAAAAAAAGCGGGCTTCACAGATGACAGTTGGTGGCAGTGGTATTTTTGGTTAAAGGAGAAACAAACCCTAAAGTTAAAAAAAAAACCTACTCCCTACCCTATATAGACCCCCCTCCCTCTTTCCCCCTGCCAAATTGTAGCTAATTCGCCAGTGTGATGTAATTTCACAATTTCACCGATTTACTAACAGTGTCCCTGGCGAAAATTCTCTAGCGAAGTATATAGACTAGCGCAACTTCACACTCTTACCCCAGGCGAAATTGCGCACTGAAGAAGGGAAGTAACTATGTTAATTCACCAAGATACCCATTTTACTGAACGTTACCTCTTGAGCTAGACTTAACTTCTCCAGGTCAGACCTGGCGAAGTTCAATCCAATAGATAGGAGTTTGGAAAAAAAACTTGAATTTTTTTTCAACTTCCAAAAAAATGCTGGCGTCTTTTACTTTTTTTTAGGGTGATAGTCTGAAATATAGCGTAATTTTTTGGGGGGTTACCCTCCTTCCCCCATGCATTTCCTAACATATGGCAACTCAACTATACAGGGGGCACATGTTAAGGGCAAAAGGACAACTTTATTTTATTTATTAAATGTTTCCTGGGCTTGTGTAGTGTAATGTATTGGCTGTAACATATACATCTATAATACTCTTAATGTCGCGCTATATGCACATTAGGCATCGCTAGCATAAATGCGTTTTGCCTGACAAAGTAACAGTAGCACAAATTCGCTAATTTCCGCCTCCCTGAGAGCAAATCCACATTTTAGTGAATTAGCGGCGGACTGGCAAAAATTCCCCTGGCGAAGTGCTGTGAAGGCGTCACTAGCGAATTTCCGCACTTTAGTGAATTTGCCAAAACCTGAACCGAATTCTGGATTTGGTGTATCCCTACTGATTTAGTAGCCTCATGGTGTACTATATTGGGCTGATGGAAGAGTTTGCTTCAATTATTTGAGTGCATTGGCAACCTGTGAATCTGGAGAAGACCACATCCATGTCCTGATGTGACCCTTTCCCAAAGGAATTCTCCAGGCAAGGCTGATGGAGGCAACAGATGTTTCTATGAAGTGTGCTTCTTCTGTAGTTATGCATTTATGGATAGTGGGCATTATAGTCCAGCTGTCATTGCTACCAGCCTGATCTGAATTATCAAAAGAATAACTAAAGTAACGAAATTCTTGTTTATATATTCAGTGGCGTAACTATAGAGTAATGAGACTGTACTTCCTCGTTAGCCAACAAGAACCTTACCCAGCTGCTCTCTTACCTGCAGAGATGGGGGGTGGGGAATATATGTGGAGCGGGTGGAGTCCCGGCGGGAAGTGGGCAGAGGGGGAAGTGGGTGGTAAGATGACGATCAGCATGCACACTCTTGTTACGCCTATGTGTATATTACATCTATATCTGTAATTCCTTCAAAAAACATTTTAATGCTCTTAAATATTTGGATTCACTGGCCCTTCCTTGGCTTCTATATTTTCCAGCATGACTTTCAAAGTTCCCGATTCTTATACAAATCTTCATGCAGCCTAAATAAATGAAGAACATGTTATCCTGCCAGGCTTTTTTTAATTTTTTATTGAAAGGTTTATCCATTTAAAAAAAGAAAAAGGAGCCAGGCATGTGGCAAGGGTTACTAATGCTCTCAATGAGACATTCATTTCTTTAAATGGTTCCTTCACCTGCAACAAATAGCAGTAAAGAAAACAGGCAATGCTTTTAGATCTGATTGGTCACTGTTATCCTTACAAATGTGCCTCAAACCAGAGTGGTCTGCGTGTAGAACTACTGACCGATATGAAATGACAGACTTTAGAAATATCTAAGCATGGACACTTGTGCAATGGCTCATATTTCCTGTGTCAGCTCCAAATGGAACAGTATGGTGGCCAGCTACATCCAAATCCAGCCTTGGCCAGGACACAGAGAATTGTAGCTGTTGTGACTATGCTTTTAAAAGCAGCCATTCATGGAATACTGGTAGACTACCCATATGATCAGCAGGTTCAAGTTCTCTGTTACAGTTGACTGGAGCCAAGAGAAGAGCAGCTGTGTTCTTCTCCAAGGTGGCAGTGGTGTGCATTCAGCTAGTATGTGAATGCATCAGAGCACACTCTTATCTTTTCTCTTCTGCTGAGCTGTTGCCCCAAAATCTTCCAATGCCAAGACAAAATTGTTTTGTCAATTGTTAGATAAAAACACATTACATCCCAGAATTGCTATAAGGAAAACATTTCATTTCTATTCAGCAACACTAGCAAGGGGCCATTACTACAGGGTGTAAGCCTCCATGTGTCGCTCTTTGCACCATGCAAATTGTGAAGTTGCCATATTGAAGCACAGTACCCTGCAGAGGTGTGATGGAATCAGGGGCATATGTGGGTGGCGTCATGAAATTTGGGGGGGGTTCTTTGTGGCTTGTGGGGGCAAGATGATATTGGAGTTGGTTATTCAGGTGAAAACGGAACCGGTGGAAACCATAATCCTGCAAACCCCCCCCCTTCTTCATAATTACAGTGTTTAGCAGTGCTGTATGAGTGGCATATATACAGTATTTATAGCTCCTCCTTAATGTTCACGTAATGAAGAAGCTGCATACTGGGTTTATGGTTATATTTTCCCCATAAAAATCTTTAATATTTTTGTATACAATATATTATTACACAAATGAACGTGTGAATGAATGTGCTTGTTTTCCAGATGCAAAGTCTCAAGCACAGTCTGGATCCTCAACTAGATATCTGATAAACGCCAGCAAGCAAAGGCCATAAACAGCTTGGAATATGTTCATGACATATCGCTACAAAACCACCAAATGACATGCATTAGATTGCAACATGCAGTTAATGCAAAATGTACTGTGCACAAGGTGCCAAACAAACTTTGTATGGATTTCTAAATAATGACTTGACTAAAAGCAACATGAAGATGCACGTGAGATTCCATCAGCCCCCAAAAGTGATAGAGGCACACCGAGCAATGGCTCCTGCGCCTAGAACTGAAATGCCAAGAGGAAACACCTGCACCACATCCAACATGGCATCTTTTATTAAAATGGCTACTATTCAGCCTGAAACTTTTTACTGTAGACAGTGAAGAAGTATAGCACCAATGTCATTGTGACTCCCTTCTAATCTTCTGGTCTCAATCTGAAAAGCTCCATACATAGAAATATCTACTACTGTGATTTTAAAGGAGTAAGAACCAACATAATTGCTGTCTTCTTTTACAAAAGCCATATAGTGGGCAGTATGTGCTTTGGTATGTTGTTCACATCAAGCTTTTTTTGGAGACCATTCTTCATATATTAGTGGGCTGGAAATAACAGCACCCATCGACCAGATGCAGCCTTACAATATATTGAAGCCCGCAAAATTCAACGATTTCCTATATTCTTGTATAATATAATCGTTACAGTATTCACAGGCCCTAGGGAATCAACCCACTACATGGAATAGGAAGGACAGAACTGCAGAAATCCTCTTGCACTTTACCTGTTTACATAGTAACATAGTAGGTCAGGTTGAAAAAAGACACACGTCCATCAAGTTCAGCCCTATAACTATTTTAACCTGCCTTACTGCATTGCTGTTCCAGAGGAAGGCAAAAAAAAAACCATCTGAAGCCACTCCAATTATTGCCTCAAAGGGTGAAAACATTCCTTCCTGACTATAAAATGGCAATCAGACTAAAACCTTGGGGCAATAGCTACACAGTTTTATATTTTTATGTAAGTCAAGGAATGTGTTTTTGTGATAATATTCAATGAGAATCCACACAAGAATATTTTTCAAGATCCAAAAGAAAAGGCACAGGACGGGAAGACCCTTTCCTCAATGATAACCATGTCCTATTGTTACACTGGTGTAATGTTGCCAACTTGTGTGTCTTTATTCCTGGTTACATTCGGTTTCCATCTGCTTGCCCGATCAGGGAAATAGCCGACAAATCTATTTACAGTATGTTACAATATTTAGAAGAATGAAGAACCTTTGAAAAGACAGCCAAAAGTTGACACTTGTCTGTTGACCATATGTGGCATCTATTTACTGTACACAGTCTCTCATATGTTACATGCCAAGCTCTGAAGGAGCATCTTCATGTCCAAACACTGTCATTGAGGCCCAGTAAACAAACAGTAACCTCACTGCAGTATTTACAATATTGATAATATTTTACACACATGAAGTTCAGTCCTGAATTACTAGAATGAGTGAACTGGAATAACACCAGAAACAACTACCAAGTGACTACTTGTCTATACAAAGACATGACCAGGCCTATTTTACATGACTTTTTATAAGTTCCCCTTTATAGTATATTATTATATTCTGAGACAATTTGCAATAGGTCTTTTTTTTTGTTTTTTTTTATGGTTTTATAATATTTTAGCTTTTGTTCAACTGCTTTGCAACTAGAACTCTTTCCAAAGTCTCAATTTTCTGGTTGCTAGGAACCAATCCATGGTTTGAATGACAGACTGATACATGAATGGGAGAGGAACTGAGTAGTAGCAAGCTAAGTAATAAAAAGCAATTAATATTATTGTAGCATCATAGAGCAATAGGTCTTTTTTTAGCTGCTGGGGTCAGTGACCCTTTTTTTAAAGCTGGAAGCAGGTAAGAAGAGCAAATCCAAAACTATAAATGATAAAGAAATGAAGACCAGTTGAAAACTGCTAAGAATAGGCTAGTATATAAAATAATAATGGTTACCTTCAAGGTGAACTACCCCTTAATACTGTATATCACTTTAATTTCAATGATATACAAGCAATATTCTTCAATAAGGTATGGTCAGTGGGTGGGTGCATGGATGGGTTGCTGGGCCGATGGATGGGTGTGTGGGTTGGTGGGTGGATGGATTGGTGGTTGCGTGGGTTGGGTATGTGGGTGGAGCCCAGGGTCAATAATGGTGTTTGTGTGTAATGAGATGCAAGTGAGTTGCATGAGTAGACTCAACAGGCTAAGGGAATAAATGCAGATCCAATGACATATACACAGTTCAGCATTTCAGTGCACTGCCAGGGTGCAGGCCTTGTGTAGCTGAGTGTGAATGTCACTTAAATGATGAGTAAAACCTTGGTGCCTGAATGATCCCATTCCTTTCAGTGGATTCATCTCTGTAAGTATAGTGATACAATATGAATGTAGGCGCTGGACAACAAAGAATTGTAAGTATTCCAATTATAATTCCATCATTTATTTTGTGCAGAATAGGCTCATACGGTCTGTGAGTAGTATGCAACTATGGACTGTTGGGAAGGTATCTTCTGACCCTCAACCACCTAAAATGAAAATACAGATTTCCTGTTATCCAATGAACCTTCAGACACTGGCAGACGCAAGTCATTTCTAGCAACGGAATTCTTTTTCCCCGTCTGAGACTAAAACTGAATTGACAAGAGGACATTCTCCCTATAATTTATTCATTAGAAAGTAAATCTGAATGCCTTTCTATCTTGGGCCATTAATTGCTAATTAGAATGGCATTTTCTGAAAAGGCAGTGCACTGTGGCCGCAGCTTGCTCTAACTCTGTGCTTTTCCTCCAGGGATGAATTTGAGGGCCAGAGAATTCAACTGCAACTGCCCTTTTATCTCATTGAACAGGCATTCATCCATATTGAAATAAAGGAAACCCTAGTGAAGTGCTTTTAAACCAATCTACTGTACGTTCTACTGCATTGGAAGTGATTGTACAGATTGACCCATGTTGCCTGCCAGTATGAAATCCAGCAATTACCTAGTGCGGCCCAAGCCTTTATTGCTCTTAATCACCTGGAGCCTCATCCTAATTACCTGCTGGAGGTCATGTGGCACAGAGGCTTTTCATGGATATCTTGTCCCAGTGTTTTGGGTGAATTTTGGCCATGAAGGTGATAGCAGATGAAAATACATTTCTATATTGTATTAATATCTTTCTGTAGATCCTGTTTTAGTTCCTATATCTTAGTTAAAGGGCATGTAAAGGCAAAAAAAATAAAATAAAATCCCATTTTTACTTTCTTTAATGAAAAAGAAACCTATCTCCAATATACTTTAATTTAAAAATGTGTACCGTTTTTATAAGAAACCTGACTGTATGCAATGAACTTCTCCCTTCATTTACTGCTGTGTCCAACTTTGAAAGCATAAATCATTTGTTTGATTAGGCTTGTGGTGCAGTAAGTTCATGTTTAAGTTTTTGGTATACAAAATACAGCATTTCTAGCCTTATTCTATTTTAGACTTTCCTTCCTCTTTAATGGCTCTCCTCCATCTTTCAGGCTTAAACCAGGTAGTTGAGACACAGGGGCCGATTTACTAAGGGTCAAATTTCGAATGGCAAAAAAAATTCGAAATTCGACCAGGGAATAGTGGGGAATTAAAGAAATTTGAATTCAAATTTTTTTAGCGCAATTCGAATAGGGAAATTCGATCTAATTCGATTTTAATTCGAATCGAATTTTCGAACGAATTTGAAACGACCGATCTAATTTTTCCTATTCGATCTTAGGGAATGATCCCCATTTCGGTAGGTTTAATCTGGCGAACTAGGGGAACAAATTTAAATTTAAAGGGGATTATTCGAATAAAAGTAAATTTGAATATTCAAATCATTCGAATTTGAATATTCAATGGTCGAATTTGCCTAATTTGCATATTCGAAATTCGAATCTTTTTGAAAATTCGATCAAATATTCGAATTCTTCATGTGAATACATGTGAATTTTGTAAATTTGCCCCTAAATGCCATCAGTTCTGCTTTTAAACCCCCTCACGTCTCTAATGGTTCTTCCCCAGGGAAGCAACTTCTATTTAAGGTTTAGCGTTCCATAAACAAACACAAGCTGCCATAGGGTTTATTAAACCAGAATCCAGCACAACAAGGGTGGGCAGCAGAATTGCTACTAGGTGGGGTGGGCGAAGCAGTGCAGTCATTCAGTATATATGGCGCTTTACTACAGGTTCATTATGCTTATTGCAGTCTAGGGGGCTGGATATACTTTATAAAAATAAATAAAATGGCGTGTATTTAGGGGCAATATCTAAAAGGATGGTTTCTCTTGTATAAAAAGGATGTATATTTAAACTGTCACTCATTGTTACCAGGATGGTTTGTATCTATGTACTGTATGTATCTATGATGTGCATTACATAATTTATACTTTTTCACGTGTTTGGAATGGATTATTTGGAATGCTATATTAAAAAAAAAATATTTGATGTACAAAAAAAAGTTCTCACTGGTTCTCTCAATCACTGTGAATCCAAACCGTTGCGTCAGATCTATTTATTATAGTAAAGCTGGCCAAAGGGGTGTCCAAACTGCGGCCCAGGATGGATATGAATGCGGCCCAGCTTGAAATGCTCGG
>CM044444.1:81741109-81767578 GCA_024363595.1 Xenopus borealis
TCATCAGCTTGTTTGGCCAAGTAAGCCTTTATTATTTCCACCTGGCGCAGTCCTGGAATAGGGGATAAAACTTTTTTTAGCACAATGACATGGCGAGATAACGGATAACTGTACAGACAATGCCAGTATAGGACATTACAGACACAGTCCCAAATATGTTAAAACTCTAGTAGAAAGAATATATAATGAACATATGGCATTTATGGGCAGATTTACTAAGGTTCAAGTGAATTTTCGAAGTAAAAAAACTTTGAATTTCAAAGTAATTTTTTGGATACTTCTACCATCGAATTGGATGCTTCGACCATTCGATTCAAATGGTTGAATAGTAACATCCTTCGACTTCGAATTTCGAAGTATTGTCTCTTTAAAAAAAGCTTACATTTTTTTACTTTGCCAAATTAAACCTGCCGAATTGCAATGTTAGCCTATAGGGACCTACCAGAGAATTTTTCAAAGTGTTTTCACATCGAAGAAAAATCACTCCATCGATCGCTAAAATCTTTCGAATTGAACGATTTGAAGGATTTAATCGTCCAATGAAACGATTTTCCTTCGATTGCCAAATTCGATGGTCGTATTTTGAGGTTTTTTTAACTTCGAAATTCGACCCTTACTAAATCTGCCCCTTAATGTGGGGTCTCAGGAGCTGAATATTCGAATGCAAAAAAATTTGATTTTCAAAGTAAATTTCTGAAAAACTTCAAACATCGAATAGGTTACTTCGACCATTCAACCGTTCAGTTTGAACAATCGAATAGTAAAGTCCTTCGATATTCGAAGTACTGTCTCTTCGATTTTTTTTACTTCACCAAATAAAAGCTTCTACAACATTTTTCTAAGTTTTATTTTATCGAAGAAAAATCGTCTGCTCGTACGCTAAAATCCTTGGAATCGAACGATTCAAAGGATTTTATCTTTCGATCGAATGATTTTTCTTTGACCGCAGGAATCCTTAATTCGGTGAAAAATCCTTCAACTTCGATATTCGAAGTATTTTCTACTTAGGAATTCGAGCATTAGTAAAACATCCCCTAAGTGAATCACTTGGAATGGGCTTCTTGATTGTATTAAAGCATTTTCTTTTATACTGTATGTTCATTATTCTAAATGAGCCAGACTCAAGCATGTCTACATGTGGTGTATGTAGCCCAAATCACCCCTAATTACAGTGATCATTCATGATTATTTTCTTACCTCCTCTTCTAGATCTGTTGTTCTCTTTGTTGTCTTCTTTCCGCTCAAGTGCAGCAATCCACCGTGCTCTATCACTCCTGCATAGAAACTTGCACAATGACATCTCACCCTGGGATACTCAACCTTGGCCCTTTGTTTTCATTAACTACGTTTGTTTTCTTTAACTACAATTCCTTCAGTCAGTCCTTCTCTGCCACAGGATGATGCTGGTAGGTTGGACACTACGTGTATGGTCTCCCAATCAGGTATTAAGGACAGTGGTCTTTACCCAGTTTGAAATATGTCTTTGTATATCCAGCTGCTTTTTTAGAGGGATCTGACAATATACTTTTATCATAGTAACATAGTAAGTTAGGCTGAAAAAAGACTCATGTCCATCAAGTTCAACCATTTTTTTTTTTCATTTTAACTGCCTAACTGCTAGTTGATCCAGAGGAAGGCAAAAAAAAAAATCCTAAGCCTCTCCAATTTGCCTCAGAGGGGGAAAAATTCCTTCCTGACTCCAAAAAAGGCAATGGGACTAGTCCCTGGATCAACTTGTATAATGAGCTATCTTCCATAACCCTGTATTCACTCACTTGCTAAAAAGCCATCCAACCCCTTCTTAAAGCTATCTAATGTATCAGCCCGTACAACTGATTCACAATTTGTACATTTACACATTTTCCTTTAAATGCTTACAATATCTTAATTAAAAAGTAAAAAAAAAAAAAAAACAATGGTAAAACCAAAAGCGTAAAACAACAGCAAAACAAAACTGACTATGGCAGATACTTACAGACTGTCAGCCGCCAACACAGTTTGGTCTGGTTTCCCTTCGCTGTTCTTACTGATATCAATCTGGAACAAGAAGAGCCCATTTGGACTCCGGGGGCCACTTGTTGCAGTTTTTGCAGGAGGCGTTAAAGGTTGGTCACCGTTGTCTAATTTAGTGACAACAAACTGATCCATCATAACATAATCCGTTACTATGTAGTTTTCCTCACTGGAAACAGAAAGAAACCCCCAATGTGAATAACGATGACAGGGTACTACACAAGGAAAAAGTATTTGGCCTAATTATGTTATAGTTAGTGGTAGTAAATTTCCGGTAATAGTCACTAGGATTGTTTATGAATCTGCTAGTGTCGGGAAATGAGTGGGTGAGCTTAGAACCAAGTAGTGTGCCAAGGATCAACAGAAGGTAGTGTGTTATCTTCCAGGGAAGGTTCTGTTCTCAAGAGTGTGGTTAACTTTTTATGCTCTTTTATAACCTAGAAGCTGCGCTCTGTGATGCTTCCTATACTGTTCAAATGAATAACTAGTGATGTCACCAGATGATAAACTGCCTGAGAGTTAATAAAGACGCTTGTTGTTGCAAGATACACCTGTGGCTCTGGTCATTGCTAAATCTGTCGGTTGACAAATACTCTACGTGTGATCCTTCCCTCAGCTGGTAGGCTGGTGTCCATCACCAAGGACTGAAGGTAATATTTATGCTACGGAGGCTGGGAGTTGTCCAATAGGTACAGGATTTCAGAAGGCACATAGGATGCAGCATAGACTACAACTACACTTCTATCGCACATCCAATGTAAGTGATAAAAAAATCCACTCATAAGTTAGAATGAAAAACCTTTTAAGGATCTTGGATGGAGAACAGAGCCAGTATAAATGATCATGATCTTTAACTGTGAAAGCCAGTGGCACATTCTAGTCTCCCTTTATCATAAAGCAATAGTCTTAGCCACCAACAGAAAACCTTTCACTGATGAAATGGTTCTCTTCTAGTACCTGCCACTCTGGCTTGTACCCATTATGCTCAAGGCCTTGTTCTGCTTCTGACATCACATTTCACGCTAGAAATGATGAAAACAATCTTGCATCTATATTCTCCCCCAGGACCAATTTCAAAGTTAGTTGAACCTACTAAGTTTAACTTTTCCTCTCCACTAATTTCCCACTTTGTCCTTTCCCATTAGAACCTGCAGTTCAAGTCCATTTTTATAATATGGTGTTGACTATTCATTATTACTTCACCTTTTCTTCTTTGTTATTATAAGGACATCACTGAATAAGAAGAGGTAGCACGAACTCTTTCCAAAGCCTTTCCAGAACACTCCAGATTCTCCAACAAGGTTAAGTTCACCTCTCTTTAACAACCAGCGTGAGGCAGAAATGAGTGGGAACGGCTAAAATACAGCAAAGGAGAAAATGAATCCTTCATTACCTTAAAGGGATAATGTCATGGGAAACATGTTTTTTCCAAATTACACCAGTTAAAAGTGCTGCTCCATCTTACGTCTGCAATGAAATCTGTTTTTCAAAAAAGTTTTCTGTTTTTTTATTTAATTTTGAAATCTGCCATGGGGCTAGACATATGGTCAGTTTCCCAAGTGCCCTCAGTCATGTGACTTGTGATCTGATAAACTTCGGTCACCCTTTACTGCTGCACTGCAAGATGGAGTGATATCGCCACCCAGAATCCCATCAGCAGAACAATGGGAAGGTAAACAGATAACAGCTCCCTGGTAGATAAAAGAGCAGCACTCAATAGTAAAAATCCATGTCCCACTGCGACTCCTTCAGTTACATTGAGTAGGAGAAACAACAGCCTGTCAAAAGCAGTTCCATATTGCAGTTCTTGCTTTTTCTGAAAGCACATGGCCAGGCAAAATGACCTGAGATGTCTGCCTACATACCATTACAACTTAAAAAAAATTACACTTGTTGGGTTTGGAACCCTCATCAACATATCATACGTTTCCCATGTTTTATCCCTTGAAATCAGTATTGTTGACTGTGTGTGCTTAACAGTGAGACCCACTGACCTACCTCAGCTCTGCTGAATCAACAGCAACCTAGCTTTACTGAGATAAAGTTCATAGAGGGAAAACCAATGTCTTACACAGCTTTAATAGGACTGGAGATGCCTTTCCAATGTCCAGTACAGAGAACAAACCTCTAGCTAAAGAAAGCTGCCTATTGATGAGAACTCCAGAGTGGGGAATAACCCCTTGGACGCTAGCTCTGCAGAAAAGCTGTCAGAAGGAATGGAAGCCTTTAAACAGGGCCGGCCGTACCAAGTGTGGGGCCCAATTGGGACCATTTTGGTGGGGCCCCCCTAGGAGGAACTTTACTGTCTGTCACAGGGTCACAGAGCTGGATGGGCAAATAGTGCCTGCTTTCCCCTCTGTCCAAGTGATGTCTTCCAGTTGGGGATGGGGGTAGGCTGGGCAACTGGGAAATTAAGGAAATAGGAATCAGAGCTCACACTGGAGCGGGGCCCCCATAAGTGCGGGGCCCAATTGGGCCAAATTGGTCCAATGTGCTTAAAACACTCACAAGTGCACCTTTTCCTAGCCCTAATATTAACACCTGCCTGTACAACTCACACAATATTCGGAGGACAATCAATAAGGGAACACACAGTTTTGTAAAATGATGGCAGAAATGATTGCTGACTATAGAAAAAGCTGCTCTTGAGTGTAGCTACAAAGCATTTGCAAATGTGGCCAATTGTGTGCAGTAATTTTAGTTACGCATACTTTTATGTCATTTTTCTAAAATTACTTCCTACCTTGATCTTCCCAAACTCAAGATGCTTTTGCAGGGTGTACATCTGCTCTGTCCTTTCCATCTTCCGTGCCCCTTCATTGCACTGCTTAACCAGCTGTTAAAAGAAATCAATAAAAAAATCACTTTATTTATTTTCTTTATCTGCAAAGAAATTCAGAAGGTAATTGCCTGGGTCATAAAGGACCACATAAAATTGCTTCTATATTTATGCCATTTTTCTAATAACATATTTAATTTGTACCCAGCAGCATACTGAGCAAAGTAGCCTACAAATTTAAATACACTTTTTTTTTTTGCAGTATCGTAGATTTGAACGAATCTGCTAATAAGCTTCAGTTTTTTTTGGTTTGGTTTTGTTTTGCAATGCATGATGCTATTTCAACCATAAGGACTACATGGACCCCATGTTGTCTCTCATTTACCTTGGGAATAAGTGCTTTTTCAATATGTAAAAGTAGTTAAATGAGTGAAAGCATCGGGTCCATGTCAGATTCCAGACAGAACTTTATAAATCACTAGTGGAGGATTTAGAAGCTGCACTCAAGGAAGAACTCTGAGCAAGATCATTTTAAATCTTCATTAATGATAAACAATAAACAAAAAGCAAGGCAGACTACATGCAGGGGTAGGTATAAGCAGTTCTCAAAATGTTGGTTGTAAAATTGTAAAAAGTTTGCAAGCATCACAAATTCACATCTTACAGTTTTATGGATTTGTTGTAATGCAGGTATTGGATCTATTATCCAGAATACTTGGGAACTGGGGTTTTCCGGATAACGGATCTTTCCGTAATTTGGATCTTTATACCTTAAGTCTACTAAAAAAATCATTTAAACATACACATAAGCCCAACAGGCTGTTTCTGTGTCCAATATGGATTAATTATATCTTAGTACAAGCGATTGTTTTGTTATTATAGAGAAAGAGGAAATCATTTTTAAAAATTTTGATTATTTCGATAAAATTTAGCCTATGGGAGATGGCTTTTCAGTAATTCGGAGATTATGGATACCGGGTTTCAGGATAACGGATCCCATACCTGTAATGCCAAACTTTAAAAAAATCATTATTGTACCGTGAAAATGTCAAATGTGCCTACCCAAAACTTTTCTATGCAAACTTAACCCATTTCCTTTTTCCCTGAAATTTTCATTATTGCAGAGACTTTTAAGTGTAGAAACTGCCTGGAAATGGCTAATTCTCAACAAGGTTGTACATACAATACAAACATGTTGCTCTAGAGGTGGAAAAATTATGTATATTTGGTCTGTGAAAAAGTCGGCGCAAATACATTTTTCTTCATAGACATTTTTATTAATTCCTCCTACTAATAGTTGTCTCTCTTCAGTAGTGCATCCGACTTTGCAATGGTCTCTTTTCCAAGCCAGGTTATTGGCGCTCACAGGATAAGTCACTAAACAGAATCAGCGCATTATTATAAATTATACCCTTATAAAAGGTGAGTACTGATGTCATCAGTTATAAACAGTGAGTAGTGTTGTCACTTCTGTCACATGACTCACTGAAACTTGTGTATTATAATAAATAAAGTACCCCCTTGTTGCAAAATATTAGGTTATAAGAAGTCACCTTATAACTTATAATATCCTTATAATTTACAAGAGGGGGTACTTTATTCACTGTATAATTCCCCTCTTAAGACCCCTCCCAAATGCATCGTAGGTTACTCAAATTTCTGCACCGATTGCTGTACCTGGCTACAAAAATAAGGGGAATTGGTGCAGTGATTTGAGTTCCAACAGGGCTCAATCTTCATCACTTCTACAGGAATATAAAATACATTGGTTAACAGAAACAGGCAATCACTGTGCTAAGAAGGGCTCCACCTAACCTTGCTTAAGGCTTTCAGAGCATGAGTTGTCTCTTCATATTCTTTAGTGTGCATGTTCATTTTTTGGCAAATAGTCTAGAAAAAAAAAAACAATAATAACATAAGTCATGATTATTTACAGCATAGTGCATGAAGTAGTAATGTAACCAATACTGAAATTTCATTAGACCAATCAAAGTTTACTACTGATTGGATTAACCTGATAATTTGGGAAAAAATGTGTCATGTTACTACATAAGCCAACATGTTTTTGTACCTGTGCCGTGTGTCCTACAGACAGAAGCTGAAAGATTCTACAGATTTCTGATTGAAATGCAATTTATAGACACAGGATAGGACAGTTGCATTTTGTAAACATATACAAAGTATTTCCATTTTTTGGTCCATATAAATAAAGGCTGGAAATATGGATTTACTGTAATTGCCAGAAAGAAATATACTAGTATTGTATCTAGTATAAGTAATTCCAAAACAAATGGACTTGCTCATTAATCATTGAAGACCTTTCATCCTGCTCACTGCTCAGCCAAGCAACTTCTTCAATTCAACTGGATGAGCAGTGAAACGTCTTCAATGATAAATGAGCAAGTCCAGTTGTTTTAGAATTACTTATACTAAATATACCATGACCTGGATATACCACAACTTCATAGTCATACTAGTATTGTCCTACACAGAGGATAATGAGTTTTATGTGGCCACCAAGACCACCAACTCAAAACATGGTCTCCTGCCCCTCATGAGCAGTCCTCTGTGTATCAATACTGTAGGAGCCAGATTTGTTGGCGAGTTTGTGTTATTGTCAGTCAAAAAAAGTAAGACTAAGTAGGAGCTCTGTCTGGAGAACATTGCTGATGGCAGACACATATGTAAATTATTCAGAAACCCCAGTCTGCAGGCCTGAATGTTCTGTTTATAATGCAACACTGCACCCAAGTCATGAATGAAACAGTTTGTGGACTGTAACTAACAGAGTTCTACCCTGACCCCTTTCCCTTTATTTTTCCAACCTATTTCTATTTAATGTATGTTCTCCTTCACCCATTGTATTCTAGGTTCTCTTCCATTCTCTCCAATGTTCCCTTTAGTTCTGCTGCTCTTCCATCAACCAATGTCAGACTGGAAATGCACTGTAATGCACGAAACATTGAAGGCTATGCTACTGTATGTACTTTGCTTGCCTAAAATAAAGCCTGACATTCCTATACTATGATTGTTTGTGAGGTCTGTTAGTGCCTCCTGTCTTCTGTGGGAAAGTACAGGGTTCCTTTCCACCTACAGAACTGCATACTGCGCCTAAGTTGTAGTAAATAGGTTCAACTGCATTAGTATGTATTTATGTTGGTCAATATATCAACATGCTCAATCACTTCCTGTTGTTTTATAGATAACAGATATATAATATAATTGCAGTATAGGCCTAAGGTAAAAATGAGTAAGGGTTGATAGGTATGGTGATCAATGAACCCAACAGGAGATGATCTGTTACCCTGTCCCCTAATCCGGGTATCCTTTTCCTTTCTCTTTTTCCCATCTCATCCATTCCCCTTTTGGCAAGTCAGCTCAGCTGAACAATTTACTATATTGATTTCTGAACATTTCAAAATATTTGTAGCAACTTCTACATGTGTGGGCACTAGGTAAGACTTCTTGCTAAATTATCCATTTACACTACAGAGAATTGACAAGAGCCCTTATATTAAAGACATGCCAGTGGGCAACACTGGTGTACACATAACCCCCAACGGAACACTTGTGATATCTAGCACCATTGCCACGCATTACTTACATCCATCAGGAGCGGGAGACGAGTGACTCTCTGCATTGGTAGAATTAAGAAAGACAACATGGGCAGGCCACCACATTCGGCCTTCATCTCTATTTGCTTTAAGGTGTCTTTGAAATTTACATTGGTGGACCTGAAATTGCCATAGAGTGAGTTAGGAACCTCAGTTACAGTAATGAGTCGCAAGGTATATTATTGTAATCCATGCATAGATTTTACCCAGAGAATAAGAACTATATGGGAACCTGTATATTTTATTCTCATAATTCCATGAACTTTGAGTCTATACCCCCAGCACCAAGTGAACAACTGTGTGAGCTTATCGTGATACATTTCTCCCCCAATAAGGCATTATGAGCCTATCACATGAAAACTCTATGGGGAAGTCTATGGGGAAACTGGAATGGAATTAGGAGATGAGGTTCTCTCATGGAATGTGTCTGTATGTAACTTACATGAGTCTTTGGAGAGTCCGTTGCTGGTACACTTCATTGGAGCAGTAACTCACATAGGGCTGGAATTTCGTCTGGGCGTGATGCTCTACAATATCACTTATGTTGTCAATGAATGGGTTTTCTTTGTGCCTCTTCTCCAAGTCTTCAAAAAATCTTGAGAGAAAGTGCAAAACATCTTCTGAGTGCATTTATAGGGGTTCAATTGATGCTTTTCTGAATACTTTTGTAATGCTTCATTATTATTTGTTGCTTTCTTTCTTGGATGTTTGCCGTCAAACGCTGCTTAAAGTCGAACCAAATGCTTAATTAAACAATAACCCTACCCCCTACCCTACATAGACTCCCCTCCCTGATCTCCCCCTGCCTAGGTTTTACCCTGGGTAAATGCCCCTAAATCTTTACTTACCCCTCAGTGCAGGTTCTGGGCATCAGAGTTCACAGGCCCCATCTTCTTCTCTTCCGTAATCTTTGGGTCTTCTTCCGGTGCTTCTGCAATTTCAGCACTTCTGCAATTTTGGCACACGCACAGTTGTCGTGACCCGAAGGATTGCTCCAACTGCGCATGTGCTGATACGCCGCTCTCTACCCAAAGAGTACCAAAGAGAAGAAGATGGTGCCTGTGAACTCCGATGTCCTGAATCTGCATCGAGGGGTAAGTAAAGAGTTAGGGTAACAGCTAGGCTGAGGGAGCAGGGAGGGGGGTCTCTGTAGGGTAGGGAAGTAGGGTTTTTTTAATTAAGGGTTTGGTTTTCCTTTAAAGGGATTGTTCACCTTTAAATTTACTTTTAGCATGATGTGGAGAGTGATATTCTGAGACAATTTGCAATTTGTTTTAATTTTTTATTATTTGTGGCTTTTGATTTATTTAGCTTTTTATCCAGCAGCTCTCCAGTTTGCAATTTCAGCAATCCGGTGCAATACAAAGCCCATATCACAAAGGGCATATGACTACATTGTTGTCAATTAACAAAGCCCGGCACATAAGATCTGCCATACTTCAGCGTTCTAAGTACAAAGTTGTAAAGTCTAAGTGCTATCAGATCTCCAAACATGTCTTAGACCAAAGAGTCAATTTAATAGGCTAGACCCCTTAGGAAGATACCTGGAGACCCCTCCAGCACAAGAATACCTTTGTACTGGAATAATGTTACTTTGCAAAACAAAATTCAGTTTTCCTGAATGTCAAAAGAACAAAAAGGCTCCTTTAATATGTTTTCAGTTAGTCCTTTATAACACCTTTCTGCTTTGAATTTACTGACATGGATTCTGTATTCCATAAAAAAAGAGGACATGGGGCTAATGAAAGGAATAGATTTGTACTTGCTTATAAGAGGGTAAAACAAAGCAATGCCTATTAATGAGTGGACATCTAGTAAGCCTATGGCTTTAGCAGCTCCATTACATAACAAGTAAGAACAGTAAGGAGCAGAATCAAAAGCACTGAATTGATGACCCAAATCTGCCCCATAAGTGCAATATATATATAAAAAAGTCCAATAGAGCACTGGTCACGTGGTACATGCCAGAACACTGGTACCAGAGTGAAAGCAGGCACAGCCAGAAAACATATTGTTTTAGCTGGACTAAAGTCACACAACTTTAAACAAATTAAGGTGTTTTTTTTTTTTTAAATCACAGATGATGCACATATTGGGAATTTCTCTAAAGTTTGTACTTAATCGTTTGCATTTTCTTTTACTCTAGAGACCGAACTTGAAAACAGCAGTAATTTCCAGTTGTTGGTCCCAGCTAAGAATGTTGCGATAAGTTGGGAAAATAAGTCCAAGATGGGATCCAGTGATTAAAGCAGCATGGCCTTCAGGACTTAAGTGGTAGAGGTAGACTATCCGGGAGGTCAGGGCTCTTGTCAAAAGCTTCCAGATTTGCAGAAGGAACTTCAACATGTCATTAAATACGATCATGAAGCAAATAGTGGTTGGCATCTGGCTGTGCCTGTGTCTGGCTAGAATCATATCAGTTTCCTTGCTGCTGCATATTGTTTCTCTAGATCCTGTTAACTGTCATCTCCATGCTTAAAAGGGATGTAAAGGCAAAAAATTAAATATAATTTTTACTTTCTTTAATGTAAAAGAAATCTGTCTCCAATATACTTTAATTAAAAAACGTGTAACTTATTTATAATAAACCTAACTGTATGCAGTGAAATTCTCCCTTCATTTTCTTGCTCTGACTACTGCAGAGAGGAAACTTCAGACAGTCCCTAACTGCTCTTCAGGGACACAATCACATTTTCAAACGGCAGGGGGAAGCGCCCCACCTTACTTCCCAGAACTTGAGCAGCTTTGTTTTTTCCCTGTAGAGCAGTCGGTGCCTGTGTAGAGATTTATATCCACAGACCCAGGGCAGCCTGCATATTCTGATTATTAATCAGTCTTGTTGTATCAGCTTCAATGACAGATATTATTTGACTTGTGCAGTTTTTATCATTTATGATGATCCCTAAGCTTAACCTCCCAACTGAAGCCCAGATCACACCGAGTATGTGCGTGTTACAAGATGACAGCCCCCTGTGGCCAACATTGAAAGCATAAATCATTTGTTTGATTAGGCTTGTGGTGCAGTAAGTTCATGTTTATATTTAGTATATAAAACACAGTATTATTCTATTTTAGACTTTATTTCCCCTTTAACGGTTTCATTTCCAGCTGACGCCAAACTTCAGACTGCACAGATTGGAAAACAAAAAAGGTATTGTAATCATAAGCAAACAGATAGTATTTGGTTACATTTATAGAATGGTTGATTGTACAAATACAAGTGGTTTTGTACCAACTGAATTCTAACTCTAATATGACATGTCATATAAAAAACATTTATATAGTGTACACTGTACCATTCACCATCATCCCAGGGAAGCTTACAATCTAATTCCCATTTCCACATTATTAACTTTTATTTCTATAGCGCCAACTTATTTCTTAGCGCTGTAGACAATAGACCCATATTGGAAGGTTAGTTTCTTTAGAACATGTGTTCAGTGAGTGGGATTTATCTGTGGGAAACCCATACAAAACACAGGAAGCACCTAATCCTGGATTACGTTTTGCTTTCATCCAGGCGCAGAATTTAATGCAGTAAAATGCATTTGGTGCAGTAGTTGGTATCAAAACAAGGACATCAGACTAGTGATGGGTGAATCTACCCAGTTTCACCGAAAAATGTGCGAAATTACAGTGAAATTCGTGAAAAAATTTGCGGCACGTTTTCCACGCACGTCACGGCAACTCGTTTTTTTTTGCTGGTGTTTCGCGAATTTATTCGCCGACGTTGAATTGCGGGAATTCGCCATAAATTCGCCCATCACTACATCAGACCTGTTATCCACAGAATAATTTTTAAGTGTATATAAATTTCAGGGTTTTACCATGTAAGGGAGGGGTTTTAAATCAAGTAATTAATCCAGCATAGTCATGGGCGAATCTGGAGCGTTTCGCTTCGCCAAATTTTTCACAAATTTCCTGAGGAATTTGTGAAACCGAAAAATTTGCAAAAAGCTGCCTGCGTCTTGTTCTGGATGCATTGTCAGCGTCGAGAAAAAACAGATGCCAGCTTCCAAAAAACGGACGGCCATGTCCAAAACTAGACGCGGGCAAAATTTCATCAGGCAAATTTTTACAGATGTTTTATTTACCGGAGGCAAATCGCGGGAATTCAATACGAATTCGTGCCAGCCAAATAACTTCGTCCATCAGTAATCCAGCATAAATCCAAACTAAAGCTAAAACTGCATTAGTTTGTTCTTAACATCACATTTATGCCTATACTGACACTGTACATAAAAGTCTTTTCTCTGTCATACCAAAGATTTTAGGCATGGTGCTCCAAGTAGCAGAATAAAAACTCCTATAACCAGAACCCACCTCCCCAGTCTCAGCCCATTCTAGACAACATATCCCATACTGGAACTTGTTTGAAATACTTGTCATGCTGGTTATGCTTCATCTCATGACCACATAATAATGGCATTAATGTCTCATCTTGTAGGGGAAGTCCATCTTCATTCTGAGACAAACTCCCATTTGGAGAGAAGTTGACATATGTACTTTGCAATTCTGCTTTTCTCTTACCCAGAATGTAAAATGCTAGCTCATCGGTGTCCAAACTGCGGCCCAGGATGGATGTGAATACGGCCCAGCTTGAAAGGCTCAGTTCTCGAGAAAATGTCATGTTGCGAAGGATATAATTATAATAATAATATAATAATAAGTCTATTTAATATCCAGGTGTCCCTTATTCCAGTGTATAGCTCCATCTGGTTATACAACTGGTAATGTAGTTTTGTTGTGCGTATTTTCTTTACTTTTACAAGTCAAAAGTGTTTGTGAATTTCATGTGTGGCCCAAGACAATTTTTCTTCTTCCAACGTGGCCCTCGAAGCCAAAAGTTTGGACACCCCTGTGCTATCTCCTTGTCAAGGCCAGAAATGCCTGAGCAACGCAAAGCTGATTTAATTCAATTTGTATTGTTGTTTATTTTTATTTTCTCTTACACCCTTTGCCTACTTTTCCTTGGTTCTCAAAACCACTGTATAGTTGCTTGCTATAAGTGTGACCACCAACAACAAAGTCAAGGTTGAATGAACAGACCAGAGAGATTGTAAATTCTAAGGGCTAAGCACTTAAGTCTTTAAGCTGCGTTTCCGGATACCATGAAAAATATGAGAAAAATGTTCCATCTCATGTGAATGAAATGGCCAAGCATGGAAACATTCATGTCCCTAGCCCTGGAGTCAGTGAATTCTGCACATTCCTCTGGAAGAGAACTCTACGGGCTTCCTTTAATGCTTTCCATGTGGGACGCAGCGCTCCAGTGTCTCTGACCTCCTTTAAATGTCCTGGTTCTATAAGTGAGAGGATCCATTTAGGAATGAAGTGGCTTCCTCTTTCTTTGCATGAATATATTCTCCACAGGACTGCATTTCATGGGAAAATGACCAACTTAAAATAATCTATTAGACGGGACACATATGCCCTTTATAAGACAAGGGAAGATACTCCAACACTCACAATAAGGGCAGTGCTTATCAAGCAACTACAGATATAGGACCTGTTATCCAGAATGCTTGGGACATGGGGTTTTCCAGATAATGGATCTTTCCGTAATTTGGATCTTCATAGCTTAAGCCTTATAGAAAATCATGTAAACATTAAATAACGGGCGGGATTAGGGGTGGGGCTCGGGTGGTAGGGTGGTGGGGGGGCCCAAAATGTTGTTGAGCGGGGCTCTGTGATTTCTAACGGCGGCCCTGCCCATACGTGTACTAAATAACTTCTATTTGTTAACTGGGATTTCTACAAATTGGTTTTACAGTAACAAATACAGAAGTTTCCCAAAACTACTAGACGTAAGGGATCTTTATATTAATTCAAAGGCAACTAAAGCTGCCAACCTACAGGCCACACAGTAGCAGCTATAAATAATATTAGTGATGGGCGAATTTATTCGCCAGGGGCGAATTCCCGCGATTCGCCGCTGGCGAATAAATTCGCGAAACGACAGCAAAAATTTGCCGCCGAAAAATTCGCCCAAAAAGCAAGTCGCGCGTCGTTTTTGAATACGACGCGCCGCGCGCCGAAAACGACGCGACGTGTCGGAAACGACGCGACACAATTGCCGCGACGCGCGTCACTAAATAATATAAATAAAACCCCTATAACTAGAAAATCATCATATTTCTAAAGAACAAAAACAGGTGACGTTAAGGGAGCAATATGCACCTTAATATGTTCCCCATAAACACGGTTTTGTTAAAATTAAAAAAAAAAATACCTATTTTTTTTTTTGTTTCTTCTACTAAAGATTGCAAAACAGTGAAACGAAAGAACTTTTATATTTTTTCAATCAAAAGGATGAACATAGGTGTATATATAGTATTGCTACTTGAACACCAAATCAAGGCATGCAAACCATACAAAGAAAATGACTGCTACCTTATGCTGACTTCCAGTATCTCTGCAATGTTGGAGAACAGATGATGGTGGTCAGTGTTGGTTATTGTTTGTCTTAAGTCCTCGGATTTTTGGAAGAGTTGGACAAGAATACCCAAGCTGTGCTGGTAGGAGTATTCTGAAGTGATGATCTCAAAGATTGCCTGGAACCAATCAGATCTTCTGTTAATAGAATAACATATCCTTCCATGCAAATCCCAAAATCACACCTAGACCAGTGATTGTAAGTCAACTGCACTTACACCTATTTAAAAAATCCATTTGGAACAGGTTATACTTCTAAACTGAACCCTCTAAACTGATAGTGAGGTATATTATGAGAGCACCTCTACATTGAGCTGAACCATGAGGTCTGAGAACTGCGCCATTAAAATGCAAAAAATAAGACAGCTTAATAGTCCATGTCAGATGCCAACGACTTATACCCTTATCCTGTGTAAAGGCTCCTCCTCCATAAAAAAATGCACAACCCAGAGTAATCATCAGCAGTGCGGGGATGGGGTGGGGGAGACGGGTGACAGCCATCTTCACCTACTTAAACCCAGGAATACCATGTACCAAATTGCAAAACTTTTCCAACAAGTTCTGTACTGCACATGCACCAAATCTAAAGAGGTACAAGGGATGTCTGGGAAGGCAGGGGAAGATGGAGGTGGCCCTCCTGCTGAAAATCACACAGTGCCAGCCAGTCCAGGGTAAGGAATAAGCAAGGCAATCCAGAGATTGTAGCAAGTAACATTAAGAAAAACAAATATGTTGCTAATGCACGGCTCTATGACTCCATGGTCATTGAGGACTTAAAGTAGTTGTTCACCTTCCAAGCACTTTTTTTTTTGTTCAGTTGTTTTCAGATTCTTCCCCAGAAATAAAGACTTTTTTCAATTACTTTCCATTATTTATTTTTTACTGTTTTTCCAAAATCTAAGTTTAAAGTTGAATGTTGGTGTCTCTGGTATTTGAGTCCGGCAGCTCAGTAATTCAGGTGCAGACTCTAAACTGTTACAATTTTGCAACATTTAATTGATCCATTTCACAGCCACATCTCTGGAGTATTAGTAACTATTGTATCAATTCTAACAGCTGCCTGTAATGAAACCCAGAGATTCTGCTCAGCAGGGACAAAGATAAGAAATGTATCCATTAAATGTATCAGTTTAGAACAGTTGGGGGGGGGGGGTCGGTGACCTCCCCTCCCAGAGCTGCTTTAGAAGGTGAAAAATGACACTTTACACTTCAATATTAGAAAAACAGTTACAAATAGAAAATAGACAGTAAGTCGTTATTTCTGTTGATCTATCTGAAAACAACTAGCTGTTTGAGGTGGACAACCCCTTTAATTGTTATCACTGCTCTGTGATATATTTAGTACTTATATAAAGTTACCTTATATTTATTTTAGAATTCTTTAAAAAGTGCCTTATGATCTTTCCTACCTCTTGGCGCTTTCGCTCTTCGGGGGAAATCCTGTCCAAAATCCCAGATTCTTGAACCTAAAGATGAAACAATTTCACATGATAAAATACTGCTGCTGCTCATATATGATGGAGCTATGATTTGTCATAACAAAAAAAACATAAAAAGCAAACTAAATCAGTGACTGGGATTATTCAGAATGATGCACTACCGTTTAGCCTATATATACTGATTAACAACCACCTCCTAACTTGACCATACACTATTAGATCTGCTTGTTTGGTGAAGTCACTAAACGAGCATATCTTAACCCGATATGCCCACTAATGGCTGGTCGATATTGGGTGAATCCGAACATTCAGCCCTGGAGCCAACTAGCTAATGCATTCCTGGATCGCAGAAAAAAAATTAGGCTTGCCCGATTGATATCTGCCTGATTTTTGGCCTGATATCGATCGGGAGGACCCCATCAGGAGCCCTCCCCCCCACAGGCAGATAAGATGCCAAATCAGTCTAAAGGACCAATATCGGCATCTTTAATCTGCCCGTGTATGGCCATCTTTATCCAAGGCTTCTGCTGAAACCAAGTATCATCACTCGCAGAATATTCAGCAGGGTTACAAGTTACAAATGGGCCAAGGAATTTTCTTAAATCCTTTTTAATCCTATATGTATATAATCTTGGAATATCTTTTGTTTTTCTATTAAAATCAGTTATCCTAACGGAGTCTGTTGCGATGACTTTGACGTAGTTGGC
The DNA here is from genome assembly GCA_024363595.1 of Xenopus borealis. NCBI lineage: Eukaryota > Metazoa > Chordata > Amphibia > Anura > Pipidae > Xenopus > Xenopus borealis. The sequence continues at coordinate 81,758,097 of CM044444.1, forward strand.
CAGCTTAAATATATTGCAATATATGGACAAACAATCCCTGTTGTTTAAAGGGTAAGGCATTTTTCAGTAGCTGTATGCACAGAATGTCTCAATGTCTTAAATATATTGATAATGGGTTGAGTGCAGAGGACCTCTTGCATTTGTCTATATATATACGTATATATATATATATATATATATATATATATCCGTGGATGCACTCCATGAAATTTATTTTCAACATTGACAATAAATTTCACCTTATTTAACAGCATTATGAAGTCCCAGAGTGCGTAATTTTCTCTCTTCCTTAAAAGCAAGCTGCCCGAGTCACAAGGCTGCAAGAAGCTAGACAACCAAAGAGGACTCATAGTTGAATGCAAAAGTGAATGCCCGCCGACTCAATCCTGCGTTTGTTATTGCCACAAGTTATGGGCACTCCATCTCCTACTAAGTATATAGACTATTAAGTTGCCCCACCTACAGTAATTCATTTAACTAACACTTGGCAAAACCATAAAAGAAAATTAGAAATTTCCCAGTAGATATCTCCCATGGTGCCAATTTCAACGTTAGAACTCTTGATACCGGACCTTAAACTAAATCGATAGGGAGACTTTCGGTTAGCACCAATACACTACCTCACTAAGAAAGGCCAACTACTATCATTTGAGGAGCTACAACAAAGACACAATCTTCCCAAAATAGTGTTTTATCAATATCTACAAATAAGGCACTTTTTGAGAGTTAATAATGTTACCCCCCTCCGGGAACCAACATCTATGGAAAAGTGGCTAACTAATTTAACACCAACTAAAGGAGGAATATCCTTATGGTATAAAACAATAATGCCTAAGATGGATATTAAAAGCTTACCGTCAATTATTAAGTGGGAAAAGACACTGAACATATCTCTAACAGCAGAAGACTGGAAACATGCGTTTGCCAATCCATCTAGATACTCTTAATGTATTACCCACTTAGAGACCTCAAGGAAGATCCTTTATGAATGGTATACGACTCCATATAAACTACAACGCATTTACAAGAACATACCAAACACATGTTGGAGAGGATGCACCAAAAAGGAGATATGTTCCACATATGGTGGGAGTGTCCTAAACTCCAGCGACTTTGGTCAGAAATTGAGTTATTCTGTAAAAACAAATGGGACTTACATACACAAATTACTGCAGTTATGATCATTCTTGGCCTTATTGATCCTATGATTCCAAAAAAATTTCACTCCATTTTTACATCATTTAGTTTTTGCGACTAGACAACTTATTGCGAGGAAATGGAAGTCTGAAAAAACACCGCAAATTACCCAGGAATTGGACTTACACTACAGATATGAAAAATTGGCAGCCTTAAACACCAATACCATGGGGAAATTTTATAAAAACTGGGACAAGTGGTCCCCCAGATAATATAAAGCTAAGCCATATTATAGCTGTTAAAGGTTGCCTCCCCCTCATCTCATTCTAATACTATCTCTTCTTCTTCTCTAATTTCATTCTATGTTATATTATTATTATAAAAAAGCAATGCTCTATCATTGAAAACATCTTGAAAAACCAATAGAGTTATATTGAAAAAAAAAAAGTGAATGCCCACCAATCGTACATATTATGATTTTTCGTCCGACATTGGTCTGATGATTGATCGGCCAGGTTAGAAAATCTGTATCGGTCCCCATGCAATTTACCTATGTTTGCAGGGTCAAGCAGGCAGCGACCCTTCAGTTTTGCTGGAAATATCACCTGAAAGGGTCTTTTTAGTTGATGGACACATCTGCGTTTTTGCCCACGAATGTGCACCTTCATCCAAAAACGGACGACAGCATCCAAAATGAGACACCGGCAGTGTTTTGCGATTTTTTTGCCATTTCACAAATTTCTCAGGAAATTAGCAAAAAATTTGGCGAAAAGCCCCAGATTCGCCCATCACTAATCGTACATTTAAACAATTGTTTTAAGACAATCGTGGTCTCACAATAACCATTTGATCTTTTAAAAATGTTTACATTTCCCGAAAATTTGCGAAATGCATTGAAATCTATGGGCAGCAACACTTTTTTTTGCCGTGCGACAAATGTTTTCACCCATTAGAGTCTATGGACACTTCTCTACTGTTGAATATGCCTCCTCTGTCATATAAATGATTTCCATCTTTTACAAGCAAACACCAAAACATATACTGTTTTTTGTGTTGATCCTAATTCTTAAAAGGGTATAACTATATATATATATATATATATATATATATATATATATATATATATATATATATATATATATATATATATATATATACACATCACAAATGTGTTTCCTGTTTGAGGCAAGTCTCTCTCATTTCCCTGTGGGTAACAGGAGGGGAGCAATAAATATGGAGACACCATTATTCTAGGTTCCTAGTGAGCAATCCTTGATTAAATTGTTTGAACTGGGCAGGAGCGTGCTCTCGGTATGTGAACATAATAAAAGGACTTGATGTATTACACTTTCTCAGCTTAACAAATCAGCTTCCCTTGTGGAAAATAAACAAAGCAAAAAAAGCAATTTAACTTTGGGATGGGACACATACTCCCCCCTGGATTCATCCTGCCGCCCACTGATAGCTCAATATGGCTCCCACTCAGATGTGTCCTTTATACGGCATGAACTGCCCCTTAACTTTTCCAGCAGGACAAACAGCACACTTCTTACAGTCATATTCTCATACGCCATAATACATTACAGGATAATCACTTGGGAAGTGAAATTCCACATCACGGTCTGCTTGGCACTACTTCAAATAAAATATACTTTACTCCAGGATGAAAAGTGTAAGATGATAATAAGAATTCTGTCTTTTTGCAACTATTTCTTGTTTTATTTTATTATATACAGAAATCACCCTGACAAGCACAAAGATCTGTTTCTGGCCCTACAATGCAGTACCTAAAGAAATAATAAACTCACACTGAAAAAAAGGCACAAAGTGCGGACATTTATTAGCAATTACCAGATAAGTCTTAATCTCAATGGTGTTTTATGTTGGCACTTAAATTCTGTGTGTTCCACAGGGGGTGGCTATCATTATTCTGTTCCCCTCAGGCTATGATTGGTGTATCACCCTGGAGTTTAGGCTACAAGTGTGCATAAAGTACCCTGCACCCTGAGGACAACCCAATTGCACATGCTCTACAGTCAGAAAAAGAGAGCCACAACGCTGGAGAGTAGTGATTGGTGAATCTGGGGCATTTCACTTAGACGAAAAATTAGCGAAAATAACGAAATCAGAAAGTTCACAAAGAATTTCACAAAAGTGAATTTCAAGCAATTTCACTATAAATTTGTGAATTTTGAACATTTTCACTATAAATTCGTGAATTTCGAACTACTTCGCTATGAATTCATGAATTTTAAGCAAGTTCACTATAAAATCGTGCATTTTGAACTATTTCACAAGATCCGAACGTTTTCACTATAAATTCGTGAATTTCGTATGTTTTCACAAACGATTTCGAACGATTTCATGGAAAAATTAGGGAAAATCGGAAATTGATGCCGCCGAATTTTCTCTGGCGGATTTTCACGGCCATTTCATGAATTTATTCGCCGGCAGCGAATCGCGGGAATTCGTCGCGAATTCGAGCTAGGCGAATAAATTCGCCCATCACTACTGGAGAGAGTAAGCCCTATTAGAATAGAGGTGTTACATTCTAAGGGTCAGGGCCACAGATGTTGGCACAGCAGTTCTTTGCCCTAAAACAATGGCCCACTAGCCACAGGAGCCTATATCACAATACAATGCCAACAAATTCATATTCTGTTAGCTTTAAATGTGCTTAAATAGAAAGGTACATTTCACAGTAATACCATATGCCCATCTAGGAAATACCCAGCAAGGCACTAGACATTTATCACCTATATTTTGGTTTTAAAAAGAATGAGTCCATGTTGAAACAATATGTTTAACCAAGAAGCCTTACAGCTGTGTTAGAAACAGCTCACTACAAATGGGAAGCACGGGAGATCATCATAAGCAAATAACAAGAGGCAATGTACATGTGTATCTACAAGCTACTAGTGTTTGTCAGTAAACACTGCACAAAAAAACTCTTGCACCTACAGAGAAACAGCACCAAGCGTCCGGGGCTAAAGGTTTTGTGCTATGGAAATGCAGTTCAACACCAGGGAGATTTGAATCATAGCTTAACTGTAGCCCTCCAGCAAGGATAAAGGGCAGCACCCACTGACCAATAAATATGACAATTCAGTGCAGTATTTCTTTGAGAATAGTTAGGGAAATTGATTTCGCACATAGGCTTTTTAGAATAAGCCACTTCCTTACTATCAGTTTTAAACAAATACTAAATGTATTCACTAAGATGGACTTAGTTAGAAATGAGATCTCGCTGGGAGGATGAATCTGATGAAATACCCTTACTCTTATTACTCAGTAATTTTATAGTAAAATCAGAGAATAGGCAGTACACAGATAATTGGATTTTCTCCCAGTGGCAAAAGTAGATCTTACTGGGCCCCACAGCAAATTCATTTTTCAGGCCCCCAAAATGCCAAGAGGTTGACTTGCTTTACCAATATTTATTGAAATTTTTGTGAGTTAGGCCTCATTGGGCCCCTATACCACCTGAGCCCCCCTGCAGCCGCTGGGTCTGCTTCCTCTGTAGTTACGCCCCTGTTATCTCCTGTACTTGCCGCTTGAAGGTATATAGTTCTGTCACGCATAGGTCATGGACTACCTTGTACCTAGCATTCTCCCCCAGCTCAGTGTAGTACATAAAATCTAAAAGGACACAAAAACATTCTGATCATAAGCAGAGGCAACACTCAGGGCACATGACATTACTGTACATACCTCGGGAAGCTGACTCCAGATGAGTTGGGCAGGCCGATAATTCTTCACCACCACTATGCCATCATTTGGCACTGGCTGCTCCACCTCCGCCTTTTCATCCAGCAGATCATCATCAGATTCCTGATTGTTGGAGCGGAGTCCTCGCTCCCGGAACTCTTGGTACAACCTTGGGTCTGGAAAGAAAATTCGGCTTAGGAAAAAGAGGAAGCCTTCAGAGACATCCCTGGTACTTGCAGGACTTTCGGAATGTTCTTTAGCCAAAGTAGAGTCCATCAGACTCTCCTTTGTCCACAACAATGGCCCAATGAGGGAAAGGCGATGGAACATTCTAATGTTGCAGTTCCCCCGTTAGAATGGGATCTGTAGCCTGCCCTACTCCCTCGGCAGCTTTCTTGTCTGTCACTTTAGGCTGCTGGAGGAAGGTGGTAAAGTGTAGAATTTAACATCAGTATTCAAGGGTGGGGCTTGCACATTCTATACTTCTAAAAAGGGCCCCATGTGCACAAACGCCTGTCATTAGTCACAAGACTTTACCAAGAAAATTAGGGAAAAGGCACTTAAAACATGCGGTGGCATTTCTAGTGAATCTCTGTGCATAAAGTGCTAATACAGTGTTGTACAGGTCACACAGGGAAATGCTAAGGACTGTGTCCACTGGGAACACAATAGATAAACATGTTTTACATGATCTTTGTACAAAAGGGTGTATTGTACAGTAGCAAGGGCAGGTTTGTGTTGTAGAACGAGTTACACTTGCTCTGGACAACACATAAACACGTCTGAGTGTAATATAATATCATACTTCCCAACATTTTTTTTAAATAGAAAAGGGACAAAAAGATTTGGCGTGCGTAGCAACCCCTAATTACCATGTTCATTTTAAAAAATGTGGCAGGTTATGAAAGTTTGAACACATTTCTGTGATTTTAATGTGTTATGACAGTTTTGCTAATGAAAAGTGAATTGCCCTTTAAGCTGTCAGTTTCAATAAGAGACCTGCTTATCTTAAATTGTTACAATTACTTATTTGTTTATCTTAAATTATTACAAATGCATCCAAGTGCACCTGTTGGCTGTTCTGGGCTCTCTGCCAAAAGCATATTAAGTTAGAAATGTTGTCCCTTTTTCTGGCTGTTCAGTGCAGAAGATAAAAGAGAAAGTTGGGACATTTCAGTAGCAAGCCAGGAGGAAGGGTTCATATTGTGACTTTCCCTGTTCAGTGCAGAGAGATCAGGACTAACCAAGGACAGTGGGTTGAGCTGTAAAAAGCGGGACTGTCCCGCTCAAAACAAGACACTTGGGAGGTATGCACAGTATAAGGTTGATTAGTAATTAGTACAGATAATTACTACACGGCAGCACAGAAACCAGTGTAATTAGCATCAGAATTTAATAATCAGCCCTGTAGCATCAGCTTATATTACAGACAAACCTAATTTTCTGCTGGATAATTAGTGACGACCCCTAAGCTTAGCGTCTCAACAGCTGCTCAGAGCCCACTGAGCATGTGAGTGTCACAGACACTTTCCAAGATGGTGACCCCCTGTGACAAGTTTGAAGTCCTGGATCATTGCTGCTATTGACAAGCTGAAACTTTAGCCTCGTGCAATAAGTTCAGTATATTAAATATGGCATTTTTATCCATATTAATTTTTTGGGTTTAGTTCTCCTTTAATCTCTAACTCATCATCCAAACAAATGCACTTAAGTTGTTTTGACTCCCAAGGCAATAACTTTGTAAATTATTAAGTTAATGGGGGAAAATCCAGCAAATCCGCCTATCCTGTATGGCACATGTACAAGGTAAATAGACTCCTAACATAATTTGAGACATTTATTCATGGAGCTACACACACACACACAAGCACTTCTAGCCATATTCATTTTTAGGGTTTAGTTCTCCTTTAAGTCGTGTAATTCCCCCCACACACCTTTTATGTGTATTTGCACGTGAAATGACTATAACCAGGCATTTTGTGTAAAAGCCACTTGTTTTGATGAAGCCAACATCCCCTGTGGCTCTTTCACGGTACTTATAAACCTTATTTAACTTTGAGTGTACAACAACTGTATGAGAACAAACTGGTTTGTATTATGCAATATTTATTTATTCACAAGTTCTCTTCCCAGACAGTAATCATTTATTTACATTGCCAAATGATTGGCTGGGGATTCTGGGGCTTACAGTTTAGCAGACGCTATAAAAATGGCAAATCCTGGATGGCATCTCGGCATATTAATTAGTACACAGCTTCTCATGGAAAGGATATACCAGCCATATTACATACACGAGTTCCTTGAATCCAGCTATGGATGCTGGGAACTGTAGTCAAAACTAGAGGAAAGCCAACTGAATATTCCTGGTTGTGATCTAGTACTTAAGGCCAAGTATATACAAGTCTAGATTTCAAATAGCCTGCAGCTGGCCTTGATCCATTGTACCACCTTTATACAGGTACAGACCTGATATCATGCCATTTTATAAAGACAGGTTTCTACATGAACAAACTCACTTGTACTTCAGCTACTGCTTATGCAATAAGCCTCGTACAATAGTATATTCCCATGCCTCTTTCAATAGCAATAGGATGGCCATGTAAAAGCTATTTACATGGGATCGTCATAAATGATCAAAACAGCACAAGTCAAATAATATCTGCCAGAAGCCGATACAGCAAGACTGATTAATAATCAGAATATACAGACTGCACTGGGTCCTGTGTTGTCATGTAATCTAATGTGGATTTTATAGTTTTTGTATTGTTTAATACAAACTTTCTACAACTCTGCAGAACCAGTGGCTGCATCAAAATAATCCTCCAAATAGAATCCCAGTTTATCTGTTTAAATCTGGCTCCATGATCTTTGTCCCTGCAGCTGGAGTTGGAAACAGTAAAGGGGATGTAAAGGCAAAAATAAAATCCAATACAAATCTTTACACAGTCGCCGACTGCTCTACAGGGAAACAAAGCTGCTTGAATTCTGCATGGCTGGGAAGTAAGGTGGGGGCTCCCCCTGCTGTTCATAAGTATGATTGTTTCCCTGCAGAGCAGTTAGGAACCCTCTGACAATTCCTATCAACAGCAATAAATAAAGGGAGTATTTCACTGTCAGGTTTCTTATAAAAACGGTAGACATTTTTTAATTAAACTATTATTGGAGATAGGATTATTTTTCATTAAAGAAAGTAAAAATTGGATTTTATTTTTTGCCTTTCCTTGTCCTTTATCGAGCAGCCCGTTATGGGAAAGCCATCTTCCCTAGACTCCATTATAAACAAATAATTCTAATTTTAAAAAAATGATTTACTTTTTCTCTATAATAATAAATCTGGACCGTGTACTTAAGGCAAACTAGTCTGTATGAATTCTTATTAATGGCAAAAACAATCCTATTGGGTCTGTGTAACGTATTAATGATTTTTAGTAGACTTTAGGGCTAGTGATCCAAATCACGGAAATAACCCTTATCCATAAAACTCCAAGTTTCAAGCATTCTGAATAAAAAAGTCCAATACCTGTATCTCACTGAGGTAAATGTATTTCTAAAAAGGCCAACATGTTCTGCAGTGCTGCCTTTTCTTCAGATACACAATGTTGACTGTAAAGTAGACACACAATGTGAAGTTAAACAGTGACCAACTACTCAATAGTGCTTTACATACACAATGAGCAATAGAAAAGGCGACTACTGCAATCTACTCCAGACACAAATTGCTGAGTCACATGTTGACACACTGTACACTTTATATGTAATGTTTTCCTGTTGAGTGACACAACAACACAACACTGTATAGTGAACATAGATATTCACCACATCCCGTTCAAGGTGCTATAAAATTATAGCAAATGTGCAGAGAAGCAATAGGAACCTTTGCAATATCATACCCCCCAACTGTCCCATTTTTGTACAGTCCCGATTTTGACAGCTCAACCCACAGTCCCAGACTGTTACTGAAATATCCCAACTTTCTCTTTGATACCTGGCACTGAACAGCCAGAAAATGAGGTTTATAAAACTTAATTGGATTTTGGCAGAGAGCCCAGAATACATGGGTGCACTTAGATACTTTTGTAACAATTTAGGATAAGCAAAGAAAACATTTTATCAATTTAAGATAGGCAGGTCTCTTGGGGAAATGGTGACTTGCAGCTTAAAGGGCAATTCACCTTCATTAGCAAAACACATAAAAACAACAGAAATGAGTTCAAACTTTCATAACCTGTCAAATTTTGTAAAAAATAATATGGTAATTAGGGGATGTGGCCTCATTCACACAACAAGTCTTTTTTGGAAGGTATGTAATATATGTATGGTAATGCTATACCAAGCTGAGTGTTGGAGGGGATCTGTCATGGTCACACTAAATAATTATTATATCCAGAATAAACAGGGGTTTGTAACAAAATAAATTAATGTTAAAGGTATACTGTCATGGGAAAAAACATTTTTTTTTAAAAATGCATCAGTTAATAGTGATGTTCCAGAATAATTTTGCATTGAAATCCATTTCTCAAAAGAGCAAACAGATATTTTTATATTTCATTTTGAAATCAGACATAGGGCTAGACATTTTGTCAAATTCACAGCTGCCCCAAGTCATGTGACTTGTGCTCTGATAAACTTCAATCACT
>CM044444.1:81771454-81783067 GCA_024363595.1 Xenopus borealis
ACACTACTATTGTTTATATAAATAAGCTGCTGTGTAGCAATGGGGGCAGCCATTCAAAGCTTAAAAGACTCAAGTTACACAGCAGATAGCTCTGTGGAACATAATGGTGTTATCTGTTATCCACTATTTAACCTGTACCATATAGCCTTTTTTCAATTTTCGCCATTTCTACACAGCAGCTTGTTTATATGAACTATAGCAGTGTTTCTGAAGCAAACGCATCAGTTTTACCATCACAGGGTAACACTACATGATATTTTCATTACTTTAAAACACTTTCATTTTTTGGTGTTATTATTCCTTTAAAGGGAAACTGTCATGGGAAAACATGTTTTTTTTTTTTAAACACGTCAGTTAGTAGTGCTGCTCCAGCAGACTTCTGCACTGAAATCCATTTCTCAAAAGAGCAAACTGATTTTTTTATATTCAGTTTTGAAATGCGATATGGGGCTAGCCATTTTGTCAATATCCCAACTGTCCCTGGTCATGTGACTTGTGCCAGCACTTTAGGAGAGAACTGCTTTCTGGCAGGCTGTTGTTTTTCCTTCTTAATGTAACTGAATAGTATGCAGTGGGACATGGGTTTTACTATTGAGTGCTGTTCTTAGATCTACCTGGTAACTGTTAACTTGTGTTAGGGAGGAGCTGTTATCTGGTTACCTTCTCATTGTTCTTTTGTTAGGCTGCTGGGTGGGGGAAAGGAAGGGGGTGATATCACTCCAACTTGCAGTACAGCAGTAAAGAGTGACTGAAGTTTATCAGAGCACAAGTCACATGACTTGGGGCAGCTGGGAAATTGACAAAATGTCTAGCCCCATGTCAGATTTCAAAATGAAATATAACAAAATCTGTTTGCTCTTTTGAGAAATGGATTTCAGTGCAGAATTCCTCTGGAACAGCACTATTAACTGATGCATTTTGAAAAAATTTTTTTCCCATGACAGGATCCCTTTAACCACTGATATAGGCATTTGATAATGACATAGTTAAAGGCAAGATAAGATTTCCACATTGATGGCAGGTATTATACTTAAACTCCCTTCAAATACTCACAGGTGTATCTGGCCCAACAACACCTACCCCACCCCTAAATATAATTGCGAGCCACTCCAATCCAATTAGTCAGTAAACATATGGTTGCACAAGACTGCAATATGTTAGCCCCATTATAGTAATATGCACAGTTCCATAGATAGGATGACTAGACAAGGAAGTTCAAAAATATGAAGAAATTATGGATGCACATTGATGAAGTAAATTCTAATCTTTTATATATTTTATATGCAGCGTAAACATTTCTAGAGGTGTATCTTAAATAATCTGGTCCACCTGGAAGCCCCACTGAGGAAACCCAATGGTCTATTATCTGCAACATACCTTAGATCTCCCAGGGCTGCGTGGAGGAGGTGCATGTGGATCTTCTGATACAGGCATTAAGGTTGATAAAGGCTTTTGAGGTTCACAGTCTTCAAAGTCCTGAAATCCTTTCATGGCTGCCCTGTAAGACTGATTTCTTAAATTCCTTTGTAAAGTCCCCCCTGTGCCTATATCATCTTCTGAAGGATCCAGACATATATCAGGAGCAGATATCCTTTTTGGATCGTTGCGGGCCAATTCTTTGGTGAAAGATGTGGCGGCAAAGCTATGATGACGTGGAACTTTGGTTTTAGTGGCCACAGCTAAGCCTCTGGGAATCATTTGGTGAGTACCAAGTTTCTGTGCTGCTGGGCTTTCTGTGCTCAGTATAACCCTGGAGGCTTCCACGGGAGAAGGGATTTGTTCTGGAACATAGGAAGCATTATCTACTGGCTCTAAAGTCCTTCTTGAAACATCAGTCCTTCTCGGTACTGCAGGGCCCAAGGTTGCACTCTTTTTAAATTCTGAGGCATATTTGTTTCTGTCAAACAAAAGTGATGATTTTTCCCCAAGCGAGGAATCAGAATTTCTCTGAGACATGGTGTTGGTTGGTTGCAGCCCTAAAATCATGGAAGGATCTGTTAACACCATTACACGTTAAAGACATATTATGCACAAGAATTTAAAGATACGCAGAAAATATGATAGAAGCTTATTGCGTGCATCAGACTTTTCTTGTTTTTGGATTGCCTGCATTTCATGCAGTCATGAGTGGGAGCAGCTGGTTACATCAGAATGCATTTTACAGATTAAAAAAAGTAAAAGTTGCTCTATGAGGCGTATTGCAAGGTCTGGACATCCTCCACAACCTCCTTAGGGTTTGCAATAAAGATTAAAAGCTCAGAGTTCACCTATCAAAAAGGCAAGTGTAAGATAATAAAACATGCCATGTTTGCTGGCAAGTGTTTCTGGCAATAATCCCTAGTTCTGGCTGCTGCCACGGGCTGACAAAGATTTTCAAGAGTCATACTCAGCCCCCTAAAGAAACAGACATACAGGACCCACTCTCCAAACACTTATGATGGAGACAGTGGCAATTGTTATAGGGCTTGTACATAACTATGGTGGGAATTTAAAGGGAAACTGTCACCCTAAGAAATAATTCCAAATTGTTTTTATCATGTTAGTTGAGCATAATAAACTTTACTTTCACTCTATAAATTATTTAAATCTAGTTTCCTTCAGTCTTGGAATACGCAATCGCAGAAAGCAAGCAGGTGCCATTTTGTGGACACTGTTATTAAGAAGAATAATTTGGGTTTCATGTTTTATTTGCAAAGGACTTTCCTTAAATATCTTTTTGGGTGTGGGTGACAGGTCCCCTTTAAATGGGAATTAACTGCCCAATGGGAGGTCTTCTGCTGCTCTCTCATGGCCAGTCCAACCCTGAGTTCTTTCAGATGGTTAAAATGAGGGACCTGCAGTTTCTGGAAAATAATACTTATAGCATTACAGATATTATTTAGTTTGATTAGAAGTTTCTCATAACTTGCAACACCATGTCAGAAACCTACTAAATGACATACAAATATATTGATAAGTCTCCAAATGCTTAATTAAATTGCAAAGGAGTAATAGCATGGGGTAGAGGGACTAGAACCCTCTCCAATTTAGGAAGACAACTGGAGGGGGCAAACTGGCCAACTGAGGCAAAGAACCAGTCTTTCAGCATTCACATAAAGGCTAGAACATTGAAGGACCAACTCAACAGTCTGAATCTGATGACCATATGCAATTATCTCTATGTATTTACTAGTGTGTCCAGTTAGGGACCTTGGTTAGTTCAGCTCTTCACCTTTTTAATTTAAGGAGAATTGCCAGTGCAAGTGCGATTAATGGCCACCACCAGTCATGTACTGTAGAAAACTTGAAGTACAGCACCAGTCCTCCTTAATAAAGGCTTTTATTCAAAGAGGACCTGTGCTGTGCTTCAAGTTTTCTCCAGTTAGGGACCATCAGATTCTAATCAAAATGCTAGCATTTAGGCCTGCATAAAGTCAGATGTGGCAGCATGGTCAAACTTGTCCAAACTGGCCAATAATAACTGCCTGTACAGATATCAGATTGCTTATCCAGAAAAACTTTGAATTACAGGATGGCCATATCCAATAGCATCTAAGAACTTTAAGCAAATAATTCTGATTTAAAAAAAATGATCTCCTTCTCTGCACATACACCCAAGTAAAGGTGGCCATACACGGGCAGATTAAAGCTGCCGATATTGGTCCTTTAGACTGATTCGGCAGCTTGTGTGTGGGGGCTCCTGATGGGTCCTCTTGATCGATATCAGGCCAAAAATAAGCTAGATATGGATTGAGCAAGTGTGATTTTTGTTCTGCAATCCAGGACTGCATCGACTACTTAATACGGTCCAAAAACCCATCGGTGCCCATTTGCAGCATTGTAATCCGATTGTTCGGCCTCAGGGCTCAGTTGGTGACCTAGCCAAACTAGCTTAGATCTCACAAACATACTGTGGTTTGCTTGACTTTTATGCATGTATATTTTTAATTTGTATAGCGCTCCTTGAGGGCAAAGCACTGTAGAGCATGTAGCTGGGGGACTGCCTGTACCTCATTCAAAAGAAACACAGCATTTCTTTCCTTCTATTATGTACACATGGGCTTCTATATCTGACTTCCTGTTTTCAGCTTAAACCTCCAGGGCTAGGGCTTGAGCATGCTCAGTTTGCTCCTCTCCCCTCCCCTCCCCCCACTGTAATCTGAACCCAGAGCTATGAGCAGCAAGGACAGACTCATGCAGGAAGTGATGTCACACCAATCTAACATGGCAGCTGCTATCCTAAACAAACCGAGAGCTTCTACAGCGGTTTACTCAGGTATGGTAAAGCATTCTACAGAATAAATATAGCATTCTATTTTGCACTATAGTGGCTCATCTATTGTCAATAAACTGCCTCAGTAGCTTTCCTTCTCATTTAAAGATATGGTGATCCAAAATAGAAAATACCACTTATCCAGAAAACCCCAGGTCCCAAGGATTCTGGATAATAGTACAGGTATGGGACCTGTTATCCAGAATGCTCAGGACCTGCTTTAGTATTACAGAGAAAAAGGAAATTATTTAGAAAAATTTGGATTATTTGATTATAATGGAGCCTTTCCGTACTTTGGAGCTTTCTGGAAAATAGGTTTCCGGATCCCATACCTGTACTAATACCTCTGTACACCACACTTGATCAGAGGGCTGCTGTATACACGGATTAATATCTTAACTTCTCATACACTGATGTTTGTCCTGTATACTTGTAAAAGTTCCAAAACAGTTTAGTAAAAGAGCAGTTTTGTATCCAAGCTATAGTTAAGGTTGCCAAACGAGCGGATCTCTCCCTGATATGCCCACCTCGAGGTGGGCAATATCGGTCTGAACCGATCCCTAGGGCCCAACAATCAAATCAGAACGGAGCAGATACAGGCGGTCGGATCACGGGTAGTGATGGGCGAATTTATTTGCGGCAAATTCGTGCAATTCGCTGCCGGCGAATAAATTCGCGGAATGCCAGTGAAAATTTTCCTGCCGAAAATTCGCTGGCATAAAAAATTTCGCAAATTTTTCAGAGAAACGGGTAAGATTCATCCATCACATCAATGAACTAGGGATGCACCGAATCCACTATTTTGGATTCGGCTGAACCCCCTACAATGAACAGATGCGGCCACAATCTGACAGGATTTTTAGTCCCGTCCGATCGACATCTGGCCAGATATCGATCAGGGAAGCCCATCGGAGGGCCCCATACTCTGGCCAATAAGCTGCCAACTGAGTCTGACGCAAGCTTTTATTGGCATGTGTATCGCCACCTTTACACTACTGAAGGCGTGTGTGTGTGTGATAAGTTACAACATGCCCTTTGCACAAAAAGAAAAACTCCAAAACTTGTTTCACTCGTTTTACTATCCATATAATTCATATCGGCCTTGACACCATGCTAGGCTGAAATCAGAGAGCTTCTATATAAAGTTAAACTAGATAATACTGGATAATAACTTTCCTGCCCATAGGAGCTTACATTCACAGGCTCCCATCTCTGTAAATCCCAGCCCCCAACATTCCAGTGCAGTGTTTGGGAATTAAAGGACAGTTAGGCTTCAACTACTCCCTCTCCAGCAGATTATCTTTAAAACATGAATTTACATGCTTGCAGACCTGACGTATCCGGAAAAACGTAGCCCCTAGAATAACCTCCTAAAATATATATTCCATTCACATAACAGCTGCTGAACTTGCTTTGTTTACTGTGGATATGTGTGCAGTCGTTTTTTAATGAAACAAACAAGAGCTGCACAGAGAAATGTTGTACAGGTATGGGACTTTTATCCAGAATGCTCAGGATCTGGGGTTTTCTGGAGTATGAATCCTGGGAAGAAGTCAATGAACATGGAAGACATGGAAGCAATACATGTATCATGGATATGAGTTTTAAAGTTGTAACAGATAACGGCGCCAGACTCTGCCACATCAGTTTCAATACAAGCTGAATATGTGACAGCAAAGCTTTTAAAAGTGTGTGTGACACATTCTATCAATCACAAAAGGGAATGGCTTTTGTCAGTCTGTCAACAAAATATCTCTCTCCTCCAGACATGTCAAAGAAGTGTCATCTGGACAAATCAGGATGTTCTCAAAAACAGTTTATATTGGAGGGAATAAGCCCGAGCACCAGGTTAGATTTTGTAATAAGTTGGCCACATTTAATTATACCCATGCCCCGGTATAATTACCCCCCCCCCCTTCTCCTTTTAGATTATAAACTCTACAGAACTAGGACCTCTGCTACTAATATAGCATAAATCAGTTTTGGTGACAACACAATTCTATTTGGTTTATTTAATGTCTTTTTTTATTAGCCTAAGGGCAGTGGCAGACAGGGACATTTGTCACCCCCAACTCTTTATGAGCGACTGCGGACGACAAATCTCTCAAAAATACATCTCCATTTGTAATAATTGAAATCACTGGTGCTATGACCAACTTATTGCTAAAGGTGGCCATAGACATGCAGATTTACCTGCAAGATCGGACATCCCCATCCCCTAACCTGCCACTAAACATTCAGATGAAATGACAAAATAAAAGAAGAGATCAGCCGATGTTCAGTCCCCGACAACAATCGCACAAAAGTTTATGTCCGACAAAACTGGTGACAGTCTCCCACTGAAGATCATCAGATTGGCATTATATGCAGAGATATGATCGGCAGCCGATAGAAATCTTCTAACCTGTCTGACCGACTGAACAATGGATCGGCATGACAAGACAAATGACACATGATCCGAAAATCGTATTAATTGAGGATTCTTACGATCGGATCTTTGCGTCTATGGCCAGCGTAAGTCATCTGAAACTTTGGTCGAATTAATGATATGTTAAGGTATGGTGATTCAAATAAAAAACAATCCCTTTGGGCCCTTATACACGGGCGTTTTAAGCTGCGCTCCCCTGCATTCTGATTTCATGCGTTTAGCCGCAGGGGAGCACAGGAGTAAACGCACGCCATTACTGTAAAGGGGGCTGGACTCACACAGGCGCATGTAAGCGGCAAACGCAGGTGGGACTCAGCATATGCGCATGTGTGAGTCCGTCCCCCTTGACAGTAATGTCGTGTGTTTACCCCTGCGCCCCCCCTGCGGCTGAACCCATGAAACTGGAATGCAGGGGAGCGTAGCTCAAAACGTCCGTGTGTAAGGGCCCTTAAAGTGGACCCGTCACCCAAACACAAAAAGCTGTATAATAAAAGTCCTTTTCAAAATAAATATGAAATCCAATTTCTATATTTTGTTTTAAAGCATTCATTGCTGTTGTAAGCTCATTTAAAATTATCAGCTGTCAATCAAATATTGCTTGCCCCTCCTCTATGCCTTAGGCATAGAGGCGGGGCAAGCAATTACTTTCACTTTCCATTCAGCACTTCCTAGATGTCACTGCTCTCCCCACATTCCCCCGTTCTCTTAACCATTTAATTGTGTAGCCAGGACATGGGGATGGACATCAGGTCCCCCAGTCTGGTGCAGAAACAAGATTCTGAGATGATACAAGGCTTGTCTTAATAACAGTGTCCACAAAATGGCTCCTGTCTGCTTGCTATAATTATGAATTCCCAGACTGAAGGAAACAAGATTCAAATAATTTATATAGTGTAATTAAAGTTCATTTTGCTTGACTAATGTGATAAAATATGATTTGGAATCATTTTTTGTGGGTGACAGGTTTAATGGAAAACCCCAGATCCCAAGCATTTCAGGTAATAAATCCTATACATGTAGTAATAATAACAATGTAGGGATGCCCCTTTTCACCTGATTTCAGTCTGATTTTTTTCTAGGGGTGTACCAGTACTTTTTATTCTCTAAAGACTTTTCTTCTTGGTGCATTAGTATGCTCTTCACATAAAACCTCTTTAGCTTATGGTTTATACTATTTATATTATTTGAGCATGAACATGCAATAGGTTTAAGGCATAAAAATATATGATCAGGGGCCCACTGATCCTGAACAATAGTCAATTCAAGTTATGGAATGCTGTACATTCAAACTGTTATTCTCCATCTCATTGGTCAAAGATCTTTAAGACATTTTCAGCAAGATTCGGACAGATCCTTCTGCCTGGCCGAACCGAATCCAAAAAATCATGTGACTTTTCGGCACAAAACTGGATTCGGGGGTTCGGCCAAATCCAAAATAGAGGATTCGGTTCATCCCTAGTTTGTAGCCAACATTAATAATATGGTTGAGGCCGGTGGTCAGAACACTGAAATAAAACACAGGGCTGCTGCTTTAAACATAAACACACAATTTTTGTTGTTACCGATTCCTCACAGGGCAAATCATTAATAGCCATTCAATTTGACGCTTGCTGTTAATTTTTGCACACAGTTTAATTTAAAAGATGCTACGTTAAGAATTTCCTAACACTTGGACATTAACTGTAATTAGTTTATTTGACTATCCATAATTTAAATAATGCCAATAGATATAATTCTTCATTCACATCAATACCTGCCCCCCGTGGAGCTTACCATCTAAGGTTCCTATCAAGCAACATACACTAACATTTACAGGTATATGACCCGTAATCCGGAATGCTCTGAATTATGGAAAGGCCATCTCCCATAAAGTCCATTTTATCTAAATAATTCAGATTTAAAAAAAAATATTTTCTTTTCCTCTGTAATAATAAAACAGTAGCTTTTACTTGATCCAAACGAAGAGGTAATTAATCCTTATTGGAAGCAAAGCCATCCTATTTAGTTTATTTAAAGGATTCTGTCGTGATTTTTATGGTGTTGTTTTTATTTCCAAATGACTCTGTATATACTGAAAATAATTAATTCTTCAATGTAAAATTTAATTCCTGAACCTTCCTCATTACTGTGTTAGGGGGCAGTTCTGTTAGGCTGCTGGAAGGGGGGGGTGATATTGCTCCAACTTGCAGTACAACAGTAAAGAGTAATTGAAGTTCATCAGAGCACAAGTCACTTGACTGGGGGCAACTGGGAAACTGACAATATGTCTAGCCCCATGTCGGATTTCAAAGTTAAATATAAAAAAAATATTTTTCCCAAGACAGTTTCCCTTTAATGTTTACATGATTTCCTATT
This sequence comes from Xenopus borealis, assembly GCA_024363595.1. NCBI lineage: Eukaryota > Metazoa > Chordata > Amphibia > Anura > Pipidae > Xenopus > Xenopus borealis. The sequence continues at coordinate 81,780,490 of CM044444.1, forward strand.
AGACTTCAGGACATACCTCCCAACTGTCCCGTTTTTGGAGGGACAGTCCCTCTTCTGACAGCTCAAACCACAGTCCCTCATTTCTACAGGAAAGTCCAGTTTTTCTCTGCATTGAACAGCCAGAAAAAGAAACAAATTTTTTTAACTTAATTGGCTTTTGGCAGAGAGTCCAGAACAGCCACAGTAGCAGATAAGATAATTTTGTAACAATTTCTAGATATGCAAATAAGTGATTGTAACAATAAGATAACAGGTCCCTTTGGAAAAGTTAGACTCACAGCTTAAAGGGCAATTCACCTTCATTAACAAGACTGTAATAACTGAGAAAAAAACTGAAATATGTTCAAACATTCATAACCTGCGAAATTTGTAAAATGAACATGGTGATTAGGGAGTGTGGCCACAAAAATGGGCATGTTCAAAAAATTTTGTCGCGCTGACGGCAGCAATTTTTTTGTCCCACTTTTTATTTCCAAAATGTTGGGAGGTATGTATGAAGATCCAAATTACAGAAAGACCTGTTATCCAGAAAACCCCTGGACCCAAGTATTCTAGATAACAGGTCCCATAGCTGTATTGAATAAACGAAAATCTCTTTTACTTATGTCAGCTGGCAGGCCCAAGAGAGTTGCTCATGAATGCACAATTTCAGTAGATTTTGGGGATACACATCACTTTCACTGAAGTTTGGGGACCTCAGGAACTTATTACTTTACTGGCACAATGATACAGCTAGGCTGGTATTTATTTGAAGAAAAGGTGGCAATCCTAGATGAGTGTGAAGAGTTTCCGGCCTTTATCAGATTGTCAGTTCAAAGTTCCAGCTTGCTGTGAGAGAGAACCTGAGAAGATTATGTAACCAAAAGTCCCAGGAACATAAAAAATGAATTGGGATAGCAATCTGCCCAGTGACAGAGATCTAGGTGCTGATAAGACTTATCTTCCTCCCCCTGCCAAGATGATGTGACCTTATTTTTCTTAGCAGTTCATGAATGCCTGGATGAATGCCTGGATTAATACCTGGGGATTGAATTTTAACTCTTAATTCAGATAAACAAACTGGGGACAGAAACTAAAATTGAAAGTCAGAAAACCAAACAACAAAAACAAACAGCAGTGGGGCAGATTTATTAAAAGGTAGAATGTATCCTCCTTTTTTTTGGCCCATTCATTTGGGTTTATATAGAAAAATATAAATATACCCAATTCCACAGACTGAAAAGAAACCATGACAGTCTTACAAACCATTTCCCAACATCCCTCTAAGCAGCCATAGACGGGCAGATTTAAAGGGATACTGTTATGGGAAAAATTTTTTTTTAAAAAATGCATCAGTTAATAGTGCTGCTCCAGTAGAATTCTGCATTGAAATCCATGTCTCAAAAGAGTAAACAGATTTTTTTATATTTCATTTTGAAATCTGACATGGGGCTAGACATATTGTCAATTTCCCAGCTGCCCCAAGTCATATGACTTGTGCTCTAAACACTCTTTACTGCAAGTTGGAGTGATATCACCACCCCCAGCAGCCTTACAACAGAACAATGGGAAGTTAATGAGATAACAGCTCCTTAACACAAGATAACAGCTGCCTGGTAGATCTAAGAACAGCACTCAGTAGTAAAAACCCATGTCCCTTTGTGTTCCATTCAGTTACATTAAGAAAGAAAAACAACAGCCTGCCAGAAAGCAATTCCCTCCTAAAGTGCTGGCACAAGTCACATGACTGGGGCAGCTGGCAAATTGACAAAATGGCTAGCCCCATGTCAGATTTCAAAATTGAATATAAAAAAATCTGTTTGCTCTTTCGAGAAATGGTTTTCAGTGCAGAAGTCTACTGGAGAAGCACTATTAACTGATGTGTTTTGGAAAAAACATGTTTTACAATGACAATATCCCTTTAACCTGCACACTGCTAATCACAGCGGCAACTTTTCTTGCTAATTGCTAAAGTCTGTTGAGCATGTAGATTCATAAAGAGCTCAACAATCACTATTCATCTTGGCCTACTGAATGGCAAAATATGTAGAACTGCTCCATTAACTTTACCCTTAGTCTAATGTCACACAAGGAGATTGGTCATTAGTTAAAGTGTTCGTACACTGGTCAAACTTCAGTGAATGTGGTCGATCGTGGCAGACTGGGTTGGCCGGAAACTATTGTTCCAGTTGGCTAGACTAGAACGTTGGAGATGTCATCATCCTGGCAACTGTGCTCGCATACAAACCATGGCCATGCAATGATGCAGTAAAATGGGCTGCACTATGGAGGTGGCATTGAGCAGAAGCTTGAATTCAGCGTAACTGCCCGCATTTCCTGTAATTCCACTGCATTAGTCATTGCTAGGGTTGCCACCTGGCCGGTATTTTCCTGGCCAGGCCGGTATTTTTGATGGTTGATCCCAATGTTATTAATAGGGAAAAAAACTTAAAAATAAAGGAAGGCTGGTATTTTTTTCTAGAAAACGTGGCACCCCTAGTCATTACCTAGAACTATATGATGTTACTATAAAAACTGAATCATGGGCGGAGACATGTAAATCACTCCTTTATGTCCCTGTGACCAACTATGCATCCAG